>JAGDYQ010000102.1:1648733-1668733 GCA_021962125.1 Bulinus truncatus
CAATTTTATTATATTACATTTTCCTTTAGTTTTTAAAAATTTATGTAAAAGATTAAGACCGACCCATTCGTCCATCTTATTTCAGTCATTTTTTTTACCCTGTCCTTTTCAATCAATTTTTTGTTTGTTTTGGTAACATGGATATAAGTCATGATGTTACAACCATCCATCACATTGAATTGATACATCACCCCCCCTTTTCACTTTACCCTTCTCTCTCTCTCTCCCCCCCTCCAATTCTTGATGTTTTTTTCAAACTGGGTTAATTGATATTGAAATTGATACACAGTTGAAAAATGCCATTGATGTATAGGCAGCACGTGTTGCTCACACGAAATGTATATTTAATTGCAATTGTAAAAAAACCAAAAAATAAAACAATGTCTCTATAAACTTCTTAACATTTTTAGAGGTCACTGATTCTCAAACTTTCGTGCTTGCTGGTGTATATTGCTGAATTCTGTTGGGTGTACCGTGAACTAAGATGGACACCCTAACTTTGAAACTAGCTATGACAGGGTAAAGAACGGTGCAAAAGGATAGCACATACGGTGCTCTATGTCACGATCAAAATTACAATTTGAGACTCGCTGGTCTAGATATAATCCCAACTCTTTTGTAATACAGTTTACTCGTTTAGGCGGCTTGATATAGTTTAATTATATTGCAATTCCGACTAAACAAAGTTGCGAACTACAAGTTAAAACAACAGCAATGAAGAACTCTAGCCACGTCTTCCATGTAAAAACCGTAGCAGCTCATAGTCCTTCTCCACTCTTTATCTTTATTATTGACTCTGACTTGAAGTGAGCAGCTCACTTTGTACATGCCCCCCAACACACACACACACACGGCAGGTGGGAGTACACATCTACCACTACATGCTGACGGTGACGTGAACTATCACAGGGAAGTACACAGCTCACCACTACATGCACACATTAAATTAGAAGTTTACACAAACAAACGGGGCCGGATAAGGACGAAGTTCGGCATGCACCACTACGCCGTGTCCACTGACATGGGCATGCATACATGCATTTGGCAGTCGCATTAGATGTTTTCATCTAGGTCTAGTTCAGGAAAGGGACGTCCTAGTTCACGAAGAAGGGACAGCGTCTAGTTCACGAAGAAGGGACGCGTCTAGTTCACGAAGAAGGAACGCTGTTGCTAGTATAACGTTCGGCTGATCGTCGTCCAAATGGGTATTCGACATATGTTGGGCTAGATTATACTAGCCACACAAACCAATAGAATAGTCTTGGCTACGAATGGACCAGGAGATAAGCCAGTTTTGAGGGGGGGCGTTTGGGGTGATCTAAATCAGTGCTTCTCAAAGTGGTGGGCCGCAGCCCCTAGGGGCCGTGGACTGTCCGGAGGAGATGTGGAATTTCGAAAATTATAAATTTAAGCAATCTAAACCAAAAAAAAAATAGCTGGGGCCGTGAATATTGATTTGCGTTCCAAGGGGGCCGTGACACTATTAGTTTGCGTTCCAAGAGACCGTGACTTCCAAAAGTTTGAAGCACTGTTCTAAATCTATTATCGCCATTGGTTATTCTGCAGCATCAGCCTGACTCTATACACAAGTGAACTTCAGACCAGATGAATCTCATCCACCTTTGTACATACATATTGAAACAATAGGTTTACATAAACAAGCAATTAAGCCGTTCCATTCTGGATTTACAGGACGTGTTAGCGCATTTTCATGTTATGTATCGGTACGTTTGTTAGCTTTCAGTAAATATTTGTAAATTCAATCGTGTAATGCATATATCTGTAAAAAAATATTATAAAGACGTTTCTTTATATTTGAAAAAAAAAATATTTTCTCTTAAATCTAACTACAAGTGGTTTGTGGTTACTGAAATAGGACTCATAATTGAAAACATTCGAAATTGTAGTAATTTAATCGTCCGAAACTCGGTCAATTGTTGCATAGCTCTGATACTTTCGATTAAACTCAGAACACAAACTTACTATTTCATTTGATGAGTTTCTTAATAAACCTTAATTGACTACGTGCTGCAGTATTTCGCACCAAATGAATGGGTTATTGAACGTACAAGGTGTAGAATGGGGCTCTGAAATGGAGCCCTGAAACCCGGCCCTCAGAGGTCCTATCGCAAAATGAACTTTTGATGTACACATGAGCCAAGACCTACAAAATGATATATACATCATGGTCCTGAGGACTTATGGTTGCTAGGGCGCTCATTATTAATATAGCTTATATAGTAAAAAACGGTACTTTATAAGGCCCCTTTTGGCCCACAGAGTCAGATCGCGAAATGGGAAAAGTCATTTCTTGGCAGGCCAAGACCTACAAAATGATATATACATCCTTCTGGGTCTAGGACTTATGGTTGTTGAGATCTAAGGGTGATGACAGTCAGACAGACAGACAAAACGGGGACAATAGAGCATTTTTTTCGAAAAATGCTCAAAACGTTGTTCTAATGGAGAAAAAACATTTGACATTGTAGCACACTCTATACTCTATAGGACGCAGCGGTCCTCACTGGTAAAGTTGCGGGCCCCTGTCTGAAGTGGACCGCCAAAACATTAATTTCTTTGACAATTACTTAATCGACAGTGTATCTAAATAGTTGTTATCTTTTGTTTTCTTGTGACCCTTTTTTGAAATTCTTTCTTGAAAAGTGGGTCGCGCAGACCAAACAGGTCCCTTAGTGCAAGTTTGAGAATCGCAGAGATAGAGGAAGTGCCCCCCCCACCGTTTGTGTGCGTGTGTGTGTGTTGCAAATGGTGCATGTTCAAACGTCACATGTTTACATTAGTTGACGAGTCAAGCGACGTAAACAAAATCTATCACGGTGGTCTGCCATGTTGTTTTGTTTTAATTCAACTACCTTCAAATTGACCCTAGGCATTCTGTCTTCCCCGCCCTCCTCCCCCCACCGCCCAATCCTTCCCCTCCTTTCTCCTGCCTCATTCCTTCAGTCTCTCATTCATTTATCTCATCACGCCGTCAATGTTTCCCTCCAGCTTCTACTCATCTACAACTTTTCCACGATGCACTTTAAGCTCACGCTGAATGTCTCCTGCACTCGGCAGACAAGTTCAACCCCCATTAACTGCCATAAGTAAAAAAAAAAAAGGTCTGTCTGTATGAATGCCAGACAGAACGCTCCCTTTCCTTGGTGTCTCTATGTCTGTCGATGCCCAAGCGCCGACTCTCTCTCCCTCCCCCTAAGGACGAGTTGACAGAGGGACCTAACTGGTGTACAAAGGAGCAACATCCTACTTGAGTTGTTTACCTTACTTTGTGGCCTCCCCCGCCCCCACACCTTTGCGCCCTGCAACAACACGTTTGAAACAAAAAGTTGCCAGGAGAAGGTGCAAAGAGCTCGGTCCTCAGGGCTCAGGTGGCAAGTTGAACGCTAAATAAAATGGTGGAAAGAGTTCTGTACAACGAGACGAAAACTTTGGCCCTGCTTAGTCCGGAAACAAAATTTGGAGTGTAAAAAAAGTAGGGTTTAATGAATGGGGTTTGAAAAAAAAAATAAAGACTGAAACATTTTATGTTGCTGAATCTTTGGATTCTGTATCCACAGCTGAATTCTGTATCCACAGCTGAATTCTGTATCCACAGCTGGATACTGTATCCAGCTGGAATCTGTAACCACATCTGTATTCTGTATCCACAGCTGGATGCTGTATACACAGCTAAGTTCTATCCACAGCTGTATTCTGTATCCACAGCTGGATTCTGTATCCACAATAAGCTCAGTATTGTGATTGATTGTAGAACCAAAGGAAGAAGTACTTGAATCAGTGGCAGACGGGTCTAAAATTATTGGTTGTGAGTACATAGATGCTATAATTTTCATTCTGTCCAACCAGTAGATAACAAACAAAACAGAACCACCAAGGAAAAATCGAACGGTTCGTTAATTGCTGACACAACAAACATATCCAATCTGAAACCGAATCAGTTCAAACGACAGCTGATCAAAGAAATCTGATTTTTTTTTTAAATTGTATTGTCCGCTGTGCTTTATGTATAGGCTTACTGCTCACTGACTCTCTAACAGTGCTACATATTCACACATTCACATACATACATACATACGCACTCACTGTACACATACACACATTACACACAGCACACACACACAACACACATACACACACATACACACATATGCACACATACGCAACACTCTGACACAGCAATGCACACACACACACAATCTAGCGAATCTAGCAGCTCAGTATACTAGTCCTCCAACCCCTGGGGCGTACCTAGGACGTGGGGAGGGGGTCAGGCAAAAGTCCCACAGACTACATCTTGAGAGGTCCCCACATTTTCAGTAAATATTAGGTATATTATCTCATGTCATTATTACAAGATATCAACATGCAAGACTAAAAGAGGCTAAGCCCCAAGGCCCCCAAATCCTGAACCAGACACTGCTTCCACCTATCATCGCCCAGAAAGTATCTAAGTATCAGCAAGTATAAGGAAATGATATCAGCAAGTATATATATCAGCAAGTATAAATATCAAACAAGTATATATAATATATATATATATATATATATATATATACATATATATATATACATATAAAAGTATCTTGACGTGTGTTGTAATTTGGTGCAGTTTCGGCCCAACACCAGATTGTCGTTAGCCGGAAAAGCCCGAAATCTGCTCACATTTTTTTCTGCGCACCCCCCCCCCCATTCCCTCACACTTCCCGTTTCTAAATCAAAACATCTGATTGGATGGTTGGATCACGTGACAAACACTTCCGACCTTTCCATCTGGCCCCACACACACACCCCCTTCTTCCTCTTTTAAAAAAAAAAACAGCCGCCCACGCTCTGTAAAAAGTCCACATTTTCATGACAGCAGCTGGGGGCCGTTGTATGTTGACATTTTTCAGTTCACTTTCAGTCGGTGATAATTAGTTACAAGCTGACGATCAACGATCAACACCATGCCTCTACTTAGAGCCCCCAGGTAATAAGAGGATCTAAGTAAATGTTCATTTGGGGGCCTAATGACATTTAGAGGGTGACAGTTATAGCTCATTTGCGGTCCTAGGTAGGAAAAACCGCCATGGAGGCCCACCCATACCATATGAGTGAGTCCCATAGTAATCTTTGAAAAACTGGGGGCCCTTTTATGTCCTTCCGCCGAGGGGGCAAATGTAGAGTTTTAGGAGACTGGCCAATCAACTTTTGAAAATATTATTATCAGCACGGGGGGAGGGTGTGACAGCCCTGTCCAGGGCCGAAATTTCTGTCGATGGGACCTGCCTTTGATCAATGTCATTTCACCCCAGGCCCGGGCGTGCACTCAGATCACCCTTTCTTGTGACCTTGTACAATACTAATCGAACCAGGGGGGTCTTTCATCAATGGGACAGGAGGAGGGGGAGGCTATGCAGTCGCCTAGTTAGACCAACTAAAGGCTCTGTCCCTACCCCTACCCCACCCACCTTCTACTCCCTCTTGATTCCACCCTCTCCCATGCCATGCCTCCTAATGTTACCATATCAACATGATCACCAAATTGAAAGGAAAGCTCACGGCGGATAAAAAGTTTGGTATCGAAATATGACCTTGACCTGAGTGGGTCACGCCAACTTTTCATCCCGTGAGTGAATCCAGTTCAGCACGAATAATAATAATAATAATAATAATAAAAAGTGAAGAGTGCGCTAAGCCTTTTATACCCACTAATCGATTCTTCTTCTTGATGTCTGTGATATAGACCCCTCCCCTCCACTCATTCACCTCACCCCCCACCCCGCCCCACCGACCACGGACACGCAGGACGAGTAAGGCCTTACATGAAATACGGCTCACGCGATGCTCTACAGACACCAAACTGATTCGGAGGGGTTGGGGGTGGTGTGTCAGGTGAGGTAGCAAGAAGGAATTTTCCTCCCTTTCAAATATAATCAGATTATAATCACGCTTCAGCTGAGAAATTGAGTGGTGGTGGCAGGGTGGGGGTGAGGGGGGTCTGAACGGATATAACGGTCGACACGCTTTTTAAAAGCTGTTACCAGGGACGCGTGTCAACACCGGAAACAGCCGATTCCTCATCATGACGCGTTTCACTGCCGTGACAGGTCACGCCGAGACCGTAAGAAGGCCGAGGGCCCCAAAGAAATAATTCGTTAAAAAGATCGGTAGAGTGTTCATACGTTAGGACGCTGTACATATGGGCGTGTGCCTATGGGGGTGGGGAGAGACTTAGCTATGAAAATATCATTTCTCAAGCCCCGCAAAGTCATGTCCCTGACTTATCATACAAAAAAAAAATATTTCGTTGAAGCTCTGCAACTCCCTTCCTCCATTACATCTCCGTTATCAATTACATCTCAGCTAGCAGTTACATCGCAGTTATTAGTTACATCTCAGTTATCAATTACATCTCAGTTATCAATTACATCTCAGTTAACAGTTACATCTCAGTTAACTGTACATCTGATTAACAGTTACATCTCGGTCCGCTGTTACATCAGAGGTGTATGGTGGTACAACTGTTAAGTACCAGTAAACCTGCGGCGTCGTCACGGAGGACGTGGTAAGTTATATTTTCCCCGCAGAGAATACTTTGCCTATTTTATAACAAAGCTAGAAATTATCAGTAAAACTAAGTTGTTGTATCCGTAGTCGGAATTCTGAGCTTACTAGACGACACACTAGATGACACACCAGACGTCGCAGACGACACACCAGACGTCACACCAGACGACACACTAGACGGTATACTCTAGACTCGATTGCAATCAACTTTTTAAAATACTAGTTCTGTTAATACATCCGGCTACTGGTATACCAATTAAGTTAGAACTCAATCCAGCACTGCTTCAGTTGTTACTCCAGCTTCAGAATTAATTTAATTTAAACAAAATACACGCAAGAAGTAAACAAATGCTTTTTCCTATTAGAATATCCTCTTCATTAAATTGTTCGCCCATGTTTTATATTGTCCCCCCCATGTTTTTATATTGTACGCCCATGTTTTATATTGTATTACCATGTTTATATTGTACGCCCATGTATCATATTGTACGCCCATGTATCATATTGTACGCCCATGTATCATATTGTACGCCCATATACCATATTGTAAGCTCATGTATCATATAGTACGCCCATGTATCATATTGTACTCCCATATATCATATAGTACGCCCATGTGTCATATTGTACACCCATGTATCATATTGTACGCCCATGAGTCATATTGTACGCCCATGTATCATATTGTACGCCCATAATCATATTGCACGCCCGTATATCATATTGCACGTCCATGTATCATATTGTACGCCCATGTATCATATTGTACGCCTATTATACCCCATGTTTCATTCGACTGGAAATAAAACCGTTTTACCGGGCACAAAATCGAGTTTTCATTAAAAAATAAATCAAAACAAATCACAGGAATACATACCTCATTTGTTCCACCACCCTTCCAAATGAGAACCAGACAACCGACATAGACACATACAGCAGACGACATCGACGCATACAGCAGACGACATCGACGCATACAGCAGACGACATCGACACATACAGCAGACGACATCGACACATACAGCGAACGACATCCACATACAGCGGAACGACATCGACCCATACAGCAGACGACATCGCCACAGACGACATCCACACATGCAGCAGACGACATCGACACATACAGCAGACGACATCCACACATACAGCAGACGACATCGACACATACAGCAGACGACTCCAGCTTTCCGTTATGTAGGGGGGAATCCTTCCGCTGGAAGAGAATTGATGTATCTTCATCTTAAACGCGATAACCATTTCTTGGCATCTAATTCGCTACTTTCTAGATGTCTTGTCAAATAAAATCACATTGGGTGTTCCCAGAACTTCCCAGGCATCTAAATGTCTCCTCAAATCAACTTTTTGTCTTATGACTATCTCTCTTCCCTCGCAGACCAACCACAAGAACTCCCCCCCGCTCCCACCAACCCACCACACCCGTCATGTCCCTCCCCCCCCCGGCCCCACACCTTCCAACAACATCACTCAGTACGATATACGCCACTAATGTTACGTCATCAAATCCAATGTTGTTTTTATCATTGATTCCGACCACCGAGGGACACACGAGCGACCCACGCCACGTGATCAGACTCCATTTAATCGGACCTCCAAGTCATCACGTTCGAAAACACTGCGCTGGTGAAGTTGGTGGCGTTTTGTCGTGCGTTTGTGTGTGTGTGTGTGTGTGTGTGTGTGTGTGTGTGTGCGTGTGCGCGCGTGAGCGAGGAAATGGGGTGAGGGGGTCGAGATGGTCAGATATTTTAAAAGGCGGTGTAAGATGGAAATTTTATTACTTTTTTTCTCCAAACTTTGTGTTCGTGTGTGTGTGTGTGGAGGGGTTGGGGTGGGAAGGAAGGGGGGGAGATATTTTTGAAGGTTTTGACAAGAGAAGACATTCTAAAAAAATATTTCTTTTTTTTTTCCGTTTCTTATTACATTCGTTCATTTAATTTGCGAGAGTGTAAACTGATGTTGTTGTAGTTGTTGTTGTGGTGTCCGTGTGTGGAAGCAGTCGTTAGTGTCCCCGGCGTGCTTTAGTACAAGTGAGTTCACCTTTGACCCTGGCTCCCATGTATAACATTTTGATCAGAGTGGCGGCCCAGGAACTGTGGCTTGTTTCAACTTGGAAAGATCAAGGTCGTGATGATTCATCCGCCGGCGCCCCGACCGTAATAAACTCTTTAGAGCAGACGTGTCCTCCGTGTTTGTCTGTCTAACGGGGCTACAAGTCGCCACTTATTCAGTGCCGTACCTAGGGATTTGGGGACGTCCCGGAAGGAGTTGGCCTCTTTCGGGAGCTCCTGCAATTTGACATTTGACACCATGACGTGAGATAATGTACTTAAAATTTAATGTAAAAAATGTATCGGCCCCCTCAAGCTGGGGCCCGGGGGGCTTTCGAATTAGGACCTCCCTCCGCCCACGTTATTTACGCCTCTGCTCTTATTTCAAATTCTTGCGACCAAATATTTTACGAAACTGATGTTCAACAAGGAAAAAAAACGTTGTTCATTTCACTGTAACAGCCAGTCCAAATATATTTAACCATGATACACATGATTCACGTGAGAAAGAAAAAATAATGATTCGAAAAAACATTAGTTTCAAATGTATTTCCTTAATTGTAAAAAAATTAGCAGATAATAACCCAGGCATAAAAGTGCATGCAGTTTGATACGATTTATGCTTAGTAATATTTATATTGTCCCACAGTCATACTGTCATGCTCCTAGTTTTTATGGCGTGCAATTAAAAAATAACATAAAACGTAAGTCCGCTCTCTAGTAACACATGTAATGGCATTTAGTATTGTATTTTATTGTTGTAAATTTGTCAAGTGGACCACGCACAAT
Source organism: Bulinus truncatus (assembly GCA_021962125.1). Lineage (NCBI taxonomy): Eukaryota > Metazoa > Mollusca > Gastropoda > Planorbidae > Bulinus > Bulinus truncatus. The sequence goes on from JAGDYQ010000102.1 coordinate 1,658,159, forward strand.
GAAGTATAATAGACCTTACATAATCTGTCTGACTGACCACACATTATGTTGTCTTATGGACCATATAGCTATCCAATGGACCACACATTATGTTGTCTTATGGACCACACTAAATGTTGTCTAATGGACCACTTACTATTTGTCTACTGGACCACACTTAATGTTGTCTTATGGACCACTTACTGTTGTCCTATTATTAACACACAAATTCCAATATGATGTGATGGTCCAAATACCATAGAGTAATTTCTTTACAAATTGTCAGCGGTCAGTAACATCAGTCATTGAACAAATCAATCAATCAATCAATCAACGCATGCAACTTGTTTTCATATGTCATCAGGGTGGCCATGACATCACTATTGAATGCGCTGGGCCTAGGCCATGTATGAGGGAGGCCTAGGGCTATAACATTAGTATATATCTATCGTAACAAAGCGGCCCTATATTCTCGATTTTCCCGATGAAAAAGTTCGACAAAAGTGACATGCACTGATTTGGAAGGGATATTAAAATCTGGAACAAGCAGACCTTCCCCTTAAGGCGCGTGACTGATTATCGCCCTAGACCGGTGGTGGCGAACCTACTGCACGTGTGCCACAGTAGGCACGCAGAGCCTCATCGGTGGCGCGCGACTAAAATACTTAAATATCGCTTCCTTTAACTTTGATTACATGTTGGCACTTGCAATAAATGGTGTTTTTTTGTGAACTTTTGGTCTCGCTTACCAAGAAAAGGTTCGCCACCACTGCCATAGAGGGGGTTTACGGACTAAACCCCCAGCGGACTAAAACCCCCAGCGCACAAAAAGCCTCACTGGACCTATCCCTATTTTTATTATAAAATCTATTATTTGGCCATCATTTTTATTTTAAAATGTAATATATAATACCCTGGATTGAAATATACATTTAAATATATATTTTTAAGGTTTTTTTTCAAAGTAAGCCAATAAGCTACATTAGCCCGTCGAGTCACAGCGGTCAAAAAGTCAACCTCTTGTTAACTTTACATCAACAGGAAGCAACACAAGGTAAAAAAACAAAATTAAAGGTTTTGTAAGGCCAATACTGACCGTATCTTAATTCTACCTTTTAATTCACGCCAGACACACATTTTATAGCAGACGGTAACACAAACAGCATAAACCAAGAGTGACCGACGGCCGAAAGCCAATCCTTTATTTACGTAAAACAGCATGGCAGAAACATGCCTAATGAAAGACTGTGTTGACAGACATGATATCTCTTATATCGACAAACTTTTCCCTTAGCAATGGTCAACTTCGTATATATAAGTAATATATTGACTTGTATTCAATCTTTCTATTTTAGGGGTTTTGTCTTCTGGTGGTTATGTACGCTGGGGTTTGACCGCTGGGGGTTTTGACCGCTGGGGGTTTTGTCCGTGGGGGTTTGTCCGCTGGGGGTTTTGTCCTACACTCCCTAGACGCCACCCCCTCCCTAAGAGCACCACTGTGTGATATATAATTCTTCTTCTCAGTCAATTGCAATTATTTTGTTCTATTAGTTCGTGTGGGTTTGTTCTATTAGCACGCGTGGGTGTATTAAAACAAAGTTCAGCCCCACCAAGAATTCTTGTTTGTCTTCCGTGTATGTAAGGTTTCTTCTGTCTGGACTATTACTAGACTGTGGCATAATTTATACACGACTCGGGGAATTGAAGGTCAGAATCTAAAAATAGCTGTCTCACCATCTCAAGTGTGACATAAATCAAACCGTTTTTGTATGGCGTCATCTCAATTAGTGATGTAAAATAAATTCACTTTCTTCGCCAATTTATTTCTCATGTTGTGTGCGGCATGAAGTACCAACATTCTCACCTCATTGCTGGTTGAAGAATAATCTCATTTTACGTCTCATATTTTGTGTGACGTTTAACTCACTTACGTCTTATATTTCTGTGACGTTTACCACTTTACGTCTCATATATGTGTGACGTTTACCCACTTTACGTCTTATATTTCTGTGACGGTTAACTCACTATAGTCTCATATTTGTGTGACGGTTTACTCACTTTACATCTCATATGTGTGTGACGTTTCACCACTTTTCGTCTTATATTTGTGTGACGTTCATTTCACTTTCAACCCCCAGTTCATGGTTTAAAAAAAAATTGATTCTCATTTCCTGCGCTGAAGGTGAAATTAATCTTTCTTCTTGTCTCGCTACATTGTGGATTGACAAATAAGACAGGTAGTTCCCCGGGAGGAGTGGGAGGATAGATTGATAGATGAAGTAAGATATATGCGTCAAGTGTTTACAAACCAGGATAAGCTGTTTTTTAGAGCATTTTCGAAAAAATGCTCTATTGTCCCCGTTTTGTCTGTCTGTCTGTCTGTCTGTCTGTCATCACCCTAGATCTCAACAACCATAAGTCCTAGACCCACATGATGTATATATTTGTAGGTCTTGGCCTACCAAGAAATGACTTTTTCCATTTCACCCGATCTGACGAGGGCCGTAAAAGGGGCCTTATAAAGTACCGTTTTTTACTATATAAGCTATATTAATGGAGCGCCCTATATCTCAGCAACCATAAGTCTAGACCCATGATGTATATATCATTTTAGGTCTTGGCCTGCCATGTGTACATCAAAAGTTCATTTTACGATAGGACCTCTGAGGGCCGGGCTTCAGAGCTCTAAGGGCTTATATATTATATATATGGCCCCATTCTACACCTTATTACATTCAATAACCCATTCATTTGGTGCGAAATACTGCGGCACGTAGTTTCACCTCAAGATTTATTAAGAAAGCTCATCAAATGAAATAGTAACATCACTTAATTGAAAGTATCAGAGCTATGCAACAATTGACGGAGTTTTCAGACGATTAAATGACTACAATTTCGAATGTTTTCAATTATGAGTCATATTTCAGTAACCACAAACCACTTGTAGTTAGATTTAAGAGAAAATATTTGTTTTTCAAATAGCAAGGAAAACGTCTTTATAAAATTTTTTTACAGATATGCATTACACAATTGAATTTATAAACATTTCCAAAATTTACAAATATTACTGAAAGCTAACAAACGTACTGATACATAACAAGAAAAATGCGCTAACACGTCCTGTGTCCAGAATGGAACAGGCTTAATTGCTTGTTTTTCTCTTGTAGTTTTCAGAATCAAGCTGAATGACATGTTGTTTATTTAAAGTTGCTAGACGTGTACTAGAACAACACATGACACAATGCACTGATACAAGAATACGTCCCCGTACAAGAGCACGTCCTGGCCCCCCCCCCCCAAATGAAACCACTGCTGTCCACTCATTTAAATTGTCAAACCAACATTTTTACACTGGCGCCCCTACCATATCTTGTTGGGAAGTGTGCAGCACCCTCGACAGTCTAGGTGAAATAAATTATGGGAAGAAGAGAACCCTCTTCTCACTCACACACAAACCCACCACCCATTGGCGTAGTGAGGGGAGGGACATCATGCCCCGGGCGCTACTCACAAAGGGTCCCAAATGTGATATTTTACAAATAATAATATGGTTTTCGAATGGGGGGAGCTAAAAGGTATCGTGCCGCCCCGGGCGCGGAAGTTAATCTTGCTACGCCACTTCCCACCACCGCCGACTCCATTGTACGCCCCCGTAATGATGTCTTTTTTTTTTTTGTTTTTTTGTGTTCCATTTTTGTCGTCCAGTTTCGTAACATAGCTATCAGCTGATTGAAATTTGCTGTACCAGTAGATCTTTTCATTGAGGCCACGTGTGTACGTGTGTATGGGTGGAAGGATTCTCTGTGTGTAATATTGTGTGCGTGTGTGTGTGAGTGCGTGCGTGTGTGTGAAAGGGAGACCAATATTCGTGCTGGACTGGCTAAGCACGTGATTCCGCGCCGCAGAAGACATACCATTGCTACAAACTTCGCCGGCTACATTTTGACCGATGGTCATTAAATTGACCCCCTCCCCGCCCCGGTAGTGGACCAGACAGACTTCCTGATCTCAGCATCATCTTCCCCCCACCCACCTATTTACCACCACTCTCTCCCCCTCTCCCCAGTTCACACCCATCTCATCTTTCAATATACAAAGATAAGCTGTCTCACTTTCAATATACAAAGATAAGCTGTCTTTTTCAATATATAAAGATAAGCTGTCTCAGGTATTTATCTCTTTTCTGCTCTTTTTCTTTTTTCTTATTAAAAAGAAAACATGCAAACAAAAACAAGCGTCAAATTTTGACTGTTTTGAGTTATTTCCCATTTAGGGAAGGTCCTAATGAGCGTCCTGCCGCAACACGTTGCCATGGAGATGAAGAATGACATCACCACCCCGCATCACGGGATGTTCCACAAGATTTACATTCAGCTTCACGACAACGTTACGTAAGTTTCTCCCCAGTTTTTTTTTTGTTTAATTTGTCCTTGTGGAGAAATCTTTTTATTCAGAAGTTTTCTTGAGCTCCAAGAATCGTTTTCTTTTTTTTAAAAGCCAAACCAAACAAAAATTATTTATTTTTTTTTTTTTATAAATGGGACCATTCCTTAAATAGCGTATTTATACACATATAGTTGGTCATAAGTCACTTTTAAAGTTTTGTTTTAATGAATTAAAAGTGGAGGAAAAGAAGAATGATAAATGTGCCGTTCTCGTCCAGGTTTTGGAGGGGGCTGAACGGTGGCTATTGGTAGTTAGATTGATGCTCCATGCTGCCTCCATAGCCGTTGCACACACGACAATTACAAAAGCAACAAAAAAAATAAAAGAACGAACACAGGTATTCTGTGACCGAATGAGCTTCCATTAGTGGCTTATGGTATCAGGAGATGAAAACATTATTACAGGGAGGTGAATGAAAATATAACTACAATAGGCTACTGACATTAGTTTCGTTCATTTTCGAAAGGCAGTGCGCAACAGAACGGTATAAGGAGCATACTGAAGGAAAATTTGTGATTTCTTGCTATGTGTGCGAGCACTCCAGGCGAGTTGTGTGCAGCGTAGACGTGCTGCATTCCCAGTGCCGAACCTACGGATTTGGGGAACCTGGGGTGGGAGGAGCTTGGACTCTTTGGGGCTCCTGCATGTTAACATTCGATACCATGGCATGAGATAATGTACTTAATATTTAATGTAAAAAAAATTTGGGCCCCCTCCTCAAGCTGTGGCCCGGGGGGAAGGGACTGTCGAATTCGAAACCCCTTGCGTCCATTCTAGGTACGCCTTTGTCTGCGCTATGAAGTTGGAAATGGGGGTGGGGCTGATGTGGTCGCTGAATTCACCCGGACAAAACAAACGGTTTTGCGTTAATACAATCATTGATCTTCTTCATACCCACAGTCTTTACACTGTGCAGCTTTCATTCACCAAATACACCCCCCCTCTCACCTCAATATTAACTTGACGTATCATCATCCATCAATCTCATCTGCATCAAACTTGTTTTCTCTGCTAAGTCAGACGAGTCTAAGATTCTCAAAATAAAATTATAAACAAAAAGAAAAAACCCAATAGCATGCCAGGTGAAGAAAGCTAACTCCTCTTTCTGCTCAATCACTCATCTCTCTCTCCCCTTTTTGCTAGATTTCACTTTATCTCCCCTTTTTTTGAGGTTTCAACGTCACCAAATTTATGGCACAGCGGTAACCTCCCTCATCGTCCCCCCTTTTTTTCTTCTTTGGTCCCCCCCCCCCAAACAGATCCACTTTGTCCGTCTGTAGATATTGGGATGACCCCCACCGCCACACCCTGTGTCATCTCCTGCCTGTACCTCTCTCTATTTTATATATATATAAGCAAAAAAACTCATTTAGTTGTTTTTTTTTTAAAGCGAGGGCGATTTTCGCCGTGTGCTGTCAGACACGTGATTACTTTCAGATAGAGGTTCCCAACGGTAACTTCAAGGGCCCATTTTTTTAAAATATCATTTTTTAAATCATAGATCCCCCCACACACACACACAAGCCACTCCTATGTCGTATACTTCATTGATATTTTAAAGTAAGGTACACTATGTGCGAAGCGCTGCTTCAAAGGGTGGTCATTCAGCAATCTGCTAAATGACTTACAAATTGGTGTATGTGTGGGGGAGGGAGTCCGCTCAGATTGACCCCAGTGGGTGGAGACAGGTGCTCGCTAGCTAGCCCCAACGGCACTTGTTTAATTTTATTGAAAGCATACGTTTAAAGGATGTATCCTATTGGTCGTGCGGTAAAAACTCGACTGTCGCCGTAAGGAGGTTACAGGTTCGAACCAATGCAATATCTTTTAGGGTATTGTTTGAGTTACCCCACTTGTCTCCGCAGTGCCGCCAAGATCATTGCACTTTCTGGATATAGCAGGGACGAAAGAATGGCGGTGAAAACCGTACCATAGAGAGTTTGATAAGATCTGTGAGAGATAAACATATCTCACCCAGTGACGTCACAGAAACTAGTACTTCGCGGAACACCGGCGTTCGGTGAAGCAACTTGAAATGCTACTCGAACAAAAAATAAATGAAATTAGCATAAAAAAAAACAGTTTCAAAATGAACAGTGGTGGACCTTGTGTGCCATTGTGTGTTTTTTCTTTGGCTGATTAATAAGAATTTTCGCAGAAAAATGTTCGGTAATTTTTTCATGCACTCTTGATTTAAAAAAAAACCAAACAACCAACAGCGACGACATTGGCGCCAAATACTTGGTGTGTGTTGGAAGTGTGTCGATGAAAACAAACAAAACAAAACAAAGTATCAAAGTGAAGTGTCCTACGGCCTCACACAGTTTTGAGGACCACTGCCTTAAGGTGGAGATTAATGATGCAGACGAGAATGAATTGTAGTTTGCCCTTAGGAGAGGGAAAGGAAAAAAATTGTTAGTGAAGTGTTTTTGATGGGAGGAGTCACTATCGAGATAAGTTACAACATTTTGGATTTCCGGGCTGGTCTGGCAAATGCACCCACATCAAGAAATGTCATATCTTGTCTGATAGATATATAGTCAAGTGACAAAATGGTGGCCGATCATACGGTCACCGGTCTAAAAAACAAAATTACATTGAACACTTTGGCGAGATGCTATTATTATATAGGTATTTCTGTTCGCCGTATGCTCATAGTGTATGTCAAAATACAATTAATGAATAAATTAAACAAAACAAAAAAAAAACAACAACTGATTATTATTATTTGGAGGCTGTTTGCCACAAGTAGCAGAAGAATGATTCTAAATCAATTCACAAATAAAACAAACTGTGAGCGTGAACCAACTCACTTATCTATAACTTCCCGCGCTAATAATTCAATTACTTTGCAGCAAACGTTCCTCGACTTATGATCACAACATTATATATATATATATATATATATATATATATACATATATATATATATATAACCCTAACGCTATACATGTATTAGGTGTATCAACTCGACCTTGAGTTGACCCGGGGAGAGGGCAACGCCTCCTCCCACGGGCCGTGAGAGGAAATACGATTCTCTAATTATTTTGAAAAATGTAAAATATAAAAAAAAAACAAAAAAAAACCCTCTTCTGATTAATTGTGTAACTTGTCAAAAACTTTGTTCGGTATTTTGATAGTAGGCCGACTGGCAGGCACCAGAGATTACATGTACTTATTTACTAGTTAAATGGGTCTACATTCACTTTACATCTGCTAATTACTAATTAATTGAGTCCAACATTCACTTTGTGACAAAAACAACAGTTCAACTGATTTGACCCACAGCCAGATCTCTCTCAACCCCCCTCACTCCCCCCACCCCCTTCTTTAGGTTCAACTAGCCCGATATCAAACGTCCTTTGTGTTCATCGGTGCGTCACGTCTGTGCTATCAACAGAGAAGTAAACCAAAGTATTGGCCAGTCAGAAAATGTCTAACCAACTAAACATGGTTTATGTCCACTGATCCATGACGTGCAGCCTGTCACTGTTTGAGTTGCAGACTCTAATTCAGACTTACGTCTGCTGGCTAGTTACTTAAGAACAAAATATGTTAAAAACGTTCAGCAAAATGTAAAAGAATATATATATATATATATATATATATATATATATATATATATATATATATATATATATACCACAGAATGTAAATCTACAGAAACAGCATTCCACTAGCTTTGGATGACTATTTCCAACCACAATCCTTTTTTGTTTTTTATTTTTTATACTAATAATTTTTTTTCATCGATCTATTGTTGGATCATTGTCGATCAATCATCTATTTATCGTCAGTCACTGAAAAAAATTCTGTTTAGTTTAATTTGGGATAGGCCGAAATCGTATTGGTAATGTATCATTCAGTATTTTTAATTGCAGTATTTGTTTTTAATATTGCCAGGGATTTTTATTTTCAAATTCATTATTTTTCATGAAACCTCTTCGTCCGAGATCCTCCTATTGTAATACGACTTGTATTAACACACACGCGCATTTTCATATGTCGGCTGTTTATAGCAATATCTTTGGGCTGAAAGGCCACAGCCAGAGCCACAATTTTTGTTTTTCGCCGCTAATTTTTTTTAGTTGACTTTTTAAGTAACCATGGACATTCTGTATTCCCATAATAGCTATATAAATAGGGTATGCATTTTGTTAGACTGTTGCAAAAAAAAAAAAAAGCTAAAATCAGCAGTGACGTAGTGTGTGTGGAGGGGCATCCGTGCCTCGGGCGCTACTCACAAGGGGGTGCGAAATAGTATACTTTACATATAATATTAAATGGTTTTCAAAGGGTGTGGGCACTAAAAAGATATTGCGGCCCGGGCGCGGTTAAGCTCGCTACGCCACTGGGCAACAGTCCCTTAGACGTATTCACTGGGCGTCATCAATCGGGCAATAATCCTTGACACAACAGTCACTTGGAGCAACAGTCCCTAAGGGGGGGAATCCATTGGGCACATACAATGGGGAAAAAATCCCGTGGATATTCATTGGGACATTAGTTAATTGGATAATAGTCACTGGGGGTGGGGGAGGAGAATAGTTACTGGCTCAATAATCGAAGGCGCAATAATATTTAAATAAAAGTTGCTTATTTGACAGACAGCGAGACATCAAAATTCCCAATCCATCGCTCCCTGTATTCTTTAGCGGACAAACAACTCCAGATAAGACCTTAAGACACAAGCTGCCCCGGCCTGCAATAAATCAGATTACGCTCAGAGTATGCAATAAAAGAGAAGCATTACTCTCTTGATATACACTATGTCAAATGTATGCACTATGTGGAGCTGTATCTGTCATGGGGGTGTGGGGTGTGGGTTTGTTTAAGGGGTAGGGCGTGCACCACAAAGATTCTTTTGCTTATTTGTTGCCTTTACACCCATTACATTTTTCTCCCAGCTGTAAATTAAAGGGTCTGACCTGATAACAAATCTGCTAGTACAGGTGTAAAGGAAAGGTGGATATAAGAGGTGGCGAAAGTTTAAATGTTGACTCTTGTAGAGTTGGTAGAGAAGGCTGTTAAAAAGTGTTTCGGCTCATGCGTTACGGTAGAAAAATGGTTGGTGTTGACTGTATATGTATATGTGTTTTGATGTCTTTATCTATCTATCTATCTATCTATCTATCTATCTATCTATCTATCTATCTATCTATCTATCTATCTATCTATCTATCTATCTATCTATCTATCTATCTATCTATCTATCTATCTATCTATCTATCTATCTATCTATCTATCTATCTATCTATCTATCTATCTATCTATCTATATGTCTGTCTATCTGTCTGTCTGTCCATCCGTCTGTCTGTGATATGAGGATTTGTCTGTCTTATTTTATATTTTATTATCTGTCCATATGTATGTATGTATGTATGTAAGTCTAACTGTATGCCTTCTAGTGTATTATTCAGTCATTGTGTTTTTTTATCCAGCACATCCGTCTTGGAGCCAATCTCTTCTTGTCTGTCCATCGCCGAATCTGTTTTCCTTCCATTTTGCCGACAGTTATCAGCTGAATCCTCAGCTTTGGCTGAACTTGAACTTCAAAGAGAGTTCACTCAATGCAGCCGACTCAAAGATCTTGTAAATGTTGTCCTCCCCCCCAGTGTTTTATGTTGAAAGGCCAGAAAAGAAAAAAGATGCAATTTGTGACGGTCAGATCTTGAGCCATGCCAGAATAGCTTGGCATGAATAAAGTCGCGCCATCTTTATAAACCAGGCACATGATTATTATTATTATTGCTTTAAAAAAAAAGAAAGAGATAAGATGCACCTCTGTAAAACCAAAATAAAACTTTCTCATGAATCACTCAGTAAATCACACCCCCTCGCCCCCCAGCCATAGGTTTATAGGTCATTGCTTCCAATTCACCGTGGGAGGTTTCATCTATTTTTAGCAATATGACGTCCTTCGCGATTATTTTATTGGCCATAAACGAAAATAAAAAAAATAATGAGAGGGTGAGGGGGGGGAGGTAGGGAGGTTGTCTGGAAAAAAGCCAGTTGAATGTTTATCTCTGAAGGAAGACACTCAGGTGTGCACCTTTTATGCATGCACTCACAAATGTACAAATGTTGCTCACACGGACTGGAGTTGAATACATTGGATGTAGCGAAGTGAAGCAATTCAGTGGCGCCCCG
>JAGDYQ010000102.1:1673733-1989223 GCA_021962125.1 Bulinus truncatus
AATCGTAGTACATATTTTACTATATAAAGTTACTAAAAAGACTGTCAAACTGTCTTTTTTCAATATATTTGCTTTTTGCTGGTTGCGCCACCTGAATATAAATTTAGTAGTTTCAAATCTTTTACTACCGATTTTTAATTACTATCATCGCACAATATATGCTAACCAAAAATATACTGTTTTAACAATCATGGTTAAATAATATAATGTACATGAGTGTTTATTACTGGGGTTTCGGTTAAGATAATGGTAATGTAAAATTAAGTAAAGTTAATATTGGTGTTACTGTTAATAAGCGCCAAGGTTAGGAATGTGTCCAGGTAGAAAATTATGACTTATGTGATTTAAGATAGGTCTAATTCTCAACGTTTGCTGAGTTGCGACTTTTTACCTTTTTAAATTATAACAAATTAAATAAACCTAACGTTAACTCACCCTATCCATCCTAAACAGGTAACCAGCCCCGTACCGTGAAAATTCTACAGCAGGGGCCAGGCATTTTACAGCAGGGGGGGCAGGCAATACGGAACCGTGTACATTTACTAAGTGAGCAAAGAAGCAGGAGCCCGGCCCCCTCACCACACGATACGGGCCTGCTGGTAACCTAATCGTCAATTATAAAAACTTTAAACAACAATTTTAGTGTAAAATGTAACTTTTCATGTCATGGACATACTTCTCAGAGAAGTATTTAGCAACCTTCGTAACTTCTCTCTGATATCGGGACATTTTGTGACTTTAAAAACTTGTCAACATCACAAAAATTAAATTTCGGTAATAAATTTAAAGTCATTTTATCATATATTAGACAAAAAAAGTAGGAAAAATAATCGAACAAAGCGACCGGAAGCCCATTATGACCCTTTCACAAAGACAGCTGACGCGCAGGAATACAAGTGAGAAAGGTCTATATGATGACTTCATGAGGCCTTGAATACAACACAGTGATCCAGACATGATTCAGTAATAACATCAGTACAAGGAAGTGTATTCCACTTTAATTCAAATTGTCATCCATTGATCATTTTCCCCAGCTGTGTTCATCGGCGATTTTTTTTTTTTTTTCATTTTCAGAATTCTGTTCGCTGATATTGTTGGCTTCACTTGTTTGTCGTCCGGTGCGGCCCAGGAGTTGGTTCGGATCTTGAATGAGCTGTTCGGTCGGTTTGACCAGCTGGCCAAAGTAAGTGGACACTGCTGGACCGTTACATCTGACTGTCCGATTGTCTTTCTGACTGTCTGAATATTTCTTTGACTGACTTCTTCATGTATGTGTGAGCTATATATATGTATGTGTGTGATCTATCTTTGTATGCGTAAGCTATACATGTATGTGTGAGCTACGTATGTATATGTGTGTGAGCTATCTATGTATATGTGTGAGCTATCTGTATATGTGTGAGCTATCTATAGTATGTGTGTGATCTATCTTTGTATGTGTGAGCTATCTATATATGTGTGAGCTACGTATGTATGTGTGAGCTACGTACGTATGTGTGAGCTATCTATGTATGGATGCACGAATCTATGCACACAAATTATAGTTCATTTGACAAAACACACATCATGTACCCTGTAACAGTATAGTCCTAGAATTACTTATTGCTAAGTGTTGTGTAATGTGTTGTATGTATAATGTGTGTGTGTGTGTGTGTGCATGCGTGAATGTGTATGTGTGAGTTTGCGATTTCCTTCATTCATTTCAATATATTCTTTACAGGACATAATTTAACATAACCGTAATTTAACCATAAAATTAACATAACCGTAATTTAACCATAAAATTAACATAACCGTAATTTAACCATAATTTAAAATAACCAAATCATCAGTTTTTTCCTTCCATCTCTCACAAACAACTGATCAAAATCTTTAAACTATAAATTCTATCACAGATATTTGCATTAGTTTAAAATTAATTCCCTTTCATTTATCTGACGTCAAAGTCAGTCGTCTTCGTCAGGCGGTGGTCACCATGAGGTGATGTATCAGTGCCACCATGAGGTGATGTATCAGTGCCACCATGAGGTGATGTATCAATTACCATGAGGTGATATTTCAGTGTCACCATGGTGGTGTATCAGTGCCACCATGAGGGGATATATCGGTACCACCATGAGGTGGTGTATCAGTGCCACCATGGTGGTATCAGTGCCACCATGATGTGATGGATCAGTGCCACCATGATGTGATGGATCAGTGCCACCATGAGGTGATGTATCAGTGCCACCATGAGGTGATGGATCATCCACTGAAAGTGTTATTACTACTGATTTTCTTTTTTTTACTGCACAGGGTAGATAATTTGCGTGGAATAAAAAAAACAAAGATAGCATTATCTCCTTGAAAAAAAAAAACAGTAGGCATTTCAAGTATCCTATGCTTGGAGGGAGGGGGAGTTAAGAAAATTATAGAGATGCTAAATGACATGTCTGTGTAAACATGTTACTTTGTCCAACGAAGCTTCCATACCACACCAACATACAAAAGTCTGTGTAAACATGTTACTTTGATAAGCAAGCTTCCATACCACACCAACATACAAAAGTCTGTGTAAACATGTTACATTTGATAAACGAAGCTACCACACACCAACATATACAAGTCTGTAGTGTACGTGCGTGTGTACGACTAAACCGCTCACTTAAAGGTTTTGCATTTAACAACAACTATATCCCATACCCTACACTCCAAAGGTAGTTGCATGAATTTCAAATAATGTGGTGACGCCTAATGGATGAGTATTGGCATACAATTAAAACGTGGATGTCACATGACCTTGAAGGACTGTTATTGATGACCCAGTCTCCCGCAGATGGAAAGTGATTGGTTGAAATCTTTGTCCCTCTTTATCCAATCGTTTTACTTTGTTTTTTCAGTTTTTAAAACAAAAAAAAATGTAGGCAAAAGGGCATTGCTCTGTCTGCATTGATCAATTTTTTTTGTGCTCTTTTTTTTTTTTTACCGGACAACTATCTGCTGGACACAGGTCAAGCTTAAATCCCCAGACATCTATTGTGTTCGATGTTGGAACTGTACCGCCATGAATTCTTCCTCTTCTATTCAAAGATACTTGTATAAAGCATACAGATTGTTTTCTGGGTAGCGTGAAGAGATTTAAGGGGGTCAGTCTTGAGGAGTATATCAGGGATGTGGCTAGTACGGGGGTCAGTCATGAGGGTATATCAGGGATGGCTAGTACGGTCAGATCAAAGAGCCACAAGTAAAGCAAATTAAATTAACATTTTTGCGCGTGGCAGTACCTTATGTTCTTATACGAAGTGTAAGTTACAGGCCAAATGTAAATATTTTTGTTGATATTTCAAATTCTTTTTGCCTTTTCACAAACATGTTTTGGCTTCTCAAGTTTGACCTCTGGCCATGATTTAGCCAGCACTGTGCCAGATAAGCAAAATGCCTATAATACTTTGGCTATAGTTTTCCGGAATACACATGCCGTAACCCATGCATAATATATATATATATATAAGAGGTGTGCGGATCTTGAAGTTGGCGTCCGCGTCCGTCCGCGGATTTCTATCAATGATCCGCGTCCGCAGAATCTTACAACATTGGTCCGCAGTCAGTCCGCGCGTCCGCATTGCTGAAATTTAGCTGTTTAAATGACTTGAAATTTTTTATGGTAACGCTTAAGAAGATCCGCGTCAGTCCGCGAGTCCGCAACTTAACCATACGAAGCGTCCGCTGTCAGTCCGCGGATTCGGAAAAGTCTGCGGATCTGCGTCCGCAAGCGGACGCGTCCGCTGTATCCGCTCATCTCTGATATATATATATAATCTGTTACCACTAATGTGACGTCAAATTCTAAAGATTCGAACCTAATTCTTGCTTTGTAATCTCAACATCCCCGTAATGGCCATTACCTCGCCTGTTTACCAGAAAGGAACCGCTCAACCAAAACGGGTGATGCAGGGGTGGACTGGGGAGTTTAAGCGGCCCGGGAAAAAAACAAAAAGCGGCCTATCTTCATGAATTTTATTTTCCTTATGCATTTTTCCATCAAATCTGAGGGCCGAGGCCTTCAAAGTCATGGGTCATTTTACAAATTACAATATACAATAACAAAAAAAAACCCGATAAATCGCATATATAGTTTATAATTTATATAAAATATCAAGAATGCGTCAATTCAAGTTATAAATCAATTTATTCGGACTCACTGTGATGGTGTTTATAGTATAAGCAACTTCTTTAAGCTGGGTGCCATTTTGGCTACATGATCTATATTGTGTCACTATTTAGTTCACTTAAAACATCGGTTTCTGTTGACATAAGCATAAAAGCTTCAAGGTGTGTAGAAGACAATGAGCTTCGCAAGCGATTCTTAATGCATTTCAGAGATCTCTCACAAGCTACGTGGGTAGAGCAGAGTCAATAAAAGTTTATATGCACTAAAAAGATACTTGTATGTTTGCCCATAGAAACTGTATTTATGTAGTGCAGAAGAAGCAGCAAACAGGACATTTTTTTTGCCAAATTTGCATTTTTTTGAAGTTCCTCCTCTTTCCATAACTTGGTCGTCCCAGAGTTCATGTGGCGAATCTTCACTGATGCTGTCCTCTACTGAATCATCGAACATCTGGAGAAGGTATTCGTCGGGGACAGAATTTTTAAATTTGTCCCATTTCTGCGCAGTCAGTTAGCTCTTCTCTGAGATTAGTCGCTGTGGCGCTTTCATCAAATTTAACGAGAGTACTGCTAAGGCCAAACCTTGTTGTTTAATATCCTCGAAATTCTCTGGATCAGGTGAGCAATATCTGCGTATAAGGAATCGTGACTTTCAAATCCTTTTCAATAGTTTACAATTTTGTCCATGATGCAGTTATGAACTTCAATGCGATATCTGTCCGCTGCATTATTTCATACTACCTCGTGCGTTCTCCTCTCATCAGACATTGCTTTTTGGCTTGTGTAAACGTTTCTCTATAATTTTTTCCTCATGGTAATTTCAACAAATTCTTCTTCCAACTTGTTATTAGCCCATGGAAACAAATCGTTTGGCACTGTCAAGAACACCATCGAAATCTCTTGAAATATTTTCCTAACAACTTAGCAAGTACAATCTGCATTACGGTATGCTTGCAGTGCATCCATTCCGGTGGTTTGTAAATAATTAAACGATCCTGTGTGCTGGAATATTGTTAAGTATAGTTTTGCAGTGACAACCGTTTCAAACTTGTATATCCCTGATTTTTGCATTGAATGCGTCCGATTGTGCTAGTTCTTGTAACGTATAAATTCAATGAACAATAAAGAGTTTGGATTATCAAAATTTCCAAAAAAATTTTAACGCACTTTCTTTGGCCCACCATTGCGTTTCACCAATAATATTTAATCTTTGGTGTCTAGATTTCTATTGATCGACCCAAACATCCATTCTCTAAAGAACATCGCACATGCGTTAATCAGTTGAAATAGGCTAATTGAGGTCGTGGTTGAGTAGGCCCGTAGCCAGGAATATTGGATTGGGGAGGCCGAAGACATTTTCGGAGGGGGGTGTCAAGAGGAAATGATCGGGGCGGATCTAGACAACTTTGACGAGGGAGGGGCAAAATATTGACCCGGGGAAGGGACGAAACTGTTTCATTGTTGAAAATTGGTCTTAGAACAAAAAATATTTCGATAATTTAATGATGTATTAGCTAAACTTGCGATAACGGGGGGCATGGGCCCCCTGCCTCCCCTAAATCCGCCCCTGGTGGGGACAGAAGAAATGTTCGGGGGGGCGAAAATGGAGGTGCGAAGCGCCGAAAGTTTGCGAACGGAGAGGATGGGTTTGGGGAGGGGATCTCAGTGAGTCCCCTCCCAAAATTTTGCAGTTCCATATCTGGAATGGTGCATTTTTAGTACTGTTTAGCTATTAATTAGAAATATATAATTTTAACTACGTTTCAATAATGCATGGCATGTTGCAGTTTGTTAAAAATAATTTAAATAGTAAAGAGTTTTAATGATAAAAATTTATTGAGGCTGAGCAATTTCTGATTCCTGTTATAAATATATTGACCAATAGTTCTGCTACACAATTGTTACATAATAGATACCTGATTTATATAATTATACTGTTTGTTTAACGTACAACCCTGGAACGACAAAGATGCATGAATAAAGCTTAGCTATTTGTGTGATATTTCTTCATAAATATTGAAAACAAAGAACAGATCTATCAACAAAAACAGTCGGAATTATTCAATTTAAAATGAAATTAATTCTGCTAAAAAAGTAAATTTGCAAATTAAATAACATCACTCAGAAATCACGGAGTTTGTACTTTATTATTTTATTATACATATGTATAAAAATGAAGTCAGAAGCCAATGTTATTTTATTAACTTATTTAAGTTGCTAGTTGTCCTCAGAAGATATCAATATATAAAACTATTACAAGGTTGCGAACAGGCTCATTTTGGGCCCCTGGGCTGATATTAATATTTTAAAAGTTGATTGGCCAGCTCAGTCCGGGTCCCTAAAACTTCGCCGGGCCCCTGGGCATTGCCCCCCACTCGTCGGCACTTGTTGCGAACTTATATTATACGTTTCAAATTTGCAAACTTCGTGGTTTAGCCAGCCCCGTAGCCAAGGTGAGCACTGAGGGGGGGCCCGTGCCCCCGCTAGGTGTGGAGTGCTCCCACTTAAAAAAGGAAAATAGGAAAAAATAAAGAAAAAGTAAAGGTGCCCCCTTGCACAGGTATTGGTGCCTCCTGCTTACTTTGACCTGGCTACGGGCCTGGGTTTAGCACTGAATTTACATAAAAATGCTTCCAGCATTCAGATTGTCTGTTAAATATTTTTCAAATGCAAGCAGGAAAAGATTGCTTAGACGTTTTTGTAACATTGATCTGCGATATGGAGTGAGCATTCGTGTGAGGGTTGAGAAACTGCTCTCGCACACGGCTGTTGAAGCACCAAATGCCAATGCTGCCCAAAATACCCAGAAGTGAACTTCAATAAGATTTAATCTTTTATGCCCAAAAATTAGATAAGCTATATATGTAGTATATATAAATAGCCTGAATGATTGCCAAAATATTAATTTTTAAGTTTTATTATTATTGATTTATTAAACAAAATGATTGATGTTTTATAGCCGTTATTATTAAAATTTTGTCAAAAAAAAAACTCAAATCATGCACGGGGGAGCTCATGTCATGCACGGGGGGGCTCAGCCCCTATCCCCCTCTGGCTACGGGCCTGGGTTTGAGTAGTATCACTTAGAACAAGATTCAATACATGTTCGTAGCACCAGACATGAATTTGATGAGGTGCAACGTCACTCAGCCCATTTAGCAAACCCATTGTACTGTCCTTGCATATTGTGCCCCATCTGTAGCATTACCGACACAATATTCAATATTTATGTTACATTGAATGAGTTTCTCTTGAAATAATTCAAACATACTTTCCAGTAGAAGATGTACAGTTTGCAACGCATATCAATCGCTCATGAACTTTTATGTTACATATCATCTTACAATTATTGAACATTGGTCCTTCACACTTACATCAGGTTGTGCCAAATTGAACTGAAAACATACCAGCAGATTTAATTTCCTTCGAAATGGTTTTCTTTATTATTTTTCTTATTTCATCAATGATATAATTCAATGTCGTCTTCGATATGAGGATAACCAAATTTTCCTCTCCCCTTATTCGCCAAAATTAGATGCATGTCTGTCATTACTTTTTCTCCAACCATATCAAGATGTTTTAATTAATTGAGTCAAATTTTGACAAGAGTAATAATATTTCCAAGAAATTTCCATAATCGATTGTATCGTCGTTTAATGTATAGGCAGCATTGTTGTTGACCGATAATTATGACCACGTTTTCCAATCATTTTTAGAATCTCAATTATCTTTCAGCACTTGTCTCTTTTCTTGAACTTGTTAGCTGCTTTTTTGAAATTTTGCTGAGAGAATAAATGCTATCAGTGTCTTTACTTTCAGACATTATATAAGCTTTCACACACTTCTCGTGATATTTGCTGTTTTCATGTCCCTCTAATCTTTGATGCACGTTTTTTCAAGAATTTATATGCCAAGCATACTGTGCAAAACAAAGCTTTAGATTCTTTACAGTATGACATACAATTCCTATTGATACCATTGCTTCTGAAAAATACTCGATGCGCATTTGTAAATGGTAGATCAGTATTGGGTGAAATTTAAGAAAGATTGTTAAGTATTCTGTCGAGAACGTTTGAAATAGTAACTGGTGTTTTTGTCATCGATAACTGTAGTAATCATTGTCGGGATTTAGATCTGCCACTGCCAGCGTTGTTTCATAAATATTCATTTGCTGTCAGTTAACTCGTAACATTTTCGTGTAAGGTGGGAATCAGGTTTGTTGGCACTACTGAATGCTGATTGTTGTCATCGCTTTGATTTGTGTCGGGTTGTGTACTTGTAGAAGGTGTTTGTTGAGGAACGGTGTCTTTAGTTTGAATTGGAGTGGCTTTAAATAAAATAGACTAAGATTTCCGGCATTTAGCTCCATCTTTACCAAGAATTTTTAGTTTCTTATCCCTTAATTTCTCCGCACCACGTTTTACATTTTCCCATTTTTAAATTTATATCACTCATGACCGTAAAATATTTTTATTTAATTAACACTACTTATAATTAACTAACAAATAAAAAAAGAATTTTTTATCAAAGCAAACTCGAGATTAGAATGGAAGATGTAAATTCTAACATGGCGGTTAACCGTGAACATCCTAATACGGAGCTCTTTATTGACGTAAGGTACGGCCGCTGTTTGGTTTGGACATTATGGACCGCCATTTTGTTAGTTGCCTCTAATATCACCGCATATTAGTTATTAATTATTATATCACTGGTCCTGGCGGCTCTGTCCTGGCGGCCCACCGGAAATTTTCCGGTGTCCAGGCGACCCAGTCCACCACTGGAGTGATGGGAGTGATCGGGCATCTATCAACATGTCTTCATGACCCTCGACATTTAACTCAACATTATACGTTTATTTTATTTTCGGAAGTATGTTAAGAGAATCTTTTGTTACAGCGAATCTATTGTTACAGTGAATCTGTCACAGTGAATCTGTTTGTTACATTGAATCTTTTTGTTACAGTAAATATGTTTGTTACAATGAATATGTTTGTTACAGTGAATCTATTTGTTATAGTGAATCTATTTGTTACAGAAAATCTATTTGTTACAGTGAATCTGTTTGTTACCATGGGCGTCGCTAGGAATTTTTTCCTGGGGGGGGCAAAAATTCTCCGGAAATTGCAGCAACAACTTTATGACATTTTTCAAAATGTAGGGGGGAGCAAATGTCCCCCCCCTCCCGAATACGCCCATGTTTGTTGCTATGTTTCTTGAGCTCGCCATCAGGACTCATCAAATCTTCCTCCAGATCTTTTTATTTTGCCGCCTCTCCAAGCCACATAAATAGGTCACGACCTCATTCTGGTTGGTTTGTTTTGACCCACCATCTTGATTGTGTCTTCCAAGTGCTAAGTCGTTTGTTTTGACCCTTATCATGATTGACTGTCCATGTGGCGGGTAGAGAAAATCGAAATTAGAGATTCGAATCCTGAAGAATCGTAAACCTTCTCAGGTATCACATCATGTAAAGTGGATTCAGAAACCAGAAGTGGAAAAAAAACAACAACGATTATAACTACTTGGGTTATAAGTCGTGATAAATAAACGACGCCCAGCGTTAAGAAGCTAAGTCCATTTAATAAATGGAACCATGTCCACAAAGTAATTACCGGACGGCTGTAATTCTCGTTTCCGTTATCAGGAGTTTACTGGATATGCATATCAAGACTGAAAGATATTTCTAAACCAAGTGAGCTTTTGTGTCAAATTCGGACGGTCTCATGATACACAACTTCTTATGTTTTGAGCTTTCTTCGCTAAGATGGCTTGCATGCTCAATTCATACCTCTTTGCCCCGTAAAGCCCAAGAGTACGACTGCTGACCATTGCTAATGACCGAGGGTTGATCCCTAGCCTGATATAAATATATATATATATTTCTCGATATGTCACACCTGGATATATCGCTTGGAGTTCCGTCGAAGAAAAAATGAATAAATTAAAAAAAAATAAAAAAAACAGGTCATGTGGTGAGTAGCCATCCGGATGTTTTCATGCTGATGGCTCTTTAAATGAGCCACATGTGTGTGGCGCATTTCAGATGGAATCACTTCCTGTTGGACTACTCATGGATACAGAACAAGTCGATATGACCCCCAGAAGTGAAATAGCATCTCGTGTCCTGAGGATGCAGCCAATGACGTCGGTTTTGAACGAAGCTGTTCCTTCCTTCAGCTCACCCCATCCCCCCCCAACCCCCAGACCACCGTCTTTCTCAATCGTCTTTCTTATTGATATCAGTAACAGGTCTAACGGCGGAGGGTTAGGGGTGCATCGAAAATACAGGAGGCGCCACATAAAATCCATTTCTTAACACTCATATCATCCTTTACTTCCTCCGCCTCCTATGTCATTATATCTACTAGCATGTAGAATGTGTTAACACTATTAATTATATATACTAGTATGTAGAATGTTAGCACTGTCATTATATCTACTAGCATGTAGAATGTTAACACTGTCATTATATCTACTAGCATGTAGAATGTTAACACTGTCATTATATCTACTAGCATGTAGAATGTTAACACTGTCATTATATCTACTAGCATGTAGAATGTAACACTGTCATTATATCTACTAGCATGTAGAATGTTAACACTGTCATTATATCTACTAGCATGTAGAATGTTAACACTGTCATTATATCTACTAGCATGTAGAATGTGCCTGTCCATTATATCTACTAGCATGTAGAATGTTAACACTGTCATTATATACTAGTATGTGGAATGTTAACACTGTCAATATATCTGCTAGCATGTGATCTTAACACTTGTCAATATATCTGCTAGTATGTATAATGTTAACATATGCATTATATCTACTAGCATGTAGAAGTATTATAACACTGCCGAACTTCAATTGTTCAACCCCATATAAAGCGATTGACTAAATACGTAAGTAATTTTCTAAACTTTAGTAAAAGCATATCTTTCTTTTCAAACCAAAAAAAAAATGATCTTGGATAGACAGATGGAAATACCTATAACTCATTTCATTGTTTTATTTATTTCCAAAAGCGTATTGATGCGTACGATTTACAATGTATAGACTCATTGACCACATTTTAAATATACGCCTAACAAAAATATGTACACATACACACACAGAATAATTACACTATAATATAGAACAAGCGATAAAAAGGGAGGAATGAAATGATATATCAGGAGCAAAATACACCAATGAAAGTTGTTTTCAATTTGGTTGGAAAATGCAAAAACAAAAAATCTGTCATAAATATTTCTCTAAGGAAAAAGTCGAAAGGAAATTAAAATGAGAAATATCTAAATGCGACTTGAGGGATGATTTATTGGATTTTATATCTTCTTGTGAACGTTGATAATTGACATTGTGAAGCCCCAGCGCTGGAATCAAATTTTCTCAAACTCTCTCTATTCAGCGGTTTTCAAAAAGGGGGTGGTACGCATGCTCCAAGGCATTGTTGGGCGAACCTATGGTACGCGTGCACGATCAACATGGTGCTCGATTTAAGAAAAAACCAGTGCCGAGGTTGAAAAAATTCCCCCCCGGCGGGGGATGAAAGATCTAAAGCAGTGCCGGGGACGGCAATTCTCAATGCCGGGGATGACAATATCCACGGCATCCCCAGCGGCGGCGAGATGCCAACAGTTTTTTAGGATCTTCAATTTACAAACCATGGACAAGTAACTACTGTGGGTATTCGATTTTAACAGACACAATTTCGGACAGCGAACAAAATCGGACAACGAACACTTTCAGGAAAGATTTTTGTCGGACAACGAACTGAATTCGGATAAAGAACAAAACTTATTCTAACGAAAACGTCTCGGCTCTCGGAACCACCCGACATCAGTCCTCAATTTGTGCAGAAAATGGATGTGCGCGTGCATGACAGTCATCATTCATACGTAGCAGTGAGGCAGCACCTGAAACGCGTAGGGTAGTGTGTGACGACACATTGTCAATAGTGTACCATACATGTGTAGTTGGTTTGTGTCCTTGTGGTTTCGTATGTGCTTCTCTAAACGCCGTATAAAAACCTAGTAAATGTGACAATATTATGGGGCCTGAAAGAGTAGAGTGTCAAGAACTGTGCTCACCATAAAAACCAAGCAAGAGATTATAACTAAAGCGGAGAGTGGACAAATAATGACTGATGTTACCAGGCAGTACTGTAGGGAGGTTGTTGTTAGGGAGTTAGTTGTGGAGGTTGTTGTTAGGGGGAGTTAGTTGTTGGGGAGGTTGTTGTTAGGAGGTTGTTGTTTGGGAGGTTGAGTAGGGAGGTTTTTTTGTCTGAGGCGATTTACAGTAGCGACAGGGCTGATTTCATTTCGCGTCGTTTTAATTTAGATTTACATTGTTTATTCATGTTTCACACTGGGCTTTGTTTATAAATTTAGTTATGAAGAATTATTTGACCTAGTTTCATATTCGTACCAATGGGACTGGAAGTTTCAATTCCCATAGGTTTTATTTCTTCATCAGTGACTTGATAAAACACTGGCGGCCAATTCAACTGTTATCTAAGTTTTATGTGGTTGAGACTATGACTTATTTTATGCAATTAATGTTAAAGAACAACAAAATAAAATAAAAAAAAAATCCGTGGCCTTTTTTGAAGGCTTTGACTCTCTAATTGACTTCGGCGTTTGATGGAATTCAAGTCTTTGAACATTGAATGGAAATAAATGTTGCTCAGATCTGAGGCGCAAGCCCTGTCGTGTTTTTAAAACAACCTAAAACATCTCAATTAGTGTCGGTTTGTCAAGTGGATTTGTATGTGTGTATCACCGCAAGTCATATGTGTGTGTATTGTATGTGTGTATCACCGCAAGTCTTATGTGTGTGTATTGTATGTGTGTATTATGCCTGTGTGTATTGTATGTGTGTATTGTGTGTGTTTTTATTAGTAAATTATTATTTATTGTAAGTGTGTGTGTGTGTATGTGTGTATTGTATGTGTGTATTTGTAAGTGTGTGTATTGTGTGTGTATTTGTATGTGTGTATGGTATGTATGATTGTATGTGTGAGCCATATTGTATTAAGCTGCAAAACAATGTTACTACTGGCATTATGTGAATCAGCTGGTGTGTACGTTTTGGTAAATCTATGTTATGTTTGTCCATGCGTCATAAGGTAAAATGGTTCTATCGCAGCTGTCAGGAAGAATGGGTCTATCGCAGCTGCCATTAGATAGAATGTGTCTATCGAAGCTGTCGTTAGGAAGAATAAAGTCTATCGCAGCGTTATTAGGAAGAATGAGTCTATCGCAGCTGTCGTTAGGAAGAATGAGTCTATCGCGCAGCTGTCATTAGGTAGAATGAGTCTATCGCAGCCCTGTCATTAAGAATCAGTCTATCGCAGCTGTCGTTAGGAAGAATGGAAGTCTCCGCAGCTGTCATTAGGAAGAATGAGTCTATCGCAGCTGTCATTAGGTAAATTTGATCTATCGCAGTTGTGAAATTCTCTGATCTATTTGCCATTGATGCCCCCTCAACTCCATCCCTTCCCCAACAAAACAACTGCATGAGGATCAAGATCCTGGGGGACTGCTACTACTGCGTCAGTGGCCTCCCGAGCCGGAATAATCACGCCGCGTGCTGTGTGGAGATGGGGCTGGACATGATAGATGCCATAAAACATGGTACAAACCATTGTTTGAAACAGCTAAAATACTTTATTATGATATCTAGAGCATCAGCATTTTGAACCTGTGCGGTCATGTGACGTCCGTGGTAGAGGAGGAAGCGATTTCTCTTGGAAATTCCTTGTAAGAACATAGAATTCCCCCCCATCAACTGCATGACAGCCTGGGGGGAGGTTGAGCTACATTAAAGTCGTTATTTTCTTTTTTTCAAAACTACGTGCCCCGAGACCGGGACCCATAACAAGTGATAAGGTTGCCTTCATTTTGGTGCCCCTTTTGTCTAGATCCTATATAAAAGTGAAGTTCCTTTAAGCTCCTAACTGGCCATCGGGGCAGAGGAAGTAAAGAGTTCATCGGTTTCATTAGCCACGAGCATTTGAGGGTTTACGTGGCTATCCCATACCCCTCCCTCCCCCAAAGTCAATTTCATTTGCAAGCTGGGTGGCTGGTGATTTCTGGACTTTTAAAAATCTCAGTTCTACTATGGTTCGAACCCGAACACTAAAGTCAAAATCTGTGCATCATCCTGGTTCAGCATCCTTCTTTTCTTCCTTTCTATCATATTGTGAAATCTTTACTTTCTTTTCTTTAACTACATTGCTACTTTTATCATAGCGTTGTTGGATATCAAATAACAAATTATAAAAAAGTGGAATATGAACAGTATAAAATTACGTAAAACTATATGGAGGATAAACATAAAAGGCCCATATCTGATTAACGCATAAAAATGTAATAACTTGTAGAATTGTCATTTTTATATCTCACTGAACAATATTTTTTTTATTATGAATCTCTGATTCTGCCTTCTGCCTTAGCATGAAATAGTCTGAACATTTACATCAATTGCTGGAACTTGTATATTGTTTTATATATATGTATATATATATATATATTATATATATATTATATTACGTATCTGTTCTAAAGTGAGTGCTCATTTAAGAAAAACTGGTGCGGAAAAAAAAATTCCTACTTTTAATGAGGATAAATTATGGTTTCATGTCCCCAGCGGGATATATTAGCTAAATCAGAGCCGGGGATAGTTCTTAGTGCCCAGGATATCCTGTGATAATCAGCCTGTTGCTTACGTATTTGGAGGTAATAGAACAATAAATTTCAAAAGCTGTTTCAGGACTCTGGGCGTTACTGTCGGGGCCCTCCTAGCATCAGATTAAATGAAATTAACTACTCAGGGGCCTTTTTGGTGAAGATGGGGGGCGGGGCGAGGCAGTCGCGGTTGTATATATATATAAGTCGGCTTGCGACGTGTGTGTGTGTGTGTGTTATGTATGTGTGTAGCTCAGCTGACCTGCATGTGTTGCACCGATCAAAGGTCACATCTGTGGCTGTAGATGGAAATATATATGTATATACAGGCATGAGAGGCTGGCTTTGAGATTAAAGTCAGTCTTGATGACGTTTGACTTGGGTCTTAATCGGAAAGATTTGAACGGGCTTGTCAGCGATGCTTTAGCCATGTGCCTTAACCATGAACGCTGACCCCAGATAAACCCAGGTGATACAATTAAAAACTGAAACACAGCGTTGTCCGGAGCAGAAAAAACAAAAACTTATGAAAACTTTGTAAAGACAAAAAAAATAATCTAAACATAACAAAATGAATATGACTCCAATTAGATGAGCTATTAGAAATGCAACCCCATGCGAGATGGTTTGCAACAGGGGCTGACATTCTGGCAGATGCCGACTGGCTACAGCGATTACTTAGCGCGCGCGCAAAAAACGAACGGGGGGCAGGAAATAAATACTAGTAGAGTAAACAAGCAGGGGGGGCAGACAAAATGCAGGGGGACTCGGCCTGTGGTTACACACGCTACGGGCCTGTTGATAGTTGGTTAAATATACAGCTCAGAGGTGATCTCCTAGATAGATATTTTAGCGTCAATATGTAAGCAAAGGAGATGATGTAGAGTGCGTGTGTATGTGCATTATGTATGTATGTGTGTGTGTTTATGTGTGTGTGATGTGTGTGTGTGTGTGTTTGTGTGTGTAAGCGACAGAGTTTGTGTGTATGTTTATGTGTATAGTATATGTAATGTGTGCTTGGCTAAAACTGTTTTGTCTTGTTCCCTGGAAATGTCAAAGTGCGAGGGCCACACCCCAGAACTTGAAGGTCGAAGCAGTATTACTAACTTGCCTTCCCTGCACATTGCACTGTGTGGCACCTCTGGGAAATCTACTCAACATGCACCCAGAAGCATTTAGAGTGTTTGCACTTATGGCAGGTGAAATAAAAACATGAACGAATTACTCAACGAAAGAAATAAGTAACTACAGGATATACTAAGTACCTAAGTGAACGATAATGTGATCCCTGAAGAGTTCATTCCCTTGAATTTAAGTCCCCTTTTAATTTTTCAGTTGTCTAATATAATTTTTGGTCTCTTATAAGTGAATGACAGTTTATTCTGTAAGAAATAAAAGTTTATCCACGATCTAGTGGCGCACTTTGTCTGAATAGAGTTTTAGAACTAGTTTATCAACGACCTAGTGGCGCTTGCTGTCTGAATAGAGTTTTAGAACTGGTTTATAGGTAGTGCACTTTGTCTGAATAGAGTTTTAGAACTAGTTTATCAACGACCTAGTAAGCGCACTTTGTCTGAATAAGTATTAGAACTAGTTTATCCAACGACCTAGTGGCACTTTGTCTAGATAGAAGTTTCCGAACTAATTATCAACGACCTAATTGGCTGCTTTGATACAGACCAAGGTATTAAAGTTTATCAACAACCCTGGTAGCGCACTTTGAATGAGTATTAGAACTGGTTTATGTGACCCTGATGGCACCCCTTTATCTGAAAGAGTTTAGAACTAGTTTATCAGCGACCTAGTGGCCTTTACTTATTGAATAGAGTATTAGAACTAGTTTATCAACGACTGGTGGCTTACTTGTCTGAATGAGTATTAGAACTAGTTTATTAATGACTTAGTGACGCACTTTGTCTGAATAGAGTTTTAGAACTAATTTATCAACGACCCTGATAACACTTTGTCTGAATAGAGTATTACAGAACTAGTTTATCAATGACTTAGTGTACACTTTGTCTGAATAGAGTATTAGAACTAGTTTATAGTGGTGCACTTTGTCTGAATAGAGTTTTAGAACTAGTTTATCAACGACCTAGTGGCGCACTTTGTCTGAATAGAGTTTAAGACTAGTTTATCAACGACCTAGTGGCGCACTTTGTCTGAATAAAGTATTAGAACTAGTTTATCAACGACCTGGTGTACACTTTGTCTGAATAGGTTTTAGAACTAGTTTATCAACGACTAGTGGCGCACTTTGTCTGAATAGAGTATTTAAAACTAGTTTATCAACAACCTAGTGAATTACGCACAATGAATAGAGTATTAAGACTGATTTTATCAACGTAGTGGCACCTTTGTCTGAATAGGAGTTTTAGAACTAATTTATCAACGACCTAGTGGCGCACTTTGTCTGAATGAGTATTAGAACTAGTTTATCAACGACCTAGTGGCGCACTTTGTCTGAATAGAGTATTAGAACTAGTTTATTAAGCTGACTTAGTATGCCTTTATCTGAATAGAGTTTTAGAACTAGTTTATCAGTGGCGCCTTTATACAGACGAATGTTTCAAAATGAAATGCGTACGATGTGGTTAGTGCTTCAAGCAGACGACAGCCTCTTTCTCCCAAAATGTTTATGGCTGCTAAATGGAGAGGTGAATGTGATGATAAAAACAAATTTCGATTAATTTCTTTGATCTCGAACGTGGCGCTGAATTTCAAAGTTCTAGTTGATGGACCAGGAGATGAACTGGTTTGACCGATCCATTTAGTTCAGCTTCATTTATTGGCACTACTGCCTTTAGGCACGATACACGGCATAAAATTTTCGTGATGGTAGAAAGTCTTATCTATTAACCAGTTTGTCTATAAATGTGATACATTGTTAAACGCTTTACTCTCGCACCCAAGCTTTGTGTATTAGTAGAAAGTCTTTCTATTTGGTTCTCCATTAACCAGTTTGTCTATAAATATAATCAGTGGTTTAACGCACACCTAAACCAAAGATGTGATGCTCGAAAGGTCTTGTACAAATGAGGAATTTTAGGGGAAGAATGGGCATAGTCCCCCACAAATCTGGCTACTTCTCTCCCATGACTACTGGGATCATTTTCTATCTTTCTAATCTGATATTTATCAACATAAGGTGATATTGGAACAAGCTACAAGAATTTTTAAAAATATTTTTAAAAAATGAACATGCGTCGTGTTTAAATTAATTTTTCCCCACTGTAGAATTTGATGAATAATTTCTTCCCGTGGACTCCTCATATATGTGTTCTAAGACTATATAGTTAAAACGTGAGTTAAAACACTCGGTAGTTATAATTTTATAATTATATAGTTATTTTGTCTTGATCCATGTTTACGGGTCCCCTCCACTCATGTCCTAACTCCCTCATCCCCCTACCCAATTCAATAGCTGTAAATGATATCCACTAAAACCCAGGGCTTACTTAAAAGAATTTAGACTGTTAGACACGAGTAAAAAAAATGCTAATACTTTACTAGAGCCAAGCAAAGAAATTATTTAAGTAAAATGAAATAAAACTCCTTAGCCCTAACGGGCCATCAGGGCAGATAAAGTATACATTCATCTGTTTATATAACACTCGGCATATGAAGGGGTTGTGTGGTTAGCACAACGCCCGGCCGCCTTTACTCTCCCAACTTAAAGTCAGGAGCCCATTTAAAGCTGGGTGAGCTTGTAGGGGACGAGTTTGTACCGAATTTCCCCTGGAAAAATTCCATGGGCCTCACCGAGGATCGAACCCAGGACTCTCAGGTCGGCAGTCGGTATCTACACTAGGGAGCGACCGATATGCCTTTTACCGATAGTCCGATACCGATATTTTTCCCCAGTATTTTTTACCGATACAGATACCGATACCGATTTTTTTAATCAACAACAATGCCAAACACGTGTTTTTCTCGTGCTACAGCTAATGACGTAT
The DNA here is from genome assembly GCA_021962125.1 of Bulinus truncatus. NCBI lineage: Eukaryota > Metazoa > Mollusca > Gastropoda > Planorbidae > Bulinus > Bulinus truncatus. Next base: position 1,692,527 of record JAGDYQ010000102.1, read on the forward strand.
GTCAACCCATGATCACCCTTCTCTGTCATATTTCGGAACACTTTAACACACGTAGTCTTGTTCCCCCCCCCATTTTCCCATCAAAAAAGCTAGATGTTCACTAATTGTATCATTCAAGGTCATACATTAGAATTAAATACCAATCTATTGTTTCAAGGTCATATATCTGATGCAATTTTGTGGACGTGACAATTTCTGTGTGCGGTTTTTTCCCTTATTTTAAATCTTGTCTGATCTGGTTATGAATTGGGTTATTTACGGATTTTTGCAACTCTGTTGTGAAAAAAAAACGTCTTGTCGGCAGTCAAAAAACGGCCGGTCCGATAGTTAACCCAAAGTGCCAATATCGGTTCGACTATCGGTCGCTCACTATAAAAATCGGTCGACCCGATATTAACCGATAGTGCCAATATCGGTCCGATACCGATCCGATTATCGGTCGCTCCCTAATCTACACCACTCGGCCATCGAAATTGTTTTCAATCGCTGATAAGACTGAATCTTAAACTAGCTGGGTGAAGTACTTTTTCCTAACTGGGTGAACTTTGTGACGATCAGTTACTCGCTAGGTGAAGTACTTTCCCTAACTGGGCGAACTTTGTGCCGGTCAGTTACTCACTGGGTGAAGTACTTTCCTAACTGGGCGAACTTTGTTCCGGTCAGTTACTCACTGAGTGAAGTACTTTATAACTGGGCAGACTTGTGCCGGTCAGTTACTCACTGGGTGGTACTTTCCTAACTGGGCGAACTTTGTGCCGGTCGTTCTCACTGGGTGAAGTACTTTCCTAACTGGGCGAACTTTGTGACGGTCAGTTACTCTCTGGGTGAAGTACTTTTCCTAACTGGGCGGACTGTGTGCCGCCCGGCTACCCACTGAGCCACCAGATAAATAGTCTGATTTAATGGGAGCACACAGAGCTCGCGCCCTGGACCCCGGTTGTAAAGGATTGGGCCAATATCCCCGGATTGTAACACTCGTGTTTTTTTTTTATGTCTACTTACAGGGCCTCATTTTTTTCAACGATTAATAATTTATGAGTTAACTCCACACATTTATGAGTTAACTCCACACATTTATGAGTTAACTCCACACATTTATGAGTTAACTCCACACATTTATGAGTTAACTCCACACATTTATGAGTTAACTCCACACAACCTGAAGTTTAACCACCTAGTCTATAAATATTTTTATCGAGCTACGTATCAATATTTTTATGCATTAAGACCTACTTCTTCACCTCACCCATCGCCACTTCTCCCCCTCCTCAACCCACCTTCACAGTCATAAATCTTGTAGGCCACCGCAGATCAGGCCTGTACACATCAAAATCTCATCGATACTTTAAATTTGACATTTGACTCCACATCTTTTATTTAAAAAAAAAAATCGATATACCCCACAGCTTTCATTATTGAAAATTGTATTAAAAAAAAAACTAATTTAAAAAAAAAAAAAAAAAATAAGAACTTACATCCAAGCAGTTAAATCACCTCCCCCCAAATGTTCCCCCTGCCCTCCCTGTCCATCCCTCCCTACCCCCTTTCCCGTTTCTATATATCAGCTGCTCGTTGATTTTTATTGAAACACTTTTTTTACCAGAGTTAATGGGATTAGGTTGGGAGCGAGAGGACCGAGGGCAAGAGACAACAAGGTGCCTGACAGGGTGGTGGAGGAGGGAAGACCGAGGAAGAGACCAACAAGGTGGGTGAGAGGGTGAATTGGAGGAGGGAGGGACTTCCAGCAGGAAGTGATCGCAAAATGTGGGAGATAAATTATATGACTCCGTAGAAGAGAATTAAAAACTTGAGAGTTATGAATTTGTGAATTTTATCTACAGATCAAAAGAATATTTAAAAAACATTTTTTAGAATATTAAATTATCTTGTCACACTTAATGTTATCACACTTAATGTTATCACACTTAATGTTATCACGCTTAATGTTATCACACTTAATGATATCACGCTTAATGTTATCACTTAATGTTATCACACTTAATGTTATCACACTTAATGTTATCACACTTAATGTTATCATACCTAATGTTATCACACTTAGTGTTATCACACTTAATGTTATCGCACTTAATGTTATCGCACTTAATTTTATCACGCTTAATGTTATCCACACTTAATGTTATCACACCTAATGTTATCACGTTTAATGTTATCACGTTTAATGTTGTCACACTTAATGTTATCACACCTAATGTTATCACGCTTAATGTTATCACGTTTAATGTCCTCACATAATGTTATCGCACTTAATGTTATCACACTTAATGTTATCACATATAAATGTTATCACACTTAATGTTATCGCACTTAATGTTATCACACTTAATGTTATCACTTAATGTTATCGCACTAAATGTTATCACACCTAATGTTATCACACTTAACTTTATCACTCTTAATGCTATCACATAATGTTTCTACCTTTGAAGCAGGTATCAATTCGACGCCGAAATGAAAAAATGTATGAGAAATGAGAAATTATTATTTTTATTTCTTTCTGTAATTTGAGTTTATTTTTTTTGTAAATGTATTTATTTCGAAGTTTTTTTTGGCGATCTTTTTCTTTGAATGTTCTATTATTCTCTCTCTCTCTCTCTCTCTCTCTCTCTCTCTCTCTCCCTCTTTTCTTCCTCTCTCTCTCTCTCTCCCTCCCTCTTTCTTCTCTCTCTCTCACCTCCTCCTTCCTCTCTCTCTCCCACTCCCTCTTTCTTCCTCTCTCTCCCTCCTCCAAGTCCCTCTCCCTCTCTCTATCTCTCTCTCTCTCTGTTTTGAGTAGTTTAAGTATTCCAGCTTCCGTTCACCCCAATACATTTTTTAAAATCAAAAGGGCAATTACCCTTCTGGCTCCATTTTCTTCTTCTACACGGCATTCCGACTCACCAGGTCTGTAAAGAGTTTACACACAGACACGGACACACGCACACTCCTACACACATCTCTCTCACACACACACAGACACGGACACACGCACACTCCTACCGCACACTCTCTCTCACACACACAGACACGGACATTTGCACACACTCCACACAATCTCTCACACACACACACAGACACGGACACACGCACACTCCTACACACTCTCTTTCACACACAGACACGGACACGCACACTCCTACACACACTCTCTCTCACACACGCACACTCCTACACACTCTCTCTCTCACACACACAGACACGGACACACACACTCCTACACACACTCTCTCTCACACACATACACTCCCTACACACTCTCTCTCTCACACACACACAGACACGGACACTCTGCCTCCTACCTCTCTCTCACACACACAGACACGGAAACACGCACACTCCTACACACTCTCTCTCACACACACAGACTGGACACACACACACTCCACTCTCTCTCTCACACACACAGACACGGACACACGCACTCCTACACACTCTCTCTCACACACACACAGACACGGACACACGCACACTCCTACACTCTCTATCTCTCTCACACAGGCACAGACACACACACTCCCTGCACTCTCTCACACACACACAGACACGGACACACTCCTACACACTCTTTATCTCTCTCACACCCACAGACACAGTTGCACTCCTACACACTCTCTCACACACACAGACACGGACACACGCACACTCCTACACACTCTCTCTCTCTCACACACACAGACTTGGACACACTTACCTCCTACACCTCTCATCTCTCACACTCTGAAGACACGGACACACGCACCTCCTACACACTTCTCTCTGCACACACGACACTTCTTCCTTGTCTACCCAGTGGCAGGTCTGGCAATTCCCGGGGCCCCACGTGAACTTTCACTAGCGAGGTGCTCGCCCCTCCCTCCAATAGGGCAAAACTAATTCCGGGAAATGAAAGTCTTTAAAATAGCATTGAGACAAAGATCAGTTGAGGTAATATCTTTGATTAGGTTTAGTTGGAAAGAAATACCACTAAAAAAAAGGTTTTGTAAATAAATACAAGGGGAGGAATAATTAGTAAATGAACTATTTCTTCAATTTATGGATGTCTAGGATTACAAACAAACGAAACTTTTGTTGTATTTTTATTTAATGAGAGGGAGGGGTGGGGGGAAGCTATAATGCTCAACATATGGGATAGTTGGTACTGTTGTAAAAATTAATCAACCGATGAAGAATTTGTATGTCTGTTAGTGTAAGTGTTTGTTATATTATTATATGTGAGACCATCAGATACACGTAAATTTGTATATGTCTGTATTTGTGTGTGTAATGTATGTAACTATATATGTGAGACCATCAGATACACGTGAATTTGTATGTCTCTGTATTTGTGTGTGCTTGTGTATGTAACTATATATGTGAGACCATCAGATACACGTGAATTTGTATGTCTCTGTATTTGTGTGTATTTGTGTGTAATGTATGTAACTATGTGTGTGACCATCAGTTACAAGTGAATTTGTATGTCTCAGTATTTGTGTGTGTATGTGTGTGTGTGTAATGTATGTAACTATATGTGTGTGACCATCAGTTACAAGTGAATTTGTATGTCTCAGTATTTGTGTGTGTGTGTGGATGGTTAGACACTGAGAGAGAGAGAGAGGGGAAGTGGTTGGTTTGGGGGTGGGGGTGGGGAGAGGGATAAGATAGAAACAAATCAATCGCCTCGTCCCAGACTAAACAATCAAAGTTTCGTCTGTTGGTACAAAGTGACCAACCAGATCAATCAACTCTTTCAAGACAAATGGTTGATTTTTCTTAGGAGGCTAGGGAGGGGGCGGTGGGGTGGGGGAGATCTTAGAAATGGAGGGTAGGATGGGCTGGGCAGGGTGTGGGAAGCAGGGTAATGTGAGCAGGGTAAGGAGTAGCTAGATGGGCTGAGCAGGTGTGTGGGAAGCAGGGTAATGTGAGCAGGGTAAGGAGTAGCTAGATGGGCTGAGCAGGGTGTGGGAAGCAGGGTAATGTGAGCAGAGTAAGGAGTAGCTAGATGGGCTGAGCAGGGTGTGGGAAGCAGAGGTAATGAGCAGGGTGTGGGAGTAGCTAGAGGGGCTGAGCAGGGTGTGGGAAGCAGGATAATGTGAGCAGGGTAAGGAGTAGCTAGATGGGCTGAGCAGGGTGTGGTGAGCAGGGTAATGTGAGTAGGGTAAGGAGTGATGGGCTGAGCAGGGTGTGGTGAGCAGGGTAAGGAGTAGCTAGATGGGCTGAGCAGGGTGTGGTGAGCAGGCAGGGTAAGGAGTAGCTAGATGGGCTGAGCAGGGTGGTGAGCAGGGTGTGATGAGCAGGGTAAGGAGTAGCTAGATGCTGGGCTGAGCAGGGTGTGGTGAGCAGGGTGTGGTAAGCAGGGTAAGGAGTAGCTAGATGGGCTGAGCAGGGTGTGGTGAGCAGGGTGTAGTGAGCAGGGTAAGGAGTAGCTAGATGGGCTGAGCAGGGTGTGGGAATCAGGGTAATGTGAGCAGGGTAGAGTTTATCAGCACGTGATGAACAAGGTGTAAGGTGAGAGCAGGGTTTAAAGATGAGCTGGGAGGTGATAGCGAAAGTGGAGATAAATAAAGAGACAGAAGAGAATTAAAAACTTGAGAGTTATGAATTGGTAAACCTATCTACAGAACAAAAGATATTTGAAAACTTTTTTTTAGAATATTAAATTATCTTCTCACACTTAATGTTTCTACTTTTGAGTCGAATTTGTCAGTATCAGAAATTAACTTTTAAAAGAATAAATGAAAATAAGCAGGGTGAGATGGGTACGTTGATAGTGAGCAGGGTGTGGTAGGCAGAGATTGAGCAGGGTGTGGTGAGCAGGGTGTGGTGAGCAGGGTGTGTGAGATTAACGACACCTCCCCTCTTCTCTCTCCCATTCAACAAAATTTCTCATACATCACCCATGGCGGGAGTACGGAACAAATGTAACAGTTATACCAGGTAATCTACGTATGTCACTTTGTATGCAACACCACTTCCTCCTATCTGACATACCCACACACACAAACTCTTCCTCCTATCCTTTCTTGATCCCATCTTCCGGTTAAATTGTGTCTACGATATTCGAAACTAAAAAAATGGCCGAGATAAATACAAACGATAAATGGAGTCATTAGGCTCAGATGACTTTTTATTTTAATTGTCTTGTCAGACAGAGAACAATCTGGACTCTTCTTTCAGCTCTTTGATGGGGTGTGGGGGATAGGGTCGTCGGGGAAGGGGGTTAATGCTACAACCTCAGTTAACTATCTCACTGTCTCTTGTGATTTCATGTGTGATACTTTTGAGGAAGGGGATGGTCAAGAATCAAGACCGCATGGGTGGTGTGGTGCTTGGAAAGGGGAGGTGGAGGGATTAGTAGGACGATTCTGGACGACAATGACATGTGGTTGGAGGTGGGGGTTTGGGGAAAAGTTGAAGTATGGAGATATTTCTATCAGTATTTATGTCTCTGTTTAAGGCAGCGACATTGATGATTTTGCCATGACGTCAGATTAGGCCCGAAAGAAAGTGAATAGGTTTCGTGGTGCCAGAGATATCTGTGGTTCAGAGAGGTGTCTGTGGTCAGAGAGCTATGCGTGGTCAGAGAGGTCTCTGGTCCAAAAAAGAGGTGTCTGTGGTCAGAGAGGTGTATGTGGTGCAGAGAGGTGTCCGTGGTCCAGAGAGGTGTCTATGGTCAAAAAGTGTTCTGGTCCCGAGAGGTGTCTGGTCCCGAAGGTGTATGTGGTTCAGAGGTGTCTGTGATTCAGAGGGTATGCTGTGGTCCAGAAAGGTGTATATGGTTTAGAGGAATTGTCTGTGATTCCAGAGAGGTGTCCGTGGTTCAGAGAGGTGTCCATGATCCAGAGATGTGTCCGTAGTCCAGAGAGGTGTCTGGTCCAGAGAGGTGTCAGTGGTCAAGAGAGGTGTCCGTGGTCCATAGAGGTGTCTGTGGTGCATAGGGTGTCCCACAACAGTTCCCTAATGGTGGGCTAAGGTCCGATTGTGCTCACCCCCCTCCACTTCGTAATGTAAAGCCGAGGTACGTACAGTGTATTCAAATGACTATATGGAAAACAACGAATCCATCTCAAACCAGTCAGAATGAGGTCAGTCTCCCCTGCAAAGTCATGGTGGCCCAGCTGTTGTTACAGCCATCCAGTTAACACTAGCTTCCCATTACTTACATGACTTGAAGTGACTTAAAGCCCGGTGGGGGGAGGGGGTGAAAAGGAGTGAGTGTATAATGGTCGGGGGTGTGTGCTAGAGTATTATATGGGTTGGTGCTGTGTGTGGGGGAGGGGTAGTGTTGTGGGAGTTGTATGGGTTGAAGTTATGGTGTAGAAGGGTGATTGTCAGTACATCAAGCAAATAAATGGCCCGATCCAGACGATTCCGGCGATAGTTGCCAAAATCGATAAGATAAATAAAAATAAAAAAATAATGACGAAGAACTGAAAGCCTCTCTCTCAACCAAGTGGTTTCTATTTTGTGTATATTTTTATGGGCCGGGCTCTCAACAGTTGTGTGCCTCCTCACTCCGCCACACTGGCAAGATGAGAAAGATAAATATAACAACAACAACCGTCAGTTCATCGTTCCTGGCGAGAGATATATTTTTTATTATTATTGTTGTTATTATTATTATTATTTTCTTTGGGGGGGGACAAATTGATTACTCCGCGGGCTGATTGGTGTCTAGCAATTGGGGCGATGAGATGAGCGGGGCGGATGGGGCGGGGAGGGAGGGGGTATAGTTGGGCTTGGGGAGGGGGATGCGATAAAGAGTCTTGGAATAAGAATGCATTGATTTTTGGTTAACCAGCTTACAGGGCTCATTGCAGAAGCAATAAATGCGCACGCATGATATCTATATGTCTGTCTATCTTGGCTTGTCTGTTGAATGTCAATGAATCTTCGACATCCTTTTCCCTCCCTCTTTGTTTATTTGTAGCTATGTGGTTGTAATGTATTGGCTAGTAGTTCGAGCATTATATTTGATCAACTGCGTCCTTTGGCCCTAACCTTAACACTACAGAATACCTTTGTTAAAATATGAAGCGTTTTTAAGCCAGACTCGCCTAATAGCCCTATTATAGTAGATCGTCGTATAGCAAAGTAAAGGGTCATCCTGGAAGATAAAATGCTTTATGTAGCCATGGCCCAATATGTGGGTTGTGCGGCTAGTACCACACTTAAATCCTTCAAAATGTGGGTTCAGCTTGTCTTGTGTCCGTCTTAAAGCGGATTCCATCGTTCTATCTACTGACCTGTTCCAGTATTTGTGCACTCTCCCATGTATGGCATTTAATCTCTTACACATTTTATTCACGGAGATGTTTATTAACAGAATAAAAGGACCTCAGTTATTAATTACGTCATTTGCTAATTTGTGTGTGTGAATGAACAAAATGTGCACGGTTATCGCTCTACTTTTATTATTTTTTGTTTCCCTGTTTTTTACAGGAGCGTCTGCGACCAGACTGGCGTGAAGCTCAACATGAGGGTGGGTCTGCACACGGGGCGTGTGCTGTGGGGTGCTGGGACTCCAAGAAGTGGCGGTATGACGTGTTTAGTAATGACGTCAAGTTGGCCAACCACATGAGTCGGTGGAATTCAGAGGTGAAGTTTTTTTTTGGTTAGTTAACTACTGTTTATTTTACATATGACTCAAGACTTGTGATATAAGGTACTGCAGATAACAGGGCCTTGACACTAGACAGTGGCACTCAGGGATGGGAGATTAAGCCTGCCACTCAATGTCACAAATGTTGTGACATCATATGCACTTTAGGGATATGGCAACTTTATCGGTCATCTGATATTGCCACACAGGTCTGTCATCTGATACTGCCACACAAAGATCTGTCATCTACAATACTGCCACACAAAGATCTGAAATCAGATAAGTGCCACTCAATCTTGCGACATCACACCGTGCCACGTAAGGCTGTGGCATCAGGGCCGTAGCCAGATATAGTGGCGCCCTCCAGTGACTTAGCGCCTTCCTCCTTCCTTTTGAGGCGCCCCTTCCTATTTCGGCGCCTTGTGCGTAACGCTACCCGCATTTCCCCCTTCCTACGCCACCGGATTCTGTCCTCTAGACACCGCCACTGCCAGTGTGGGGGCATCAGAGGCCACTCAATGCTCTGGCGTCCGTAACATTGTGCGCATTCCGTAAGAACCTCTCATGTGTGTAGTGTGTGTATATTTCTTTCGTGTCATTTTGTTAATGTATTCATTTGTCTTTGGTAGGCGTGTCCACATCACCAAGGCGACGCTTGACCAGCTCCACGGTCAGTACGAAGTGGAGCCGGGCAACGGAGAGACGGGACGCCTACATCAAGCAGCTGGGAGTGGAGACGTTCTTCATTAAAACGAAACGCCCACGCAAGGTGAGTGCGGTAAAGGCGGCAATGCGGCGCCCAATCCGTTCACACTGACCGACTGGCGCGTCACACTAGATTATAGGCGGCTTGTTGGTGAACATTGTTCACACAGGGGCTGGACTTGTTGACCTGATAACAGACTTAGTCATTGCAGATGTGATAATAGTCAGCAGAATCATAGAGCTTGTACAAGTGCCTGATATAACCTGTCTATACCTCAGCCATTGTTAGCACAGGGGTGGGCCAGCTTTTTTGATCCGCGGGCCACAGTGGGTTCTTAAATTTTGACAAAAATGAAGAGCATTATGCAGAGGGATGAAAAAAAGAATGAAAATAATATATAAGCGATTTTTATTTAAATGTAACCTTAATGATAGGTAACGAGCAGATGTAATCTGAACCCAGGTCGGACCAGTCTAACCGGCCCTGGTTGGCCTGCCAGGCATAGTCTAGTCTAGGACAGAGGGTTGGAAGCCTTTTGAGACGGAGGAGCCAAAAGTTGTAGCGTACAGTTTTCTCAGTTTTTAAAGAGCAACTAACATTGTTGTTTCGATATTATGGTATTTGATTAGGATTAGGTATATAAAATAATATAACCAATATCATTTGCACGTGGAGCTGGAAGGCGACAATTCGACATCGACCGCAAATTGACATCGAAAGAGCCGCGTGCGGCTCGCGAGCTGTAGGTGCTGACCCTGGTCTAGGATATTGCTTTAACTGGGACTCCAAATAGACCAAGGGCATTGCTCGTAATCTGTACTGAAGCTCTACTGCACACTTCTGATTTACATTAAAAAAAAATCGCAACGTAATCGTTTAAGCCAGGTAATAAAAAATAAAAAAAATATCAAAGCGAGCTTTTTTTATTTTATTTTCGTATTTTTTTGTTTTCTTTCTTTATTCTGCTGTTGTATTCAGCGCATCATTTGGAGCGAAGTAAGTGGCGATCTGTGTCACACCAAAATGTCAAGGACACGCGCTTTTTTTGTTGTTGTTTTATCTGTTCCACCCACACTTACAAACACACACACACACACACACGCACACGTTCTGTCTACTCTAAAGTAAAAACAGCCCTTTAAAAAAACAGACAAACAACTGTTGTCAGACTGTACACTGAAACACGCCTACCTGCGCTAATCCACGCACCTGCAACACACACATACACCTGCACTGACACACATGTACACACCTGCACTGACACGCATGTACACACGTGCACTGACACATATACACACGTGTCTACTATCCTGTGACTCCATCATTTTATTTTTCAACTCACTCTCTTCATTACTGCCACCACTATCTGATCACCTATGAACTTGTAAATACGATGAAACGGTGTATCTCTTTGTCCTTTCTTTCGTCTTTCTATCTGTCACTGTTTTAAATAAATAAATAAATAATAGAATATGTGTGGGGCGTAAATGAAGACAGTTAATCCCAGGTGTCACGTGCGCCCTGCCGTATTGTTCATCCAAAAATAATGTTTCGGCCACAGCTCTTCCCAGCACTTTCTATGATAGTTCAGAAGACATGAACACTCTGTGATAGTTCAGAAGACATGAACACTCTGTGATAGTTCAGAAGACATGAACACTCTGTGATAGTTCAGAAGACATGAACACTCTGTGATAGTTCAGAAGACATGAACACTCTGTGATAGTTCAGAAAACATGAACACTCTGTAATAGTTCAGACATGAACACTCTGTGATAGTTCAGAAGACATAAACACTCTGTGATAGTTCAGAAGACATGAACACTCTGTGATAGTTCAGAAACATGAACACTCTGTGATAAGTTCAGAAGACATGAACACTCTGTGATAGCTCAGAAAAGGCAGTGGCTACGGTTCGGTCCGACCGAACCCGTATTTTTTCGGGTACCAGCCAGTCCAGAAAACATGAATATTCTCTATGATAGTTCAGAAGACATGAACACTCTCTATGATAGTTCAGAAGAAATGAACCTTAGATTGCATTGTTAAGAAATCAAACACGGGATTTATACATTTTGGGATACTGTTCTTTCCTTTATTTTTTTTTTTGCATTCACCCCATCTTATATTTCCACCCATCTTATATTTCCATCCCATCTTATATTTCCATCACATCTTATATTTCCCTCCATCTTATATTTCCATCCCTCTTATATTTCCATCCCATCTTATATTTCCTCCATCTTATATTTCCATCCCGTCATATTTCCATCCCATCTTATATTTCCACCCCATCTTATATTTCCATCCCATCTTATATTTCCACCCCACCTTATATTTCCACCCCATCTTATATTTTCACTCCATGTATATTTCCTCCATCTTATATTTCCATCCCATCAATTCCACCTCATTTGAGAAACATATTATATTGGAGAAACCTATTTAGAAAGCTGACATTATTGGTAATAATTGAATTAAATAAAAATGTGTGGTCTCTAGTTATAGTTACGGGAATAAATTAGTGACATTAGAAAATAGAACTAATCAAATGTAGAAATCTTGACTCATTTGATGAGGTAAAGGCCGGGGGGATTAAAGGATTAGACACACATAGCTCTGCCTTCTGTCTAACAGGACATTACATAAATTACACATGCCATTTATTTCACACACATGTGCCACAGGTTTTACTGCAAATTTTTGGAAGTTGAATACATTCATTAGCTAGGCTCTAGCTTCCATTTTAAATGCGTTAATTAATATTATTGTGTAGCTCTTCAGAAAACAGAATCTTGAAAGTTTAATTAGCATAGCGAGCTAGTGGCCACCCTTTGTGTTGACGTTTCCACTTTGAAATGTTTTCAACATGAATTATATTTCTGCAGGTAACTTTTTGCTCAGGTGTATGACTCACCCTAGCAATGATACGGATAAATAAGGCAGCAGGGTGGGTGGGGGTGAGCTCAGGGAAACTCCATGTCGTATTTGGAAATGCAGATGGTGAAGCAGGGGCCCTTTTAATAGATGGGCCCAGGGCTACAAGCCACCACACGCTTCGAAGGGCCCTCATCCAGTCTCATTTCCTACAAAATCGACTTTTCGTCACCCCTGTATCTCTGAATGTCTGTACCTAGAGCTCTCCCCAAATATCTCTGAATGTCTGTGCCTAGAGCTCTCCCCGTATCTCTGAATGTCTGTGCCTAGAGCTCTCCCCAAATATCTCTGAATGTCTGTACCTAGAGCTCTCTCCCCAAATATCTCTGTAAGTCTGTGCCTAGAACTCTCCCCAAATATCCATGGATGTCGGCGCCTATAGAGCTCTCCCCAAGTATCCTCTGAATGTCTGTACCTAGAGCTCTCCCAAAGTATCTCTGTAAGTCTGTGCACAAAGAGCTTCTCCCCAAATATCTCTGAATGTCTGTGCCTAGAGCTCTCCCAAATATCTCTGGAAGTCTGTGCCTAGAGCTCTCTCCAAATATCTCTGAATGTCTGTACCTATAATTCTCCCCAAATATCCATGGAAGTCTGTGCCTAGAGCTCTCACTCCAAATATCTCTGAATGTCTGTACCTATAATTCTCCCCAAATATCCATGGAAGTCTGTGCCTAGAGCTCTCCCCAAATATCTCTGAATGTCTGTACCCTGAGCTCTCCCCAAATATCTCTGAATATATGTACCTAGAGCTCTCCCCAAATATCTCTGAATGTCTGTGCTAGAGCTCTCCCCAAATATCTCTGAATGTCTGTGCCTAGATCTCTCCCCAAATATCTCTGGAAGTCTGTGCCTAGAGCTTAAATATCTCTGTAAGTCTGTGCTAAGAGCTCTCCCCAAATATCTATGGAAGTCTGTGCCTTGTGACTCTTCAATGATATATGAATTACTCTGGTGGAAGAGGAAGCGGGCTAGGAACAGGAAATTCAGCCATTGAAAAATAGCTACCATCAAAATAACCATCCCATCTTTATGGATGCTCTCTAGTTTATAATCCCTGGCACAATGGGTAATAATTAGTTGTCTACAGCTTACACAATCTGATTATATCACGATATCTTGATTTAAACTGGCATGAAGCTACAGTAAGCGCCATAACCGGTTGCCATGTTTGTCTATGCCTAATAACAGCTTTGTCATATTCGTAAAAAATAAAAAAACGCATCTGATTGATTTTGTTTATTTTAGTTGTTGATTTGTTTGTTTCAAGTGTCTGACATGTTTGGCATCAGTCTTGAAAAGGGGAAATTTCACATGGAATTCCCCAATCGAATCTCTCCACCTGTATAGCCTGTTGTTAGATAGTTTAGACTCCCAATGAAAATTAAAAAAGTTGGCAACAGTTTGTCAGTAAACAGAAGATAAGTTGATAAGTCCAGCGGTTAATTGAATCATGTCAACATTTTATGGGTCGGTGCAGATATGAAAGATAAGCTCAGAAATAACTGAACTATTGCAAAAATTCCCACTTAACCGCGGAATTTTCCGACTTGCTATTGAATATGTTGAAGGTGTATGTGCCAGTATATAGCAAGCGGCGTAGATTTGTGGTGGTGCGGGTTGGACCGAACATACAGCTCTACTCGCGTTAAATAAAGAACTGAAATACCCCCATGGATGATGGCAATGTAAATGTCACCTAAGTCTACGCCCCCACTGTACCGCTGTTATGACATATGCAGGCCCGCCCGTTGCAGGTGCAGATGTGAAATCTCTTAGATCCTATAGTGATAGTGCGATGCCCTTGGAGGCACCACGGGAGATATAGCGGGAACTGTGAACCTCAGGTTGACAGTCGAGTGCTTTACCACAAGACCATTCTTCCCAGTAGGTGTAAAAAAGGGGGGCGGTTTACATAGAGTCATTGTGAGTTTTTGTTTTCTATTTTTTGTTTTTATCTCGATAGACTTTTTTTTTTAGCTTTAGCAACTGCTTTTAGTAACCATCGCTAACGGTAACAGCCGTTAAATGACGCTTATGTTACGATTCAACAATCGATTCAGTTTTCATCATATTTTCACGCATTAGTCTTGTATAGTGCACAAAGCATGAAACACATATCATCTCATGTCTCCGCCTTTGAGCTTATCGAGCCGAAGCTGCATAACTGACCACTGGCTGACAGACTCAAACCTCGTATATGACGCTGATCAGTTCGCCAAAGGTGTGGGAGGAGAGGGGTATACTGAATTTATATTACCCCCACTGGTTAAACTCTTTTTTTTTAATATGTCAAAACCGGGATGTTGTCATGTGGAGGAGCCGGCAACGGAATAAGTTTTTTAGAAATTACGATTTCTGATTGAAAAACTAATTCTTTGCAATTGGTTCTTCTAACGTATTGTTATACCCCCCCCACCCTTGCACTCGGTGGTGCTCTATGAATAGGGAATCCCTGTAGACCAGCGCGGTATAAATATACTATTGAAAGCAGTGACTGTGTGACAGAGATGCAGGGTTGTGATGATGAAGCCGACAGTGTGGAAAGGCGGTAATGTAGTTGTTGAGAAAGAAAGTTGCATAAGAGATGAATAACATTACTGACCACTTCCTTTTTTGTTGTTGACACATTAACTTTGACAGTTTAACCCCCTCCCAACCACATCAGTATTTATTCCTACTTCCAACGTCTATATCAGACAGACTCAGCTTAGATTCGTTTTTCTTGCTGCCTTGCTGCATACAATACCGTCATTACTAAGAACTAAAAATTTTTTGTTTTTTTATTCATGATTTAAATTATAATAAACTTCTGGCCAAACAAAGCTTTTTTGTTTGTTCTGATCTTGTTTGCACTTAATTCAGGTGAACTGGCAATGTGGTTAACGAGCCGTGGCGATATGGCGCGCACTGGCTCCTTAGACAAAAAAATGAAACCGTCTGGTCTAGTCTACTGCGCATGTCTCGGTCCGCTGATGCTGCCAGTCAAGTGTCATTTTGTTTGGGCTGGTGTTATTTTTTTCTCATTCAAAATATTTTTTTCGTTTTTAACGTCTGTTAAATGTTCAACTTTACATCCATTCTGAAGTCATGCACTGTTTACATTTATCATTCTTCATTCTTCTTCCTTTGGCTCTACAGCCCATTTAGGGCCCTGGCATGCCATACTACTCTTCTCCACTTTTCCCGATCCATGGTCTTCTTCCTCCACTCTCTCGCTCCTATGGCTTTAATGTCTTTCTCACCTTCCTCAGCAATCTGCTTCTTGGTCTGCCTTTAGGCCTTTTCTGAAGTCATGCCTGTTTTTAATATAGCAAATTTAATAAAGAGGCGAGACCCCGAGACTAAACTTGACATCTTGCAGCAAACTGGTGGTTGAGAGAGAAGGCAAGCAAGTGAATAATTAAATTAAATCGAATCAATTATATACATTGTGTCCATGTCCGAAATAATAAAAACACTAAAAATCGCACTCTTTATCAGGATATGAACCCACAGCCATTGGAACAACAGATACTCGGTGTTTCTCTCACGGTGCAGGTTGCGACTCGATGTTACCAAACAGATTTCCTAGTGGGTTGTGGGTATCATGTAGACTTTTTGAGAATGAAAATTAAAATAAATGCTGCGAGGTATAGCTCTGTGTAAAGAAATGGTGAAAAACGCGGTGTGTGTGTATGTTAGGTTTATATATGTGTGTGTGTGTGTGTGTGTTTTAAATCAGAAAACGGCTTGACGTAATACATGAATAGTTTTTACTCTTTAAAACACTAAATTAAAATAGGGCAATTTTTTACTTTCTTTTTCTTATAAGCATTTGACTTTGTGTTTAGACCTCTATACGTTAGGACTTAATGGCTTACTATTACAACGAACAGGTAAATCTACTAACATCATTCCGATGTAACAAGACACACATATGTTTGTATTGCTACATAGGTCTGTAGGGCTACATATGTTTGTATGACTACATATGTCAGTGGGACTACATATGTTTGTACGACTACATATGTCAGTGAGATTTACATGTTTGTATTGCTCTATATGTCTGTATGACTACATATTACTGTATGGCTACATATGTTTGTATTTCTGCATATGTTTGTATTTCTACATATGTTTGTATGACTACATATGTCTGTAGGGCTACATATGTTTGTATGACTGCATATGTATGTAAGGCTACATATAAGTGAATGGCTACATTATCTTTGTAAGGATATATATATATATATATATATATATATATATGTGTGTGTGTGTGTGTGTATGTGTATGTATGTGTGTGTGTGTGTGTGTGTATGGCTACATATGTCTCTTTATTCTGTTTATGTGTGTAGCTCTATTGATTCAGAACGTTTCTGCTTCTATTCTTGTTGTTGTTACCGTTGATACAATTCTGTATGTCCAGAATAGTAGATGGGTGGGGCATTTCTCATTTGGTGTTCCTGCCAACTAATCTGTGTCCATCTCTGGGGACATGTTGTCGAATATGTCTTGGATTTGGCCGCAGGGAGGGGGGAGAAAGAGTTAATTTTTTTCGGCATCGATTCCTTAACGTGAAAATAAAAGCCACCGTATTGAAGACCTTAAATGATACAGTGGACTGACCTTCTCTAGCTTACAGTTTCCGGATTTGATTAGTGGTCTACAGTGGCGCAACCAGCAAATGCTGGAGGGGAGGCTCACATATAGAAACTAAATGCTGGGGGGGGGGCTCACATATAGAAACTAAATGCTGAGGGGGGGGCTCACATATAGAAACTAAATGCTGGGGGGGGCTCACCATAGAAAAAGACAGTTTATATAGTAAAATATGTATGATGATTTGGTCTGATGGATTTGCACTGGTCCTATAAATGGGGCAGATGGTATCATTTGGGTGCCAATTTGGGGCCTTGACACTATGAATGCTGCACGATTTTCCCCATTCATTCCCCTTCTTTTGGCCACTTTTGTGATGCCATTTTTGTCCCATTTTTGTCTGTCTGTCTGTCGTCATCACCCTAGATCTCAACAACCATAAGTCCTAGACCCATGATGTATATATCATTTGTAGGTCTTGGCCTGCCAAGAAAGCTTTTCTCCCATTTCGCGATCTGACCTCTGAGGGCCGTAAAGGGGGCTTATAAAGTACCTTTTTACTATATAAGCTATATTAATAAAGAGCGTCCTATATCTCAGCAACCATAAGTCTAGATCCCATGATGTATATATCATTTTGTAGGTCTTATTACCATGTGTACATCAAAAGTTCATTTCGCGATAGGACCTCTGAGGGCCGGGCTTCAGGGCTCCTAAGGGGCTTATATATTATATATAGATTATAAGCTAAACAAGGGGCGAAATCATTATTTATTTTTGTAACAGTTATTTCAGCATGACTTACTTCCCTTACTTTTTTTATAAAACCCATAATCAATGACAACTTTGCAGCACAGCTCCAATCAACCAAAAGTCATCATTTGTTGGGACTTCAATCAAGATTTCAAGAGCCCGGGGCAGAAATTAGAAAATTTCTTCAAAACAAACTTCAACATTCAACTACTTTCACCAAGATTGGCAACAACAATTTATCAAACAACAATTGGCGGAGTTTTCGGACGATTAAGAAAACTACAATTTAGAATGTTTCAATTATGAGTCCTATTTCCAGTGACCACAAACCACTTGTAGTTAGATTTAAGAAAAAAATATTTTTTTCAAATATAAAGAAAGGAAACGTCTTTTTAATATCTTTTTTCAGATATATGCATTACACAATTGAATTTATAAACATTTCCAAATTAAACCAAATATTTACTGAAATATAGCATACGTACTGATACATAACACGAAAATGCGCTAACACGTCCTGTGTCCAGTATGGAACAGGCTTAAATTGCTTGTTATTTTACTCTGACAACGTCGGTGTGACACACTTTTATGTTTTTTAGTTTTATTATAATCTATTTTGTAGTTAACTGTACCACGCCCACATCACTGTTGTAGCTTGGGCGTTGCGCTCTCTCTCTCTCTCTCTCTCTCTCTCTCTCTCTCTCTGTCTGTCTCTCTGTGTGTGTGTGTATCCGAACGTCTGACTATTTGCCGTATTCCAAATCGCTGTGGCGTTATTTTCATTTACAAGATATAACATCCATTTACAAGATTCTACATCCATTGACAAGATTTTGCATCCATTGACAAAATATTACTTCCTCTTTTACCCAAATTGCAGTAATTAATGTCAGAACTTTTTGATTGCTTTTTCATAATCGCATTAGTTTCCCTTTTTCTGTCAGCTTCCACATAAAATCACTCAGCACCCCCCCCCCCCAACCTCTATATCGTGCACTTTTTCAATGACGTCATTATCACATTTTTTTAAAAGTAATATATATCTTTGTAAATTTTTGTTACCCCCCCTCCCCATCTTTTGCCTCCACCATCCCCTCCCCCCTTTTAGGTCTATTTCGGTCAAGGTTTAAATGCATAGCTCCGGAATGCTGAGATCTATTCAATTTAACACGTGATCAATACACACACGGGGGGGGGGGTGGGGGGGGAAGGCGTAGGGGGTGATCTCACGCGAGAACTCACAGATCGACGTCATTGGCCGGGGATACTCGCTGAGGGAGAAGATAAAATATTTATATATTTAACTAGCCGATGCCTCCACGTTGGCTGGCTCTGGCCACATCAAACAAGATAAAGACAATTTTTTTTTTTTTGGCTTATTTTCAAAAAAAAAAAAAAAGCCCGCCACCGGCTACTATCAATACAATCTGTTTCTATGGCAATTGTTCTGTTGAATGTTCATTCCCCCCCCATCTTGTGGACTTCTTCTAGATCGGGGGGTGGGGGAGGGGAGTTCGTGACTGAATGTGAGATTTAGTTTCCCGATAAACTCAGGAAGAACTTGTAGCGGTAGCTCTGGGAGTACTGTCTGTCAAATCTCGTCACTCCCCTCCCCGTCCCCCCCCCCCGGTTAAAGTTTATCACACCTGTTAAACGCCAACTGTGCCAGGTAAGCGGGCTGAACACTTAAAAAAAAAACAACAACATTAACAACAAATCAACGCCAGTGTATACAGGGGCATCTGTCTACCGCCAAAAAATGAGCAGCAAAGATTATCGATAATTACTCCTTTTTTTTATCCATTATCACTTATAGCATTTTTTTCTTTATAGTCTATGTCTTGACCGATGCACTCAATCGCCATGGCCTGAGTGTAGGTAGGCAGTGGCATACGTAGTCCAAGGTAGGGGCATAATAGCCCAAGAGCAGGGGCATAAAGGCCCAAGGCAGGGGCATATAGGGCCCAAGGTAGGGGCATAATAGCCCAAGGCAGGGACATAAAGGCCCAAGGCAGGGGGCATACATGGACCAAGCCAGGGGCATGCACAGCTCAAGACAGGGGGATACAGAGCCCAAGGCAGGAGCATACAGAGCCCAAGACAGGGACATCTCCAGTGAGGACCAAAGGGAATCTTGTAAGGCAGATACTTTTAGAGATATTTAAGTTACCCTTGGCGAAAATACTCGTGGAGGTTACGATTGTAACCTGTCTTCGATGGAGATTTACATTATAAGGGGGCAATCTAGTGGGGGTGGGTATGAGAAGAGAAACGTCAGGCGACCACGTTAATTGCCCCATCCACAACAACACCTCTGCTGTCATTGGAGTGGCAAGGTAAACCTTTTTTTTACCGGGTTCCCCCTTAGACCAAAAAAATAAAAATCAACGCCTCTGTAGAAATCATTATTAAAGCACTCGGGCTCGATCTCCAGTGAGGACCAAGGGAATCTTGTAATGGCTCAACACAATGGGCGACCTCTCGGACGCAAAGTAGTTTTGAAGCACCGCCCTAATTAGGTCAGATTAAATCGTGCAGCGACATCTAGTATTTTTTGTTTCCGCCAAGAGTTTCGATAAAAATTGCTATTTGAAATATTTCTCTTTTTTTAATTTTAGCTTTTTTGTTTTGACGATTTTAGGGCATCTTTCGGTTTTGACATTTTGAGGGCAACTTTCGGTTTTGAGCATTTGAGGGCAACTTTCGGTTTTTACATGTGAGGGCAACTTTCGGTTTTGACATTTGAGGGCAACTTTCGGTTTTGACATTTGAGGGCAACTTTCGGTTTTGACGTTTGAGGGCTAATTTCGGTTTTGACATTTGAGGGCAAATTTTCTTTTGATCTTCAGTCGCCTTGTTGTCCAGAGAGAGGTCGGGGTGCTATGCAAGATAAAAAACTAATGGGGCAGACAGCTCGTTGCTGCCTAGACTATTCTCGACAGCCTCGAGTTCTCTACCTTTGAAATCACGTGATGTTTATTGTCGCTGTTGGCATTTGTAAACAAACATTTTGCCGTTGTTTTTATTTTAAACTGTTTTAAAAATAAATGAAAATTTTAACTTTGATTTTCGTTCGCCTTTCAAAAAGTAGAACATTTATAGCAGTCAGTGTGTTGTTATGTTTCTTTTGTAAAGTTAGTGTGTTGTTATGTTTCTTTTATAGAAGTTAGTGTGTTGTTATGTTTCTTTTGCAGAAGTTAGTGTGTTGTTATGTTTCTTTTATAGAAGTTAGTGTGTTGTGATGTTTCTAACTTGGTCTTATAGGTCAGTGGCTCTCGATTCGGTGCAGCGGCCTCAAGTTTTACATTGATAAACGTAACTTTTTTTACTTTTTTTTTCGCTTGATTTCTTTATGTTTCATATTCTCGAACTAGTTGAGAGAAGGGGTGGGGGTGGAGGAGGGGCGTTCAGTCTCTATATTTAGTTCCATGTGTCTGGACATATTCATTATCTCGCTCTAGCTCTTCCTATCGACCGACCCCCCCCCCCCCCAACCTTCCCTCCTATATCCCTTGCCAGATATTCATTTAAAAAAAAAATACCTTATGTTGTGTACTTGTTATTCATCAGCCAGAAATTTTCTTTTTGTATAAGAAAACCATATTTCCAGATAGATGGCGCCATGCTATCCTATTGCCTCGTTTCAAACTTTTGCCAAGCGCATATCATCATCGTTTTGTTATCTTGGACGGGCACACATGCATATAGGTCCATGTTCAACGGGCACACATGTATATAGGTCCATGTTCAACGGCCACACGTGTATATAGGTCCATGTTCAACGGGCACACGTGTATATAGGTCCATGTTCAACGGCCACACGTGTATATAGGTCCGTGTTAATGACTTCAAAAAACAGATAAATAAAAACTTGAACGCAAAAAAAAAAAAACAAAGGACCTTTTATTCTCTACCGACGCCGCATCCCTTGCTTACGTCACTTAGGTCTTTGGGAGGTTCATAGACGTGTTACTTTGATTTCTCTAAGGCTAATTTACCAGCCAGGGCCCTTTTAGCATGAGATTTAATAGAAATTAATTCTGGGAGGGGTCCATTTGGCTGTAAGAGGCTGAGTGTGGCTACCTAGATTGGCCTTAAGTGATCCGGTCTCTTAAAAAAAATGTTTTGAAAGCCTTCGCAAGATGTGTATCTCACGCTTACACTCACCTTGTTCAAACGGAAATGACAAAAGCCCCACTTTGCTTACACTCACCTTGTTCAAACGGAAATGACAAAAGCCCCACTACGCTTACACTCACAGTGTCCAAACGGGAATGACAAACCCAAACCTCACAGCTGCTCACTGCCGCTTACAGAGCCTTTCCTATGGATAGGCAAAATAGGCGGCTGCCTGGTTCTCCACTGCTGTGCCCCCCCCCTGTTTGGACTTTAATCAACATTTATCAACTGTCAGAGAGGGGCCCCATTTTGGAGCGACATTCAGGAGCCCAATAATGCAAGATAAGACCTAACGACATCTTTGCTAGAGCTCCCAAACGTACCTTTGCGTGGTTCCCCCAAATATACCTTAATCAATGCCCCCCCCCAAACGTACTTTAGGGCCCCTGAAATCGTTAGAACAGCTCATGTCGCAAGCCACTGCCACAAATCATGCTACCTTTTAATACCAGACATTTCGTGTATGATTTAATTTACTAGCCCACTCGTCAATATAACTGACTCAATAACATGACTCGAATCTCCCCTGTCCGCTATATTATACTTCTTTTAATCTCCCCCATTCTGACCTCCCCTTTCCTACCTCCCCTTCTTACCTCCCTTACTCTTAACTCCACTTACTCTAGTCAGATTGTTCAATTGGTTATTCGTGCTTGTCGTTAAACGCGAACTTCTTGATCTTCCTCGTACCGTGGCGGTATCGATCTCGGTTATATTTACTCGCTAAATAACAGTCTCGATATGTCTTAACGATTAGATTTCATGCTTGCCCGACGATGCTGGAGAGGTGACCATCATTGGTATCGCCCGTCTGAGTATCGGTGGGGGGGGGGGGGGATGGGAGAGAGAGAGGGGGGAGATTATTGATTGAGAGTATATCTATCTATCTATCTATCTATCTATCTATCTATCTATCTATCTATCTATCTATCTATCTATCTATCTATCTATCTATCTATCTATCTATCTATCTATCTATCTATCTATCTATCTATCTATCTATCTATCTATCTATATGTCTTGTCCGTCTGTCTATCTATCTATCTATCTATCTATCTATCTATCTATCTATCTATCTATCTATCGGTATGTCTGTCTGTCTGTCACTCTCAGTAAACTCCTTGTATAAACTAAGTCAGTCAGTCAGCACTTTTGTCTAAAATAAAATAAGTTAAGACCAACCAGACTAAACTAAATATATATATATATATATATATATATATATATATATATATATATATAGTAATACAAAAGCTTATAACATTCCAGACGTTTCTATCATCCAATCTATCATTATGAATATTCTCCATGAACCCGATTATTTTAATGTCCGATAGTTTTTTTTTTTTTAAATAGATTTTAATCCCAACAATGGAAGACAAGGGGAGATAATTTATGAGCTTAAAGACAACTGCTGCACAGACAGGGTTATCTAACTTGACAGCTATTGATTTTTTTTCCCTGTTGTTTCTGTTATCAAACAACTGTCTGTCACGTGGGTGGGTTGAACCCTTCCGCCTACAGTTCCCAGCATTCAATATAATTCAACAAGTCGTTGGACATCCGGTGTCACCGTACAGCTGTGTTGCGGGAGTGGATAGCTTCTAGCATATGCACAGAGCGACCCCTTCTTATCCAGACGCATCCGTCAGAGGGGGCATTTCCATTAAGGGCCGTGTCGGGTGTAAAAAGACTTGGCAATAGATGTGTTACTTACTGCCTATGTGAGTGTGTGTGAGACTGTCTGTGTGTGTGTGACTGTCTATGTTTGTGTGTGACTGTGTCTCTCCTCTATTTCTCTCTCTCTCTCACCTCTATTTCTCTCTCTCTCTCTCTCTCTCTCTCTCTCTCTCTCTCTCTCTCTCTTTCTTTATGTATTATGTACGATTTCAAATCGTGTAATTGACAGAAATAACCCAGTAATTATGTGTATCCTCAATCAATTTCATAATTTAAATCTACCACACAATATACCACACAATATACCACACAATCTACCACACAATCTTTGATACTCCACATTTATAATTCAAACATATATTACAGGCACGCGCACTTGATAAACTCATCTCAGTCAGTAAACTCACTTGATTAGTCATAGCCATAGGTTTCTGTCTTTCTCATGCTCTTTGTTTATCTCTCTACCACACGCAAACTAAGTGCCACAAATGAATACAAGTCACAATCATCCACTCTCCACACAATCATCCACTACCCATACAATCATTCACTTCCCACACAATCATTCACTCCCCACACAATCATCCACTCTCCACACAATCATTCACTCCCCACACAATCATCCACTCCCCACACAATCATTCACTCCCCACACAATCATTCACTCCCCACATGATATTCCACTCCCCACACAATCCCATGCAGTCACCCACACCCACACAGTTGTCAGCTTTCATCTATCTATCTCTCGCACCACTCACGTACGCTCAAAGCTCACGAGCTGACGTCAGTCTCTGTCCACCAAGCACTCACCAGCGTGTCACTCAGTCTACGCAATCTGCTTCACGTCACCCAACCAGTTGATGAAATTTTTTTGAACAGTCCAAATCCTGTAATAATTAATGCGTACAGTGTACGGCTAATTGTATTGCTAATCATTAATTGTATATCTATCTATCTATCTATCTATCTATCTATCTATCTATCTATCTATCTATCTATCTATCTATCTATCTATCTATCTATCTATCTATCTATCTATCTATCTATCTATCTATCTATCTATCTATCTATCTATCTATCTATCTATCTATCTATCTATCTATCTATCTATGTCTATCTGTCTATATCTATCTACCTATCTAATGTATCTATCTATCCATCTAATATATATTCGTCTATATCTACGTATATATATATACTTTATATATATATGCCTATCTCTGTCTTTTCTGTCCGTCTGTCTGTCCTCCTCTGTCCATCTGTCTCGCTTTCTGTCCACTATTCTCTTTCTCCTTAATTTTAGTTTTAATTAACGTTACATAATTTTACCATAATATACCCCCGCCTCCCCCCCTCATCAAATCTTCCAAACATTTTTGATTCTTTTCATTAACTGACCTGTCTGCCTATCCTGTCTGCAGCAACACGCCGTCCTGCTACAGAGAGAGTGGACCGGCATGCGGCCCCACAAGCTGTCTTTCAAGGGAGTGACCAACTGCGTCATCAGGCTCATGCAGTCGGTCAAGTTCAACGCCGAGATCCGTTTTCAGGACGTTAGCTGTCCACGAGCCAGTCACGTGACTCCATGTCGCATCCGTCGAAACTTCCCAAAACGAAAATCAGCGTAAGTAGAGAATTAGTTGTTTTTTTTTTTATTCTCCGACGGCATGCAACGCTCCAGTACATTATCTGTTTATATGTGTCTGACTTTGTGTGTGTGTGTGTGTGGGGCGAGGGGGAGGGGGGCTGATTTTCCATGGGTTAACATTTTTTTTAGTACTAACCACTACTCCATAGCACCCTTTTTACCTCTTGAGCCCTTAGGTCTCTTCAGGGGCTATTTATGTTTTTGCGAGCAAAAGTATTGTCGGGGCTCTGTTAGCAGCGGCCATCTTGGGGGTGGGGGGTGGGCTATTGGCGGAAGCGGCCCTATGCTGTCGCCAAATAGCCTGTCGAGAACTTAGCTCTCTCCTTTAGGTACTAGAGGAACCAATCTAAGAAGATATTTGGGGGCCCATAAGACATTCACTTTGAATATCTGGGGCTCTGATCAAAATTACCTATTTAGGCCATTTAGTATCATATTTTATAGGAATTTTTACTGGGATGGGGTTGGGGGGAGTCTTCTTGCAATCTGTTCACTAGGCATAGGCATAGAAATGGGAGATATTAAGGGGGACCTAGAGCAAATGTAAATATTCGGGCCTTAGGGTATCAAATTTAATCAGAAAGGAGACCTTCTTGTATCTGGGGGGGGGTCCTATGAGGTTGCCTAGTTTGCCTATCTAAATAGAACGGTTCTACCTCTAGCCATTTGTTAATGTCCAGTTTTCAACACCACAATCTCGGTAAGAGGACATAAGCCCACATAGCTCTTGCAGGTGTGGCTTATGTAGGAATAATTACAAACGACTAAATCAATTGAGATCATGCATTGGCACTTGTTCCATATGTCATATCTGCGACAAATCACTGACCTCAAAAATGTCATACTAAAAGCTTTTCTTGCATTCCTTTGATTTAAAAGTGTTTAGGCCAATTACTGGTGCTAAAATTAAATACTCATTTATCACAATGTTGAGGAGCGCAGTAATACAAGATAAGGCCTAACAACATCTTTGATAGAGCTTCCAAATGTACCATTGCGTGGTACCCCCAAAATGTTCCTTAATCTACAGCCCCGAAATTTACCTTTGCGTGGTGCTCCCAAAATGTTCCCCGAAATGTAACTTTGTTCTATTTGTTATTATTATATGAAGTTCTCCTCTAGCATACACATGCTGTTGCGTATTTGCGATATCAAAGTTATCCTGCAACAATTATAACAAAAAAAAAAAAATAATCCAATTGTATTTTGCCCACGGGCACATTTCTGTTTTCCTAGAAAAGCCAATTTAGTAGACAGCGGATATTGATGACGTCATCGCACAAACTATTATGTCGAAAAATATCAATTTATGGGAGGGAAAGGGAGGGTGGTGGTTGGGAGGTGGCATGGATAATTCATGATTACCAAGGTCAGGTTTTTTTTTTCTTTCGCACGATAAATGACAATCTCACGTAATATAATAATTGAGCAGCTGTGACATTCGCGCTGAACAGGCGACATCGATCAGAGTTTGTGACATTTTGCCAGATGCGCCTGACTTAACCAACAGTTTTGAATCAACAGCACGGTTTAACTGGCATCGCGTCCTTGACGAGCCGAGTCTAACTACATTCATTCAATTAAAAAAAAAAGGAAAAAAAAAAACTGTTAACTTTTTTTAAAAGTTCTGATACTGGAAGTGACGTAACTTTATATATCGATCATTTTGTTTGTCATATACAAGGGAGGCTAATTCAATTGATCCCCCCAAGCAATGCAATGTTATCTAGCGTGATAATATTTGTGGCTTTTTTTTTTGTGCGTAATCTTCTGTCATTTTAAAGAAAAATATATATACTAGTTGCAAGTACCCGGCTTTGCCCGGGTTTAAAATAAGGTTTTCTGTTTACCTTCTGTTTTCTCCCTACCCCTCTCTCTCCCTTCCTCTCTCTCCCTCCCTCCCTCTCCCCCCCTCTCTCTCCCTCCCTTTCTCCCTCCCTCCCTCCCTCTCCCTCCATCTCCCTCCCCCACTCTCTTCCTCACTTTCTCCCTCCCTCTCCCTCCCATCTCTCTCCCTCCCTCCCTCTCCCATCTCCCTCTCTCCCCTCTGCCCCTCCTTCTCTCCCCGTTTCTTCTCTCTCTCCCTCCCTGCCCCCTCTCTCTCTCTTTAACTCTTCCTCCCATTTCTCCCATCCTCTCTCTCTCTCCCTAACCCCTGTCTCCCTCCCTCCTTTCTCCCTCCCTCCCCTTTCCCCCTTCCTCCCTCCCTCATTCCCTCTCTCTCCCTTCCTGCCCCCTCACTTTATCTCTCTCCGTTCCTCTCTCCCACCCTCTCTCTCTCCCTCCCTCCCCTCTATCTCCCTCCCCTACCCCCCCCCCCCTCTCTCCCTCCCCTTCCTTTCACTTTCCTTCCCTCCCTCTCTCCCTCCCTCTCCCACCTTCCTCTCTCTTCCTCCTCTCTCCCCCTCCTTCTCTCCCCCCGTCCATCCCCCTCCCTCCCTCCTAACCCTCCTTTCCTCGCTCTCCCCCTGCCCCCTCTCTCTCTTTATCTCTCCCTCCCCTCCCTCCCTCCCTCTCTCTCTCTCTATATATATATATATATATTATTATTATTATGGCTTCACACTTCTTCTAAAATCCTTTTCATTCCTTTACCTTCCCTCAAACTGTACAAATCAGGGAGCATGAAAAAACAACAATTCTTTGCAGTACAAAGACACGATACAGCACCAGCGCGCAAGTTCTATTCGATCATCGGGAAATGACGTCACAGAGGAATTTTATTTATGGCGCCGTCGAGATTACTTTAATATAGTAAAATACTAAAATAAAAATAATTAATTACAATTAAACTACCCATCGAGATGAAACGAAACCTGTCCTATAACCTTCCCCATGTAATTATGTGTATGTGTAACAAATTTCACGATTATTTGGTTATCTGGATCTTGAGTTATAAGGGAAAAAGGAACCGAAGAGACAGACAGACAGCAAATGCGTCTTATAAGTATAGATATATATATAGCTTACATTTTATTGAAGATTCAATAAATAATAATTATAACATAAACAAAAACTCTGAAAGTTCTACTCATAACTAAAACAAGAAAGTTCTATATATAACTATAACATTAACCAAAACTCTAAAGTTGTTCAAACAAAAAGTAGAACTAGGTTCAGTAATGTGGGGAAATTGGAGGGCAGCAGCATGGAAAAACTAGAGTTAGTGTCACGGGGCGGACCCTGAAAAAAATCCCTGCGTTCAATAGTTAAATTGGTGAGATTTCCCGTGGTTCCTCCTTTGTCATTACACTCCCAGTTGATGCGGGAATGAAAGAACGGCCATTCTAAAACGTTGGTTCCAATTTGGGGGTGTGTATGGGGGGGACAGATGTGTAATGCGGTAGAGTGCTAGACTGTTGACCCGAGGGTTTCTCTCTGTGTTTCTCTGGTCATTGCACAACCGGTGGGGATGAAAGAAGGGGACACTGCAAAAAACCTTCCCATTAGTGGTTTATAGGATCTAAGAGATTTCATCTCTTATATGTGTGTCTGTGTATATGTCTGTCTGTCATCCGTTCAGGGAGTTGTAAAAAAAAATTAGAACAAACCTACGACAGATGCTGCCCAAGTCTAGTGGCAAATTAGTGACGCCCAGGGTTGCTCTAGTTACGCAGCTGGGTGGGGGGGTGCTGAACAAAAATATACAATCATTCAACTTCACTCGAACAGTGACTTGTAATAATTATTATTGCCCTACTAGTATTCGCATGGGTAAGAACTCTGCGATTGTTACACTTGTTGAACTTGTAAGGAACTCTGTTTTGAGAGTATATGTACATTTGCGTCGTGTATCGGTAAATGTATGTCTATTAGTGAAAATGTTGAACTCTGGTGTTGATAATCCATTTAACAATGAAACTACATTGCATTATCTTTTTTACAACATCGGCTCTCATCCTTTTTCGCCACGGCACCCCCCATAGGGTTTGAAAACGTTACAACGGGTACGACTCAAAGCTTAGCCAACTGGCGACCTGCTTCAAACCCTTGGGTTGTTTTATACGAAAATTATATGTTGCTGAGTACCTTTGCATAAACTTTTCCAGAACCCCTTTTAGTACGCTCGCCACCGGTTGAGAACCGCGCCTACTCTCTCTCTCTCTCTCTCTCTCTCTCTCTCTCTCTCTCTCTCTCTCTATATATATATATATATATATATATATATATATATATATGCTATTTTTTTATTTTTAAAACTTTTACAGTGTACAGTCAACGATGAATCAGATAAACCAGATGGTGTCTCTATATCTGTGCAGGATTATGTAAGTACTGGAATAAATGTCAGTCGGATTAAATGTAACATATGGTGTAATTTACCCAGTTCAAAACTTTTAAATGAAATAAGATTAAAAAAAAAAAAAATAATTCAAGACGAAGAAAGAAAAAGGATTAACGTGGGGAAGACCATGGGAGGGCGGGGTGGGGGGTAGAGGACGTAGCCTGCCGATCGAAGTCGAACAAAACTTCAATTTTATCTTTTATAAAATGTAAGATAACGGAATCAATCTAAATTAAGATTTCGTTTGGTGGACCGATCCCGGGATTGGGGGGAATGTGTATCTCAAACAAATCTGAAACATCAGACAATAATTATTTCCCTTCCCCCCCTCCCCACACACACACACACCTTTCCCATCATTCACTTCACTGAGGCAGAGATAGAAAACATCAATACATTTATTCGGGGTACCAACCGTGCGGGTGGAGCAACACTGTGACTTCTAACACAGTCGGGGGAACATTTAGTTGGTGGACGGGTGATTTAGTAACACGGATGGCCTGTTCCATTTTAAACTCATTTAACCTTTTTGACTTTTTTTCTTTCTCTTAGTTTGTTATTATTTTTTTTTTAATCGGCCTTTTGTGTTGTAATTCGAGATATAATTCCAGTTATCTAAATATCAGACATAATATATATATATATATATATATATATATATATATATATATAT
This sequence comes from Bulinus truncatus, assembly GCA_021962125.1. Classification (NCBI taxonomy): domain Eukaryota; kingdom Metazoa; phylum Mollusca; class Gastropoda; family Planorbidae; genus Bulinus; species Bulinus truncatus. Next base: position 1,722,553 of record JAGDYQ010000102.1, read on the forward strand.
ATATATATATATATATATACACACATATATAGAACATGCATATACATATATAACACATAATCGCGCTTCGTATGCTTGTATGCATTGTAACCGTGTGTCTTCCTCAGGCTAATAGTCCTAATAAATGCAAATGTCTCCCTCGGAGCTAATGGTCCTAATAAATGCCGTGTGTCTTCCTCGGGCTAATGGTCCGGATAAATGTTCTTTTCTATTGCAGTATTTCGTACATGCGTTGTAACCGTGTGTCGCCCCCAGGCTAATGGTCCCCAGTTCTATTATAGTATTTCACCTTAGGGTACGTGTTCTCGCACCCTGGGTACTTGTATGGTCAGTACCTGAAACATCTCTGGCACCTCCTGGCTTATATTAAAGTCTCTCTGTCCTGTATATAACGGATCATGTTTTTTTTTTATACAGATGTGCTTATCTCCATCTTTTATTTTAGTGGTCCAAATAACGGTAGTTAAATGTCAACAAAGCAAATGTTGAAACAGAGTTACTCCATCCTGAATTATATCATTAAGTCAATTTTCCACTTTGTGGTTGAGATAATACTTAAAAAACTAGAAATATTGTAAAAGCTTCGGGTTTTTTTGTTTGTTTTGTTTGTTTTTTTTTGCGAAAAATGATACAATATTTTTTTTTGTAGGGAAAAAAACAGCATTATGAAAACATGTTACTATTTACAGTAAGGATAGGTGTACAATACAGGAACAATGCATGACATTCTATAAACCTGATGAACTGACGTAGTTTATCCCAGTAATGTATTTGTCGAAATACTGGACATGCCCATTTAGCTAGAGATGGCTTATTGTAGCCTTTCTTTTTAAAATATTCAAAGCTAAATCATAGTTTAAAAAAAAAAAAAGCAAACAAGCCCATATGACTATGTGGACTTACTGGATTTTTGTAATACTATTTGTAATATAGGCCTACATTCCTATTATATAGTCAGCAGATTACACGTAATGAAATACAGAATGTGAAAAGTCTTTAATCACGTGAAACAACTTTTTTAAAAGTATTACAGCCGAAAAGACCCGAAATAATTTAAACCACATTTGGTAAGCTGACAAGTTACAAAAAATACACATTAAAAAATCTTAAGTGATTTATTTTTCCTTTTTTCAATTACGTCTTATAGTAAACAAAAGATACTTATTCTAAAAGCTAGTCAGAGAGGGGGGAAATCTTTCCTTTATTTTTATTTGGAAGAAAAAAAAAACACCATAAAATAACAGGCCCATTGTTTGAAACGATTAATCTGTTCAGTCAGTGTCAAATCTGCTGATTCATCTGGATAAGGAAAGACGGGAGTTATCTTCCTGTGACATTTAAAATGACCTAACCGTGATATTCTTGTTTTGGTTTTTATTTTTCTTTTGTTTTTGTATCTGGCCAGCGGTTGTTTTTTTTTTAGAGCAGCAAACAACATTCGTATTTTAAATAGAATCTGCAAATTAAAGTAGTTATATTTTTCTCATTAATAATATGGGCTAATGGCAAATTATTTTTATTCTTCAATGATAGAATGAAGAGAAGCAATGATTATTGATTTAGTTACTTTAAAACAAACATAGACTGGTAAGATCAAATAATTTGAACCCTGGCCAAAATAAAATTAGTCTACAAACTGATTTTTTTTTTTAAATTTTATCATTGCCAGACGATAACATGTTTTTTTTTGGCAGATTTATTGAAATAATATATATATTTAAGCCCAGAAATTAAATTAACTGTCATGAATGAGCCTAATTCATCAAATCATTTTGAATAAATTGTAGGCTCCTTTTTTGGTCTATATTAGTAATTATTAGGAATAGTAAAAGTTTTATACAGCTGTGCTTATGAAGTATTTATCTACTCCTAATTTTTTTCAGAGTGTAAATTCAGAAAAAGCCAAACAAAGCCTTAAGAAATAGAGTAAGGTGATCGTTAAGTTAAATAATTTACTAAAAGTCTTATCTTTAAAAGATTCATTATTTATAGCTCATTATATTTATGACAACACTGAACAACTTCAATACAATTAATTCAAAATTAATTTGAGAATCAGTCCTTCTGGTTACATTATTTTACTAATATCTCTTGAATTAAGAAGTAATGAATATATTAAGGATTATCTTATAATGATCCTTGTTGATTGACTGTTAAAAAAAGATATAGCCAATTGAAAACTAGAATTAAATTTGTATAAACCACACAATTCTTTAATATGTCGTGGCTGCAAAAACAGATGAATTCTAAACTTCATCTGCTCCAATGGTTCTTAAGGGCTAAAAGAACCTTACTTATAAAATATGAACTACTTTATTGTGAAAGAGATGGCAGGGAATTTAATTTATGATTAAATGTTATGGAAGTTACTGATGGTAGAAATTTTTTGTTTTTATTACCTTGTTAAACTACACCAAATAATGTTTTAATGTCCATTAATGTTTAATTGAATTCTGCTTTTCACAGACAGGAAATGGCAGAATCTCCTGTGGATAGAGTTAACAAGTATTTGGCTCAAGCGCTGACTGCGAGAAGTATAGAACGAGAGAAATCGAACAACATTCACTTTCTGACTTTGAGTTTTACTAGCCATGAAAAAGAAACTGGGGTAGGCCTATGAAACTTACAGTTTTAAAGAGAAAATTGATTTGCATTGAAAAAAAAACCTAATGGGGATAAAATCTTGAATGTGTTGAAAAAAATTCAATTTTTTTTTTGTGTATTTTGTTTTTAATGTGGAAAGAAATATTGGGCATGCATGCAATCTTCATTTTAATTATTTTTTTTCTTGACACAGTATCAAGCCACTGAAGATATTGCATTTGGCTGTAGCTTAGTTTGCACTTTGATCATGACTCTTCTCATGGTCATACAGGTTAGTCAAAGAAAAAAAAATATAAACATAACAACTATTAAATAATACAGAATGAAAAATAAGTCGATATGTCTCAGAGAAGTTTTCAAAGAATCTGTTGTTCTCTTTTACAAATTAAGCTTAAAAAATGTAACTTAATGAATAACTATAGGGTTTCAAATAAACTAACTAAAAGAGGCAATACTCAAATTTACAAAGATTTTACATGTTTGTTGGACGTAAATTTAAAAATTAAAAAAAAATTTGTTTGTTATGTTAACAGTTAATTATGTTTACAGTATTAACATACAAAAGAAATCAGAATAATTAAGTTAATTTTTCTTTCTTTTAAACTAAAAAACTAACGACCAACTCACAGGTGGTGATTCTACCCAGGACATACTTATTGTTGATGTTATTTATTGTTGCCTTCGCTTGGCCATCTACTGTACTGATAGTCATTCTTGGAACCAAGCTTAAGGTCGGTACATACAATACATGTATTTATATATCATATTTGTTTTCCTTAATTCACGCAACATGGAAATTTAGACATTTTCATTAGCGCAGTGGCTACGGGACCACTGATTTAGTGCACATTTTTTATTTTTTGGTTTTTTAACTTTTGTTATTTTCATGTTATTACTTATTAATTTTTATTATTAATTATTTTAATGAAATTATTGGTAGACTTGGACTGACCTATAGAGATATCTATGGCTGGTCCCTGGAAAAAAAAATACGGAGTCCCATAGCCACTGCGTTTTCATAATTACTTTGAATTGTTTTTATTCTAATTCTGTTCTTCTTTATAATTAATTAAGCCCACACGCTGTTGCATTTTATGCAAAATGAAAGTTTCATGGAAAGGATACTTTTTTTTTATTTCAGTAATAGTCTAACTCAGTTTTTATGTTGTATGTTGTACATAAAAAAAAAACTTAACATTTTTTTATACTTACAGTGCACAAATGTTGATCTAAGCAAATGGTCCAGACTACGAGTGTTTCTGACTCTGACCACCGTTTTTATACCATATCTTATGGTCCAAATAAATGTGGTACGTTCTTGAGCCATTAAGATGTGCCACTGTTTGTTCTTCAAAAAAAAAATATTAGAAAAGGAGTATTTTTTTTTATTTAAATCTCTCATAAATCCATCAAGCTAGTTTAGAGCATTGTTAAAGTATACATCTCTCTATTGTCTTTTGTTAGCTGCTGCTTGAAAATAGAGGGAGCTAATTTATTTATTTTTTTTTTCAATGAGGAAGATACTTTTGCTTTCCTCTCTTTAAATATCCTTTCCTCATTTTATAAAAATAAATATAACTTTATATTATGTAAAATATATGTAACACAATTACAAATAAAGTGCATAGATAAAAAATTAAAGTTTTATAGATGTAAAAGTCATTTTTTGTCTATTAATTTGTTTTTTTTTTAATTGAAACATAATTTTCATAGCATGATAGAGTTTAGCTTCTTTGAGAACATTGTGAATGTTTTTAAAATAAAGTAACCCAACTCAATTCCTTCTTCTATCTAATCCCTACACCAGCTGTGCTGTAGTGGTGGAAATGGTCTGTCTTTCCTGGAAGTTCTGACCATGATGAACCAGGACAAGCACCTGACCTGCAGTGACCCCAACTACATCATTGTCTCCGGCATCATGTGCTTCTTCCTGCTTTCCCTGTTCATCAAGGTCAACTCTCTGTGGTGAAGATTGCCTGCATGGTCATCTTTTGTGCTGGACACATTGCCGTTATGGAGTACACTCACAAAACCTTGTTCGCTTACTTTGATGAGATCACTTAGTAAGTTTTTTTTATTAAATTGCCGGAACTGTTATAAAAACTTTGTCGACTGTCACAAAGTTTAATTTATTTTACTTTTGAAAGCTGAATCAGTACTTTAGCTAATGAGTTTTTTTTTATCTTTAAAAAAAGAATACAATTTATATTAAGCGAGTAGCATACATTTCTGTCAGCTGAGAATTATGAAGCTGTATGTCCAAAAACGATAATTTTTCATCTGAAGCTACAGTATTATACTTTGTCGTTGTGGGCTCCATCTCTCCTTTATTTTTGGTATTTATAGTGTAAAAATTGAGTTCACAAGATAACAGTTGTTTTTCCGTTCAATATGTTCAAAGTACACAAACGTGAACTTTAAAATTTCATTTTACTCAAAATCACTTTTTGTGGACATAGAGCCCAATAATTCTCAGCTGACGATTTGCTGAGCTTATAAACTGTTTGTGATTAGTTCAGACACCTAGCAAGCGTTTCGTCAAGTTTCATCTATCACACGATCTATCGATGACACTTCCTATAGCTTCACTAAAGGGCACTGATGGTTGTGCGGTTTAGTGCTTGGCTGTCAACCTGAAGCTCCCCGGATTCAATCTGTAGTGAAAGCCAGGGAATTTTTTCAGGTCATGTGGTTTTACCATGGCCATCACACTATCTGTTATGGTGAGGATAAAATAAGGGCACTACAAGTACAGTCCTGCTGCCATATTTTGGATCTAAAAGATAAACAGCTCATCTTTACAGGGACTTCACAGATAGCTTCACTAATACACAGTGGTTTTTTTAATTAATGATTTTTTTAAATAATTGAACAAGACTTAAAGAAAAACAAAAAGAAATTATTTTTACACACATTTTCTCAATGAGTCCAACATTTTTTTGCAGTGCCTTGATGCCAACTGACGTGAATGGTATTTTAGCATTTGTCATGTTCCTCTTGGGATTTTCACTCCAGAACAGGGAACAGGAGTGGACACTGCTGACTAGACTATCTGTGGAAATCTCAGGTCAGTTTTAGCTATTGTGACAGATTAAATTAAAACAGACGACCATGTATTAAGTCCAGTAAAAGCCTCTGAGTTAAAAAATTTGAAAAAAGAAAAAAAAAAAATAGAAAAAAAAAAAAATTAAATTCTGCTTGAAATTTGAGTTTAAAAAAAGCCAAAATGTGGTTAGTTGATAATATTTCTGTGTAACTTGAAAAATATTAAATATGAATTTCTTCTTTGGCTTTACATCAACAGTTTAAATTGGTGAGTTATTGCCTGACACAGTATCATCTAACTGGTCCAGTATCTGTAGCATGACTAACCAATTATAACTGTATAAATTGGGAATGCATTTTGTTTCTCTGTCGAAAAAAAAAATGTACTAAAAATATTAAGTATAGATTGTTTTGTACTCAAAACAGGTCTTAACTAGTTTAAATGCTGTAACAGATTTCGATTTAAAAAGAAATATAATCTGTAGTTTAAAAATGAACTAAGTTGGTGATATCTCAATCAAATCAATCAAAATTATTATTACACATCCTTTTAAAGTAAAATTATATTGTTTCTATTTAACCAAAAATTAAACTACATTTAGTTTTATTTACAGCATCTGAACATACAAAAAAACAACATCCCTGTGATGTTGGGATTCAATATTTTAATACATTAGTAGACAATGTCTTGTCTTTAAACTTTCATAAAAATGTATGGTTATGACTCAAAAAAAAACATATGTATGTATCTGGTGTCTTATGATATATTCACTGACCTGAAAATTAGATTAATCTGATATTTAAACAAAAATCCTTTTGTGTCCTCTCAGGTACGCATTTTTTATATGTAAGCAACAAATGTGACCTGTCTATGAGTTGTCGTTATGTCAAGTCCAATAGAAGCGTGAATGTACTCCATTAATGTTACAATTATATGGTGCCTACTAAACCTACATTTAAGTTGTTGTCGGACTATAGATATAATGAAAATCATATATATAGCATATCTGTGCATTTACTTGTATCAAGCAATTTTGAAATATATATTGTGTGTTGTGTCAATGAGATGAACTGAGTCATCTGTAAGACTTGACAATTCTTGATTATGCCTGATCGTCACAATGCATCTACAATAGCTTAAAAACAAAACATTCTTTTTTTTTTACTGATTCTTGATTATTGTTCGGTAACTATATTCTCAAATATTTAATCTAAACAATTTTTTTCAACATTAAAATAAAGAACTAAATTTATATTTAAAAAGCATTTTTTTAAAAATGAAAATAGAAAACGATTTAAAATAAAATGAGTTGATGGTAAAGATTAAATCATTTTACAAGAGATAAAAATATGTTCATCATTTTTATATACCATCTGAATATGTTATGCTATAACTTAGTAGGTTTTTTTTTTTTTTTTACTATAACTAAATGCCATTAGCCATTAGATATTTTATTTAAGTCTATACAAAAATTTAGGTTATTGATAAAGAATAATGTTTGGCTATAAAGTAAAATTATAAAGGGAAAAAAAAGTCTCTCTCTATAACAAATAATATCCATTTGAAACAGTGTCTGTCTTTTTTTCTGTTTGCTGGTGTGTTTGTGTCATGAAGAGCTAAATTGACTATTAAGCTGGCTTTATTTATTTCCAACTCCTTTTTTTTGTCGCCTTGGATTTGGGCTCAGTTGTTATATTTCTAAGCCAGTACTATCAAGTTTTAAATAAAAAATACAACAATCAGGCGGACAGATGGCCGAACGATTGTAGAGCTCTCCTCTGTCGATAGGCTGCTTGAGTCCCGAAAGTGACATCATTTTTAAAAATCATCAGACTTGTCACCTACAAATTTTGTTGTTTATTTTTAGGCCACAGAAAGAAAAAGCCGGGATGCAGGAACTTCAAAGACAAAACTCTAGAAATTTTATGCAATTTACTGCCAGAACATGTGGCAAACCACTTTTTACATCTTCAAACTAGCAGCCATATGGTGAGACCAATTCTATTTCATTATATTTGTTAATAGTCAAATTGACAGATACATAGAGATGTTTCATTATTGATTTTGTCAATTTTTCATACTTTTGCGATTATCTTTAATGTCTCCGTCACAAGTCACCTGATTAGTTTCTGTTTATCTTCTAGGAGCTGTACAGTCAGCAATACAACAAAGTTGCAGTTTTCTTCGCTTCCATACCAAATTTTTCCAACTTCTATGTGGAGCTGGATGCCAACAATCAAGGAGTTGAGTGCCTTCGAGTTCTGAATGAAATAATAGCTGATTTTGATGAGGTATCAATTGTGTGCTCTGATAAATAATAGCTGATTTTGATGAGGTATCAATTGTGTGCTCTGATAAATAATAGCTGATTTTGATGAGGTATCAATTGTGTGCTCTGATAAATAATAGCTGATTTTGATGAGGTATCAATTGTGTGTGCTGTGATAAATAATAGCTGATTTTGATGAGGTATCAATTGTGTGTGCTGGGATAAATAATAATGATTTTGATGAGGTATCAATTGTGTGCTCTGATAAATAAAAGCTGATTTTGATGAGGTATCAATTGTGTGCTGTTATATTTTTTAAGCACAGCTTAAAACTGAGGATGATGAGAGCAAACGCAGTGACTTGCAATTTATATGTTTGGTCAGATAGTTAACACCCGCGTGACATGTTTATAACAAAGGGAAATAATTTTTTTCTTTTTCAATATACGTCATTTGTTATTTCCCTTACACAAAATGTTTTTTTTTCCATGTTTAGCTTCTGGATATTCCTTACTTTTTTGGTGTAGAGAAAATCAAAACCATTGGCAGTTGTTACATGGCAGCTACAGGTCTAAAACCAAGTCACCTGGTAAAGGTAAGGGGGGGGGGGGATTTGATATGTTTTTCTTTCCCACAACAGTTATGCTCTTATTACCTTTGGATTATCTATTTAAATGTATGATTATCAGTATGTAAAAAAAAACAAATTTACAATACACTATAAAAAATTGCTATTTCTAATACTATAAAATAAATAAACAGAAAATTTGCTAAGCGTAAATAAATTACCACCTAATGATTAATAAATCTTTTCCTATGCGATCAGGTCAGAGAGGAATCTATAGTCTACTACCTGACTATGTTAGTTGACTTTGTCATGGCCATGAAAGAGAAACTGAAGAACATTAATGAGAATTCTTACAACAATTTTGAACTGAGAGTCGGTAAGTTGTTAGCTTTAGTGTACTGGAGTGATGTCGTCACTAAAGGCAAAGAATTCAAATAGGTGACATGGCATAAACATCAGCAGCTGATAGACGAAAGTAAATCCTGTTTACCTTAGAAATAAAGAAAATGTTTTATATTAATGATGGTGTTCAAAGTAAAAAAAGCATCACTAGCTCAATTCATTTTTAGCCATTATTTTGGTAAGTGTATATAGTACCAAAGATTTTTTAACCTGACTGGTGTTTGCTGCAATAAATGTCTTAAGATCACTTATTTTTTTGTTGCCCACATTTTATTTTTTCTTATATTTAAGTCAAATTTAAAATATTTTTTTTTCAAGCGGTGCGTATTGTATAATTTTTACTCTAGGCATTAATGTGGGTCCAGTAGTAGCTGGTGTGCATGGTGGTGCACGCAAGCCTCAGTATGACATCTGGGGCAATACAGTCAATGTGGCCAGTCGTATGGAGAGCACTGGCGTATCTGGGAAAAATTCAGGTCTGTTAATGAGTCAACAATATTTAATTAATAATTCAATCTCCTTAAGCAAAACAGGAGTCAACAGGAATACAATTATTTTATTGTTATATTCCTTTTTTCACATTGGCTGTGATTTTATTTTTTTTTTTCAGTATTTTTACATCTACAATTTATTTCCCACTTTGTTTCAGGTAACAGAAGAGGTATACGCTGTCCTCAGGGAATGTTTTTACTTTTGAGTGCCGTGGGAAAGTTCCAGTGAAGGGCAAGGGTGATATGATCACGTATTTCTTGAAGGATCGCAATGTCCCCAGAGATTCTGCAAACTGCAGCATCTGTCCCCCCGAAGCAACGCCCCCTGACAGCCCACATCTCAGCGGCACACCTTCTTGCAGGTCAGTGAAATCATTGCAGAGGAAAACAAAAACTTGTTATGTTTGAAAAGGACAATATGACGCATGTCCAGCGTGTTGTCTTTAGTTCATTATGAACAAGTTAAACAAAAAATAAGACCTACAAAATTTTTTTTTCTAAAGAAGTAATTACAAGAAATGTAAAGCTTGATCAATTACATGAGCTTTATTACTGTTGTGTTTACTTTGCCTAAATGATTTAATAAAAAATATATACATTTTTTTCTTAGCCATTAGACATGGTGCACAACAACTATTTTTATTCAACGACTTTGTACGATTTTTTGTAAACTTATCTCTGATTATGTATATGAAATTGTTTGTTTTTGTTCAGATCTGTAGAGAGTTTACCTCCATCCGTGGTGAATGCCGGTACCCCAGAAGCACCATCCCCAAGAGCTCTTGGGATATCATCCAGTGCGGAAAATCCCATGTTGTCTTCCAGCACTGAGCGCATGCAGCATCAGATGTCAACCATAGAGCGACAGCGTGGTCAGATCCCCAACAGGGAGCCTGAACAAAAAAAGGCAGAGCTCCCTTGACAGTCCTCACATGCACAGGAGCCCCTCGGAAGCTGAGTAGCTCCTCCACTGGGCCCCCTGCCAACAACGACTGCACTGGGCCTGAGCTACCGGCGGTCCACTTTTTCAATTCCAAAATGCAGAGCCAGCAGCCGAGGCCCACGCATCAGTTCAGGTGCAGAATTCAATGTTTGACAGTCTGAAGGCTAAAGGGAGCTCATCTGCTAACCCTAACAGCCCCACCAGCCCAAAATCGACTGTCAGTGACAGGGGCCAGGCGGTGAAGACCATGGCCAGCCCGACAACCTCCAGGGGGTCACACAGCGTAATCTCCATTCTTTACGCAAGGTCAGCAGCGAGCCCAGCTGCAAGCCTCCACCCATACCTTCATTCAATGGCAGCCCACACTACGCAAAGGCCAATGCCCCCATCTACAAGTGCGTCACCTCAATGAAAAATCACCTCAGAAAAGTGGCTGAGGATGCCATTCTGGAAGACACTTGTGCAGGTTATGGGGAAGAAAAGTATCCTTGCTTATCACCAAAGTACTCCACAACAACAGCAATAGATATACCAGGTAGAAATAATCAGCAGGAAAGCTACTATGCCGAGTTATCAGAGTGCCTATCTCGCTCACAAAAGTCTCCGTCGATTGAAACCTCCTCCCGCACTCTGCGGATGAAAGGTTTGTGATTGGAGTCTATCGTGAGCCCATAGACAAATGCCCTTCCTCAACATCTTCCCAGAGAAGCAAGGCATCATTTGACTTCAGTTACCACTCAGGCACCCCCTTCTCAGCGTAGCCGTATCTTCCAGAGCAGACGGTAATAATCCATGATGATGAAGATGAACCAGAGACAGCGCCTTATGTGGGGAAGTTTCCATCAAAGCAAAGATGTGACTATACAATGCCGGCTCAAAAAGATGATGTTTGTCTCCCCATCGTCGCCTAAAGTTTGCTCATCCAGGTGGGAACATTACCAGGGGAGTCATGGCCAGCATCATTGGTAAGACGATGTCCCTTTTCTACGACCCCCAGCAACAGTAATAATAAACTCATTTGACAGATTTCTGTCCAAGCCTTGTCACAACTTCAGTCCAGATACTGGCCAGGACAGACCAATGGCATCAGACCAATCACGGTGACACGGCAGGCAACCTCCAAAACGAACTATCGCAAGTCTTACCCTGCTGCTCCAATATATAAACCTGTGGTTGGTCTGTGCCACAGGCAGAAGAAGGAGGCGTTCAATCTGAACTTTGTTTCAGATGATGAGAAGGATTCTCTAGCCTCACATCCTATCAAGTGACCATTCATCAATCGTGTTTTTAAACCCCATCGAACTGAAACCTTCAAGGAGTGCCCTGATTCGCCAGCTGCCCCATCAGGATGACCGCCAGAATGTGCTGAGCTATGTGTTCACCTCTGCCTTACAGGCACCTGGACCGGTTCCAGGTCCCGGTCAAGTGACACCATCAACAGCATTCCTCACTGCCCCGCCCACACCCAAGTTCCCCATCCCGGAGGCGTCGGCTTCCTTAACCCAGCTGTTGCAAGAACTAACCCAGGAGTATGACCATCCAGACTTTGACAACCTGTTTTACGATGAGCCGGACAGTTTCACCCGAACACACCTGCAGGTAGATACACAATGAACAACAATGGCCCAGATCTGCCAGCAGGTCAGTCTGATACACAGAATTTCACCTGAGTCTTCAAAAGAAACCAGTAGTAACCAGGCTTACACTCAGGACAAGAAACAGCATTCACAGTATCAGATGAAAGGGACTGGTTACAAATCAAACAGAATGTCCATTAATCCCTTCCAAATAAAGCAGGAATCAGCCATACAACATCCCACCTCGCCATTGCCGGAGCCTGGACTGGCATCCCAAGTGACAGGGAGGATGCAACATCACTTCTTCTAACTGTGCCAGCCCAAAAACGAGGCACGCCCTATCTCACATGCCGCTCATCTTCGGGGCGCAGACAGCTGGCTCCAGGGCAGAGCACACCAGCCTGAGCTCCCTGGCCAGCAGCTGGCGAGATGTCGCACTCCGCCAGCCCATCAACGCTGACTCCAGCTCCATGGCACTATGAATTCGGAGTACGACAACTACAGGCCCGGGATGGTCAGCGATGAGGACATGTTCATGGCAGATCCCATGAGTGACTTGGACATCATGGATGACATGAACATTGACAATGTCACGGTCAGTGACAACTTCAGCATGGAGATGCCGGTACCAGAGGTTTCGTAAGAAAATGACCCAAGTTTGACACTAATTATTTTTTTTTTATAAACTTATATACTTTCTTGTCCTACCTCTGTAAAGTTCAGTTAAAAGGAAATCAAAAATTATAGTTGTAAAAAAAATGCTGCCATGGACTTACATTTTTTGGTATAACCATGTTTTAAAGTACATGTTAAATTTATTTGTTTCTTGTATTGCTATAAATACATTATTACAGAATTTTAACCCCTTTACAGTATATGAGCTAGAGGGAGATGAATATACATGCATATATGTAACTTTTGTCACAGCTATATATGTATATTTACATATTGTACCGGGTGTTCATATAGTCATTGTAACATTTTAGAAATTATCAGGACTTTTTTTTTTTTAGATATGTTACAGAAAGAATATCTAAAAGAAATAAACTTTCAAATATCAAATACTTTTAATCTATGTTGTTCTTGTTAATTTTAAAAACGGTTCTGATACATAATATAACTAGGTAAATATTGATAGTATAGAGTAAATATTGATATTGTATAGGTAAATATTGATATTGTATAGGTAAATATTGATATTGTATAGGTAAATATTGATAATGTAGGTAAATATTGATAGTGTAGGTAAATATTGATAGTGTAGGTGAATATTGATAGTGTAGGTGAATATTGATAGTGTAGGTAAATATTGATAGTGTAGGTAAATATTGATAGTGTAGGTGAATATTGATAGTGTAGGTGAATATTGATAGTGTAGGTGAATATTGATATTGTATAGGTAAATATTGATATTGTATAGAGTAAATCGTTGATGGTGGGTAAAGGTGATTGATGGTAGTGTAGATAAATATGATAGTGTAGGTAAATATTGATAGTGTAGGTGAATATTGATAGTGTGGAGGTGAATATTGATATTGTATAGGTAAATATTGATATTGTATAGGTAAATATTGATAGTGTAAGGTGATTATTGATAGTGTAGGTAAATATTGATAGTGTAGGTGAATATTGATAGTGTATTAAATATTGATAGTGTAGGTGAATATTGATAGTGTAGGTGAATATTGATATTGTATAGGTAAATATTGATAGTGTAGGTGAATATTGATAGTGTAGGTGAATATTGATATTGTATAGGTAAATATTGATAGTGTAGGTGAATATTGATAGTGTAGATAAAATACAATGTTACTAAAAAAAATAGCAATAAAAACTATCAGTATTTCATGTGAATGTATTTTGTATGACTCATAGCTGAGGGCAAGCTTACTTAGCTGGCATAGAAAGGCTGCCAAATTCCTGAGGAGTAATTCAGAAAAATAATTCGACTTATGTTAAAAAACAAATCTGTATCAAGATTGTTGATGGCTAAAAAGAATACATGTATCAAGATTCATAAAAACATGTCCTTTTTGGCAGCCCTGTAAAAAGTCAGCAGTATGTGTAATAGTATAGAATTTACTATTTGACTCCAGCTAGAAGTAAACCTTATGTTGCCTTAATGTGTTCCATATATTTTAAAAAAAAAAAAATTTCTTTGCTTTTACCTTTCAAAAGTTTTTGGGGGTGCCCTTATATCCAAGAATTAGTTCAAAACATCATTTTTTGAAACAAGAATGTTTTGTTTTTCCCTTGTATCAATTGGATGGTGGATTGAAGGGTTCCAAGTTTCATAACTCTGTACAATATCTTTATGTAGTATACACTTATGACATTTAAGAAATATTTCTTTTGTGATTTATGTTTGAAGCTATTTTGTAAATCAATGAATTATAATAATTATAAACCTTACAAATGACTGTGAAAAGGTCATGACATCATTCATGATGCCTTGGTCATTTAAGTATTGTATTTTTTTTTTTTTCATCTTGGATGCACAAGACATTTTTTTTTTTGTAACTATGCAGATGCTAATTTAACGATGGGACAATCTGGCATGTGCTAAGGTTGTCCAAAAACAAAAACAAAACAAACAACAAACCAAACTCTTTAACCCTTTATGAGCGTCTCCGCTTGTTTAAGGGGCCCAATATTTTTTTGTTCTGGGCCCAAGTATAAGTTTACCTCTGTGCCCTGTGTCAGAGTTTTACTTGTCAGTTTTTTTGGAGAAACAGAAGAAACACTTTGTAAATATGTTCATGAAGTTTTCTGCCCCACCCCATGTCTTTATTTTTTTCTTCTCAGACATCGATGGAGGGTTGACAGTTAGGTGTAGGGAGGACTCACGATTTCCTCCTGGCTTATTATTATTATTATTATTATAATGTTATATTTGCGGTGCAATATGTCATGATGTTTATTCCCTTATATATTTTTAGAAGACTATGCAGTTGTATGCAAAATGTAGGAAAAAAAAAGGAAAAATAATATTATTATTATTATTGTTTAAAATTATTTTTTTGTTGAAAATGAAGTCCTTAGAATTTTTTTTTTCAATTAAATGTCCCAAAATAAGAATTAGCAATCAACAAAATTATTATAGTTTTGTTGTTATTCATGATGCAAGGAAATAATTTCAACTTTTTCACTTCCTGATTGTCGAAACAGGGACATTTTATAAAACCTGTGCGAGTTATCTCCCTTAATGCATTCTCTCAAGCTATAATGAACTAGTAAACAAAGGCCCGGTACCGTGACCGGCTATTAGGCACGCAGTTGAAGTTGAAAATGGTGATATATATTTGAACGTCTTAACAATCAGTCTATGTTAAAAAATAATAATGTCTATGTACTCGAAGTGGCCCCAAAGGACATGAACAGATTATTGTAGCCAAAACACATTTAAGGGACACTTAATAATACATCAAATAAAGTTCATATTTTATATAGTATGCAAGCGAGTATACTTTTAAGTGTCTTGCTTTCTTTCTCATTAGCTCACCCTCCCAACACAAACGTAACACTGGTTTATTGATTTTTTAAATTCCGCAAACGTGTGACGTAAAACACTCCAACTCTCAAGCCTTCCCTCACTTTTAGTTGTAGTTAGCCTAAGGGAGACGAAAATTTTGGAATTCCCCAGACTATTTTTAACCGAGCAGCGCAAGGGATACACACGGTCGGCCTACTACGTTAGAGTCGATTATGTATTATGTATTAGATGGGTCAGTTGGGGGGGTATTTCTGTAGTAGCCAGATTTCTTTATTACAACATGGTACGGCCAAATATAGAATAATATAATAATAGCGATTTGGGCGCTGCGTTAAATCGAAAGTAAAAAATTAATATAACAGTATTCCAGTTTAAAATTACAATCATGAAAAAAAATCGGATCTGCGAAACCAACAAATAACCTCGCCTGCCCTGTAAGCAAATGTTTGCAGGGTACAGCTAGTATAATATAATACACAATTATGACGTCATCTCAACTCGTTCCCCACCCACAAAAATAGATAAAACAGGATGTAATAATTTTTTTGTAATAAAATATCTATATATAGTAACAGTTAAGAAAATAGAAAACAAAAAAATGCCTTGTAAAAAAACAAATTCTTAACTTATATCTATCCAAGTTGTTACTGTTTCATACACAAATTGTACATCGTAATGCATGTTTTATACTTACATTCACATTTAATTGAAGAATTTCAGTAAATTAAAATAAGTTTTTCCTTAAAAAAAATTTCTCACCAACATTATCATAATCTAGACTTAATTGCTTAATAAACTTACAGAATGTTAGCGTATAAGTTGAGTAAAAACTCAAAAGCAAAAATATTATTAATGCAGAAACAAATTTCAATGTATCAATTAAATGTTATATTAACTCCATCTCAACTACATGGATTTCAATAAGTTACTTGTTATCTCTTTCCACACCCCCACCCCCTTAAATTATAGTTAATTTCATTCAAGTCGATCACGTGACATAATTAATGTCTACCTTTTTTTTTGTTTTACATTTTAAAAAAATAAAATATTTAAAAAAAATGCCATCATGATTTTTTTAATATATACATTGGGAAACAAAATACAAAACAAAACAAAAAAACAAATTCTCAAACATTTCAATCAAGTGCCGGCCGTTCAAAATGCGGGGGGCCCCAAATTAACGGATGCTTGCGAGGCCCCTCTTCAAATCTTTAAAAGCCTGTGACAAGAGCCATGACTGATTGTGATATCCTAAATGTAATCTGCGGTGCCCAGTTTGGAGCAATCAGTCAAACTGGCCTAAGGGCAGTCCCTGATCTCAATAAACTTCAACTCAGACATTTTTAAAATTTTCTCTGTGTATTAGAGATTATTTTTGGTTTAAATATGGACGTGAATCTTGTGAAAATGTCATTTGTAAGTTACCATTAAGTTTCGCCTTTTTTTGTTTGTTAGCAAACAGTGGAATCTTTTCTGTAGAGACCAACGCTACTGGAATTATGTCCAGAGTAAGTGCCAGAGTCAGCAGTTGAACTGTGCACGTGACCATTAATTGACCCCACACGTGACTTTAGCTCCACTACTTCCGGGACAAGTTGATGTTGAATATATCAACTTTGTAAATCAGTGTTCATTATATTCACTGAATTTGTAATTGTTCTAGTAAATGACCAACACTAACGTATTTATGACATCCATGAGGATGTGACACTATAAATGTCAAATCGACATCAGGTTTTATTTTTAAAGTGGCTCACAACCTTATTGCAGAGATTCCGCCTCTTAACCGCCATTTTAAACAATTTGAGTCCCAATGAGTCACACCTGACATACTTCAACCAACACATGTCTCTCTTAATATCTACTAAATGAGCACTGCCATTACCAAGACTGACAACTTGACAATTTTTCTTCGTCGTAAAACAATCAACATGACGCGTGTTTAGCCTCAATGTCATCAAAAACCACATGCGCGGCTGTCCACACAGAAATCTCAAACCAGACAGTGTTGGGTGTGCGTGAGCTTTTACATTTTCATGGGCACGTTCTGGTTGACCTCACAAATTGACTCGAATATCTTTCTCCTTTCACGTCGAATTTTTCCCAGCTGCGTACTTTCCACCAAAACCGTTGGTAAATTTCCTCACTCGTATCTCTCCACTTCAAGTCTCCCCGTTGTTTGGTTCCTCATGTTATAGAAGGATATGGAACGTTTGTGTCTGGAGTAAAACTCTGGTCTGTGTGGACTGGTCATTTCAACTACAACCCTTACTGTCAGGTCAGCTGTGGCCTTGATGAGCTTGTACAGGTCATTGTTTCGATAACCCACAGGTAGATGATTCATTTTGAATATTTGAATAGGGTATTAACCTTTTATGACACGGATTCTTCGCACAGTCGAAGAAATGTTTTTGCAGGTCCGCTTCTCCACATTCTGACACCTGAGTTTCATGGTGACCTGTAGAGTTAAAAAAAAAACAAACAACGTTTTAGCCTCGTGGTCAGTTAGGTGGTCATTTGTACAGAGGAGGGAGGGGTGGGGGCTGCCAGAGAAATTCCGGGCCTCGGGGCTAGGAAACTTGTGACTTATTCAAAATTACTATTCACTTGAATGGATAGTAGGGTTAGTGCTGCACCATTTTTTTCAGAATCTAATTTTACATGGCATTTTTTAATGAACTATTGTGAACAAAATATGAAAATATTCATTTATTTTTCACTAAAAAAAACCTTCCCCGCCAACGCCATCTTGTGTTTACATATAAGAAGCGTTTTTCAATAAAATTACTTCTTTGATGGATTGCGCAATAACAAATATTTAATTACATTAATTACATCCAGGAACTTTACAGGGTATTTTACCTCCATGTCTGAAACAAAATAAAAGTTTATTTTAGATTTAAAGTGCATTGTTTTAATGTATTATGCGTCTACTGCAACTTTACCAAAATGGTCAAATCTTATGAACCTTTGTTTGGTAATTGTCACGAAGGTCTGCTTGGAATTTGAAGAATCTTCTTGGTTGATTTGGGAATATAAATATTCTTCTATTTCAATTTTATTCAACTGTAATCGTCTGCTTGAAATTAATTCTGTAGGAAAGCAAATTTGTCAACAAATAAAGCTTGTAAAGTTTTAAAAATAATAAGCGAACACTCTACCAATATTGAAGCTCCTTCGCAGTCAGGAGTGTATAAGGCAACCTAAAGAAGCAGAATTGTTGAAGTTGCAGTTTAAAAACAGCTTACAAAATTTTGAATGAATTATACATTTTGACAGAAAAAGAATAGAAGGAGAAAAACAAGTTGTTTTACTGAAAAACGTTGAAAAAGAATTCGATTAGCCATACTGTCTCTGACAAATGGAAAAGCAGAGACAATATTTACAGCGAATAGGGCTGTTTTAGCTGAATACGTACTCTATTCATGTTTTTCAGTAATTATTTGCGATACAAGGAATACAAATTCGGCAGTAAAGATGGTGTGGTACGCAAGCTGCAAAATTACTGTCAACAGAACGTGGACAAATCCTCAGTACATAGGCTGCCAGCCATGTTTTAGGCCTAGTACTCAAGCATGCTATGGATTCTGTTTTCGGCAGAAACCTAATCCAAACATTTCATATCCATTTGTTGCTGAAATTAGCGCAAATTACGAGTCACTTAAGGAATCACTTGATTCTCAAGATAGTAGTTCAGAAATCATGTGAGAAAACAAGGATGGAAAGACGACATGAAGTTCTTACATCATTTGACGCAAGTATTTCACTGTTACAAATTAAATAAAACCTTTCCAGTAATTCACTTCCAGAGACTGACGGCTTTAAGTAATGCTCGTTGGAATTCAAGTGCAATACTAGCACTTCTGGCATTCGGAAAATAAAAACGAGAACTTTTAACTTGTGTGTATTTTCATAGCGAGGACATGCATGGTCTAAAGTATGGTTTTCAGATCAAAGGGACTGGAAAATAGGAAAAGAGATTTTAGCAGCTGCTTTGCATATATACACTGAAGCAATGCTTCTTGAGGCACTGGGTCTATGAAGATTAAGCAATACTTGGTATAGAACGAAGTAATTGCTATGCAGAAAGAGCTATACCAATAATGCAAGATATTGTTCCACGTTGTGAGACTTCAAAGACACTATTAACTGTTTTATTCTCACTAATGATGAAGCATAAAGCGTTTATGTTTCCCTATGTTGTCCTTTATTATCATTTCACATTTTGGACATGTCTATACTCATGCTTACATGCATTGCACTTGTTGTTCTTATGTAACTTTCCATTACAGTGTTGTATTATATATATTAATATATAATATTCGTTTTATGGTTTTGGTGGGGAAGGTTTTCAAATATTTTCAGAAAAAGTTATTTGTGTCATAATACACTCATTAAAAGTCACCTTTTCTTGCCATGTAAATATGAGGTTACAAAAAAGTCATAACCCTAATGTATAGCCTACATTACTATTCATTTATCACAATACAAATATGACATTAATATGAATGATAAAGAATGTATAGAGCTATAAATGTAATGAACTAAACATTAGTCGATAGTAGGCCTGAAAGCTTTGTTTTCTGTTTTCAATGTAATCAATATGTTTTCCATTGTGAACTGTGACTTACAGGTATGTAATTTTCCCTGAATCGACTCTTTATTAATCTATCCATCTTTATCGAAATTACAAGAACTAGACGTGATTTTGATAATCTGACTGAAAAAAATCGTTTTGAAATACATGTCCAATAGAAAAAATAAACATCTAGGGACGTGCCTATATATTTATTTGAAAAGATAAATACATATACAGGAAATGGCGAAATTTCCCCGTCATATTCTATGACTGTAGGACTGATGACAGAGTGGTGAAGATGCTCGACTGTCGACCTGTGAGTCCTGGGTTCGATCCTCGGTGAAGCCCAAGGGGAATTTTTTCACGTTCTAGTAAAAGCTGATTAAATTACAAGTCCATCCTGCTTTTGAATTGGTACCTGGCTTAAGTTGGGTATGTAAAGGCGGCTGGGCGTTGCACTAACCAATACAACTCCGTTGTATGCCGAGGTTATAGAAACAGGTGAATTATACACTTCATCTGTACCGATGGCCTTTGAATAAAGGGAACTTTACAATATACAAATGAACAAATTGTCTGTTTCTCTCCATCAAATGTAAACATTTCTTTCACATACAGTGTACCTATCAGAACACAGTGTTCTCTTGACTTACACATATGTACTCACCTATCAGATCAGTGTTTGTCTTCACCAAATGACGGACTTTCAGTTTTATCTTTAAAAAAAAAAATACAAGATATTTTATAAATGTAGACATTTAAAACTTGTGTATGTGTGATCAAATATTAAAACGTATAAGATGTGTGTGTGAGATGTGTGTATAAGATGTGTTTACCTTTTAGCAGCGTGCTATTTTGACTGGCTTGGCTATTTTCTCTTGCACCAACCTAAAATAAATTTAATGAAAGTTAATTGGAAAAGCTCTTTGTTTATATTAGCTATTAACAAATACAGTGCCACAGTTTTTAGCTCATGAAAGTGATTCGTTCTAAGCCTTGAATTGTGATGTTCCTGATTCAAATCTTTGAATTGTGATGTTCCTGATTCAAATCTTTGGTGTGATGTTCCTGATTCAAATCTTCAGATTTTTTCCTGATTCCCACTAGACCACTTGCTTCCCCCCAATCCCTTTTTAAGTTTATTCCCCTATATACGAAGTTTATGATACACATTGACATCAAAGTAACAGCGAGCATTGACACATATAGACTGATTGTTAAGTTCAGGGTAGTGCGCCCTCCTCCCATTCTCCCCCCTTCCCACCGCTCATGGATACACTATCTCCAAACTCCCCACCACACACACACCTACCTTCGAACAAGGTTGGCCTACTCGCCACACATATTTAATTTTATTTATTAAGAAACTCATCAGATCATAATGAAATAGTAAGAATATTGCAATGTCATCGGGTTCTGAGCTATATTAGACGTATCAGAGCTATAGCTTATCGGAAAGTGATTAAAATTGGATAAATTCCGCGGACAGGCAAACAAACAAACAGACAAGAAGTGAAGTTAAGAAAAAAATGTTGTAAAATTGTCGAGTTTTTAGTAAATTTGTGTTTATTATAGCTACTTTAAAAAAAAGTGTTTGAAAAAATATGGAGAAATGGAAATTACACTTAAAAAATAATAAAAAATAATACCTATGATAAGCTATTTATAAAAAACAACAAATATTCATTAGAATGTGTTGGGGTAAACCACATCTCCGACATGAAAACCAACACACTAAATCTAACAACTTAACCACAGTACTGCTGGTTCACTTACCTATAAACAGCTTTTTTTGAGTTTAGAAATCAGTTACATAATTTACATCTAACTGCGCATGCGTGAAATACAAATCATACAATTTAATGTTTATAGTTCAGTGTAAATAAACACTTTGTGTATTAACATACCTACGATTATATTAATTATCATATGTTCACGAAAGAATAAGCCCCCCTCCCCGACATGAGCTTTTATTGCCCCCAATCTTTCTACCCCCTCCCACCCCAATATCACACAAAACACGCCATATAAATAAACATACACATAGAATAAATCGATATTCATTGCGGTAGATTTTCCTCAAAGTTATTTTTTAACCGAGCCACTCAAGGAAGTCATTCACTTCAATACGTAGCAGCCGATAAAAAGAGAATTCAGGGAAGTTTGATGTGTTTATCTGATAGCCACGCTGTCCCTGGTGTTGTTGTTTAGAATGTCATAGACTGGGTGAGGTCATTGAGATGGGGTGCTCGGAGCTTGGAGAGTCGGGGCTGGATTTGAAAGGGCCGACTAGGCCGTGGCCTTTGGCCCCCGCGAGATAAGGGACTCCAAAATGTTGAGTTGTATACAAAAAACCTAGCCATATTTTTTTTATTTTTCCAAAATGGGGCCTCAAATTTGTGTTGGCTTAGGGCCCTAAAATTGTAAATTCGGCCCTGATGGCCCCAGTCAAAAGTACCTAAAAGACCCAATTAGCATCAGATTTAACGATCTATCTATCTATCTGTCTATCTATCTATAAACCTATCTATCTGTCTATCTATCTGTCTGTCTGTCTGTCTGTCCGTCCGTCCGTCTGTCTGTCTGTCTGTCTGTCTGTCTAATCTATGAATGCTGTGGTCGAGCTGTTCGTAAACACAATATTAACGATCAGAGACTCTATTGATGCACAATAACACTTTATTAGCACAAGCGCAATATAATATAAGAAACACTGAAATCCAACTAACTGACCACTTTCATCTGGGTAACTCTGCGAGCATGACCTCACCGTGCCAGCGTCATAGCATAACTAACTGGACATTAACTAACCGTGTACACAATCAGCTTCACACAAAGACACACATATAATACAGCTCAGTTACACTCTGGTGGTCTCCCCTGCTCATAAATACCATAACAGTATTTAAACCCTTCGAACACACAGTCATTTTGTGACAACAAATTTATCGGGAAATATTGTTCACAAACATCTTTACGGTATTTGCTGTAATATTTTAGAGCAAAAACAATATTTTTCACTGAAATCAATCATTTTTACCTGTTGTCTGTGAACTATTTTTGAAAACAATTTTCCCCATTTTATGGGAAACTTTGACTTTTTAAACTACTTTCTTTGAAGTGTTCTCAGAAGTAACCAACGACAACTTTCAGTACTTTATAAACTGGAGAATTTATTTTATCCATTTTTAGAAAGTTTTCATATAGAATATGGTTGAAATTCTCCAGATGAAAAGAAAAAAAAAATGTATTTCCAAAATTTTTTCCTTGTATAACTTTCCATTGTATTCCATAAGAATAACCGGATGTTATAATGTAAAAGTAAACATTGAAAACGGCCAATAGAAATGAGCCCAAATGTTGTATGTAGTTTGATACACTATGCAGTCACCAATGATTAGCGCTAAAAATAATAAAGGAAAACACTTCGACAGTAAAACAGATTTTGGAGTTCCACGCCCTGTATGTTATAAACATAACCTTAAAATAAAGTCTGGAATCGGATATTCTAGACACGATCAACGAAACAACACTTAAGTTGGTAATCAGAACATTTCACACACACACTTCTATTTCTTATCGCTTAATCTTTTATTTTAGAACACATTGTAGACTACTTACCCCCCCCCCCCCCACCACCCACCTCCCCCCAACTTCCATATTTCTTTACCAGGTGAAATACAAGATTAACCCCACTGACTAAATGTGATCCTTTTGGATTACATGGACAGACTGAACATCACTTAAACTCAAAATAAAGCTGATCTATTAAATCGATATATCAGTATTGATCGAGGCGGAATGCTAGGCTACAGCGAAACGAAAACCTCAGAGAATCAGTTTTAGCTTTTTAAGTGACGTAATCGTGTGTTCGCGTCCAGAGATATAGTGCATCTATGTGAAACAAAAAAAAATTTAGCCTTGATCCGCCATATAACATGTTGAATGAGTGGCTAAGTCGATAGTGAACTCGGACTCACATGCACAGGGTAGAGGCTCAATCCCCGGTAGAGCCGCCAAAGATAATTGCCGCTGACCTGTAGAGAAGACGGGCGCCACCAAGTCTGAAAGGCCCACATCGTTTCCCAAAGGTACATACAAACAAAAATAACACAAGCCGCACGCTGTCTCCACAAACTGCAAACTTTTATTGGTTCGTTTTTATTTTTAAACTTAAAAAATAAAAACAAAAAAAAAACAACTTTTTTCTTAAGTTTCACAATTTCAATTGGTGCATTTTTCTCTACACTATCTTGAAAATACGAATATAAATCACTCTAGAATTCCTAATGGGGGGAGAGGGCGATCAACGAAATACAACCTGCACCCGAGAGGTAGCTAGACCAGGGCGCTGTATGGTGTACTGCCTCGGTTCTCAGCTATTGTAACATGCCCCCAAATGGTACGGGGGAGGTTATTCAGGCGTACGAAGCGATACATAACTTTTCATTTTAGCCATTAAGAGTTTGAGGAAGGTCGCTGCGTGACTCACCACCCCCCCAAATCCGTGACCCAGTATCGCATTAGAGGTAGCAAACCCCCTTTCCGCCCTGATTAAAAAAAATAAAACACAGTTATATCGTTCAACTGTACATGCAAGCCCGAGGAGAGCAGCACTGCTGGGTGCCCATGAAGCTGATTGGGAGTCCATTAGGCGGAACACCACCACCCCATTTTAAAGTAGAATTACACATTAAAAAAAAAGGTGTAGGATGGCGGGGGTAAAAGTCTTCACACTGCTTACGCCACTGTGTACGTGGCTGACTTGGACATTACTGGACCAGTGGCGTGGCGAGGGGGGCGAGTACGTATGTTCCCGGGCGCCGGGTTCAGGGGCGCCAAATGGTATGACCCACATAATATTATATGGTTTCGAATGAGGTGCGCTAAAAAGGTAAAGGTAAAATGCCCCGGGCGCAAGTTGCCTTGCAACCCCTCGCTACGCCTCTGTACTGGGCGTAGTTGGGAACATTTGACAGCGAGGGATGCGCTGAAGAAATTCTTAGTATTTGTATACAATATTTTTCTTTTTTTTTTTAGAACGTAGGCTGTCATCTTACTCATTCTGAATAGAAATGTTTTGATACATTTATGTGATAAATATTTATATCAAACTTTAACGACATAACAATTTTGGCAAAGAAAAAAAAATAGTTGACTTTATTTTACATTTAAAAAAATGAATAATAAAATTGTTGACTGAGCAACATTCTTTAGTTTGTATCAAAGGTTTGTAAAAAAAATTAACTTCAAACCAACAGACATTAATATTAGTCATATCATAACGCCACCATAATCGTTAACACAATGGACATCACATGCTGTAGAAACCAACACCACTGGAGTTATACCCAGAACTTAAAAGCCCCACTGTGGGCATGGGTATTATTTAACCCACACAGTGAACTGTGGCTCCACTACTTCCTGGACATGTGCACGTTGTGTAGGTCAACTTTGTTTCTATCACAGTTTTCATTTAATTTGTGCTTATATTCATTGTTCACCAAATGACCAAAACTGATCTGCTTATAACATCCATGAGGATGTGACACTATAAGAGTCAACTTGCCATCAGATTTATTCTTGAATTTTTCCAAACTTTGCCCCATAGTTCCAGCCTGTGCACCGCCATGTTGTACAGTTTATTCCTCAGTGGGTCACATGTCACATATTTCAACTCACACCAGTCTTCATCAATGTTTACATAATCAATGCTGAAATTCTCAAGATTGACCACTGAGCTATCTTGTCCATCATAAAATAATCTACAGGTCGTGTGGCTGGCCTCCATGTCATCAAAAACCACATGTCTGCTTGTAATCACATTAATCTCCCACCAGACGTCGCTGGGGTTGTCTAAATGCTGACAATTTTTTCGGGACATTTTTGGCTAATTTATCAAATTTACTGACATGTTTTTATTCCATTATATGAATATTTATTTCCAGCTTCATCGATTCCATGTCCATCAATAAACTTGTTCACCATTATTGCCCGTTCCAGTCTCAATGTTGGTTTGTTTCTCATGTCATAGAAAAGGATATGGATCATTTGTGTCAGGTAAAACTCTGGTCTATGTGGACTGGTCATTTTAACATCAACTCTAACTGTCAGGTCAGCTGTGGCTTTGATCAATTCGTACAGTACATCGTAATGATAACCTTTAGGTAGATATTGCAACCTGAATGTGTCAACAGGTATAAACTTTGTGTGACCTGGATTCTTTGTACAGCTCTTAAGATGTTGATGAAGATCGGCCTCTCCACCTTCTGACACCTGAGTCTCATGGTCACTGGATCATTACAAACAGCAAAATAATTAGTCCAGTTATACTCACCATAAAAATCAATTTAGTGTCTGAACTGACCACTGACTGGCCAGTCAGGCCCATGTGAAGGAGGGCTAGGGGGGCTGAGCCCCGGTGATGCATGACCTGAGCCCCCGTGCATGATTTGAGTTTTTTGACAAAGTTTTAATAATAACGGCTATAAAACATCAATCATTTAATTTAATAAATCAATAATAATAAAAACTTAAAAGTTTATATTTTGGCAATCATTCATGCTATTTATATATACTTACATATATAGCTTATCTAATTTTAGGCATAAAGATTGAATCTTATTGATGTTCACTTCTGGGTATTTTGGGCAGCATTGGCATTTGGTGCTTCAACAGCCGTGTGTGAGAGCAGTTTCTCAACCCTCACACGAATGCTCACCCACTACCGCAGATCAATGTTACAAAAGCGTCTAAGCAATCTTTTCCTGCTTGCATTTGAAAAAGATTTAACAGACAATCTGAATGCTTTGAAGCATTTTTATGTAATTCAGTGCTAAACCCAGGCCCGTAGCCAGGTCAAAGTAAGCAGGGGGAGGCAGCAAAACCCAGCAAGGGGGCACCTTTTACATTTTCTTTATTTTCCTCTTTTAGGTGGGGGGGCACCTGGCAGAATTTGGGGGCACGGCCCCCAGGTGCCAGCTGCAGAGCTGGCTAAACCACGACGTTTGCAAATTTGAAACGTATAGTAATATAAGTTCGCAACCAGTGCGGGCGAGTGGGGGGGCAGGGGCCAATGCCCAGGGGGCCCGGCGAGTTTGGACTGGACTGAGCTGGTCAATCAACACCCAAAATATTAATATCAGCCCAGGGGCCCGAAATTTCTGTCGATGGGCCTGTTTGCAATCTTGTAATAGTTTTATATATTGATATCTTCTAAGGACAACTAGCGCTTAAATAAGTTAATAAAATAACATTGGCTTTATGACTTCATTTTTATACATATGTATAATAAAATAATAAAGTACAAACTCCGTGATTTCTGAGTGATGTTATTTAATTTGCAAATTTACTTTTTAGCAGAATTGATTTTTTATTTTAAATTTAATAATTGCGACTGTTGTTGTTGATAGATCTGTTCTTTGTTCAATATTTTATAAGAAATATCACAAATAGCTAAGCTTTATTCGTGCATCTTTGTCGTTCTAACAGGTTGTACAATAAACAAACAGTATAATATAAATCAGGTAGGGAGACCGAAGGGGCAAGATGGCTATGTTAACGATTTATGGTGTTTATTGATTTTATTTTTAAAGATAGAAAAATTAATTTTACATGAACTTTTAGATTAACCATTTGTGGTTTTAATTATATTACAATTTAATTTTTCAAATAAAATTAATACAGTATAATTTTATTTTTCCCAAACCATACCAGAATTTTCATGCCCAGTACCCGGGGTGACTTTGGCCATGGGGCAAGATGACAGCACTAAGATAAAGTTGAACACATTTTATTTTTAATATGTTATGGTTTTAACAAATGATAAATGTATTTTTACGTATGCATTGTAACATAATGTTTTAAAATTAAGTTGTGCAGCTAACAATAGTCACAAATATAAATGATATTTTCATAGTGGAGCAGATCCCCATGCCACCATTCTTGGCACTGGATCCATTCTTCTGTTGGAGGGTCACAATATTCCTCTTCACAAGCAGGACAGCTTATAACTACACCCTTTGAAGTTGATGCAACTGGGCTGTTTGACCTGGCTATTGTAGACTTAGGCCTGCAGGAACTTACTTCTAGTTCAAGTTTTTTACCTTTTTTTAGCTTCTAAACTACTTTTTATCTGCTTTTTTAAAATGTTTCTGTTCTTCCTTTTGATTTTCCATTGGTTGTAACATTTCTTTAATAGAATGCTCGAACTCAGTTTTTTGCCTTTTCCTTTTCTCTCACATTGTTTTGCTTTAGGCATAGTTTGAAATAAAAAGCTTAACAGGCTCTTTTGGTGCATAGGAATCATCATTTGAACTAAGTTTTGGTTCTTCTGGAGGGTTTATAATTTGGTTTACTAATACAGGGTCTGAGGATTAGCATTATTATTCTCAGTCTCATCAACAACAATATCATGGTCGGATTTTTGCATGGCAATTCATGTTCACTAAACACAAGGGGATTATGAGGCTTGTGCATTTCTAAATCATTCCAACTGTAGCTGCTGAAGTATGCGGTGCTATATAACTCGTCAATACTTTTGTCTGTGATAGGTTGTCCTGGATGAGTATAAAGTTGCCACATGCTTGGCTATCTCTATTTAATGCGGTGAAAAATGACACAACAAGGGGCTGGGAACGATGTGATGTGTGGGGGGTAACCCAACCACGATGATGTTTTTCTCTCTACAATATAGAACCTTCAAAGTTGTGTGAGTTTTACAGTTTGTAAAATAATCAACAGACAGGAGATTCTTTGCTTAGTTTCACGTGAAGATAAAAGTGCTTGAAAAAAGATAAAGAGCCCTCATTGCTCAACGTTATCACTGCAGTGGCCTACAGTTCCTGGTAGGGTTCTTTCTACAAGTTCAGGAAGCATTCGTTTCTGGCAAAAATCAGAAAAGGTGGCAGGTAAAAGCCAGTTGCGCTAAATGCAACAAATTATTGATATGTCCTTCTTTAACATTTTAGAGAGCAGAAGCCATAGATTCTTTGTTCCATTCGCATCTTGAGGATTTCTTCTTATAGTGTCTAAACATACCTGAAATATATATATACATATAGTTAGTTGGTTTAATAAATTCGAAAACACGCAAATGACGAGCTCGTCATCTTGCCCCCGTCATCTTGACCCGACCGGTCTGTTTTTAAATATTTATTTTTATTGCCATAAAAAAGGACAATTAATTGACATTTTTTCATGGTAATAGGTAATGTTGAAATAAGTTATTCATAAATATGAAGGCAAATATCTTACCTGTTTCTGCAACAGAGCTTATTTACTCATGCATAAATTTATATCGAGGCTGCGGTAAACAATGAAAGCTTCACAACTAACACAAAAATGGCGATTTCAGCGTGTTCACGCTATTTTTTAACGAACGGCCAAATGGGGAGCCAGTTGTGTTCGGCTGATGCTGCCAACATGGAAAAGTTCAAAATTAAGACGTTTTTCATCTTGCCCCGCTCGTCATCTTACCCCGGTCTCCCTTATCTATATTGTAACAATTGTGTAGCAGAATATTTTTATAACAGGAATCAGAAATTGCTCAGCCTCAATAAATTTTTATCATTAAAACTCTTTACTATTTAAATTATTTTTAACAAAACTGCAACATGCCATGCATTATTGAAACGTAGTTAAAATTGTATATTTCTAATTAATAGCTAAACAATCGGTACTAAAATACCATTCCAGATATAAGACTGCGAGAAAAATTTCTTGGGGAGGGGACTCACCGAGATCCCCTCCCCAAACCTCCGTTCGCAAGCTTTCGGCGCTTCGCGCATCCATTTCGCCCCCCCCCGAGCATTTCTTCTACCCCACCAGGATCGGATTTAGGGGGAAATACGTACCCCGTTATCGCAAGTTTAGGTAATACATCATTAAATTATCGAAATATTTTTTGTTAAAGACCAATTGTCAACAATGAAAACAGTTGCGCCCCCGTCAAAATTGTCTAGATCCGCCCCGATCATTTCTTCGGCACCCCCCCCGAAAAAAAATTTCTTCGCCCCCGAAAATAACTGGCCCCCCA
This sequence comes from Bulinus truncatus, assembly GCA_021962125.1. NCBI lineage: Eukaryota > Metazoa > Mollusca > Gastropoda > Planorbidae > Bulinus > Bulinus truncatus. Next base: position 1,752,561 of record JAGDYQ010000102.1, read on the forward strand.
ATCCATTATTCCTGGCTACGGGCCTGTGGTCTCACCTGGGGACATTACTTTCTTTTTAGCCGTATTCATTATGTAAAAGTTTAAATAATAATGACAAATAAAACGAATAGAGCTATAACTTAAAATTCGAGATATCTACATTTTTAATATGTTGCATTGACTGACTTGCCAGTTTGCTCTTGAAACAACCTTTGTAAATAATAAAGAAAACACATATTATTTGCTAACTTTAATATTTTGTTGAAAAATGTCATACAATGTGTTAACAAATAATATTAATTAATTTACTAGCTCAAGAAAAAGTAATAAAAAAATAAAAAAATGCCAGTAAACATAAAATCTGGACATAGCCTACTTAAGATGTTTTATGTTAAAATTATAATAATATAAAATATATGTATATAGGCTTTATTTGAACTAATTAATTCAATTCACCTGTCTCGTTTTAGTTCGATCGTCAATTTTAGAGAACGGTATCCCATTTCTAGGGATAGATTTTGAAATGGGATTAATTTAAAATAAATAAATAAATAATAAAATAATTTTCTAATTGCACACAGCCTCTCTCTCTCATTCCTTTACGTTAATTTCTTAAGACAGACAGGGCCACCTTAGGACCCTGACACATAAGGGGCCCTCGAGAGACAAAAAAAATGAGAAATTGCAACGAAAAAAAATAATTAAAATATTTAAAAGGTCTTGTTTTACATTTTGTTCAATGCATATATGTAGTTAATCATACGTTTTATGATAATTACATTTCATCACATAAAATAATATAAATAGGCTATATAAACTTTCAAGATTAAGGCGTGTGTAAATCAAGTAAAATTTTATCCAAATATCATCTTTATCATTTTTTCAATTGATAGTTAATGAAGGATATGATTGGAAGACCTGCACCTGTCCAATCGTTGAGAGAAATGATTTTTTTAGTTACAGTTTAAAAAAAAAGCTAATTTTACCCTCTGACTTTGTGCTGAAAAATGCAAAGTGAAATCATTGAGTCAACAACTTGCATTACGTATAACCAGCTTGTTGTCTTTTAGCGGCTTAATCACACTGATTGACTGTGAACTCTCTCTCTCTCTCACTCTGTCTCCCTCTGTCTCCCCCTCTCAGTCTTTCCCTCTTTCTCTCCCTCTGCATCCCTCTCCCTCTCTCTCCCTCTGCATCCCTCTCCCTCTCTCCCCCTCTGCATCCCTCCCTCTCTCTCCCTCCGTCTCTCTCCCTCTATCTCTCCATCTCTCCATCTGTCTCCATCTGTCTCTCTCTCTCACTGTCTCCCTCTCTCTCTCCCTCCCCCTCTCTCTCCCTCTCTCTCCCTATGTCTTCCTCTGTCTGTCTCTCTCACTCTGTCTTCCTCTCTCTCTCTCCCTCTCCCTCTCTCCCTGTCTCCCTCCCTCTCTCTCCCCCTTAGGTTGTAAAACATAAGATCTGCCGTGTCTCCAGACCTCCATAGAACCCTATTGCTAGTAGGCTACCCGACTCGTCCAGTCCGTATTCCTCAACCGTGGGCACTCAAAAAAGCATTGACTCAACTCTTTCATCGCCATCCTGCTGAGTCAGCACTTGGAAGAGGTCATTGGAAGCAATTTACAAATTTACAAATATAGGCATCCATCGGACAGGGCCTGTTTTTGGAGCTGGGCTATCAGTTTCCACAGGGGACAGACTTAAAAGAAGTTCTCTCCAAAATACTCACTACATCTCTTCCAGTCGTACAGCTAGCAAGCCAGCTAAATTTCTCAAAGCTGCGAACTGTGTCATCGGCGGCTTCGAAAGTGGTTCCCCATGTAAAGCCGTTCAAGACGTGTTCTCTTAATAAAATTAGTACATTTAAAGAGTTTTGATCTTAATATATATATCAGTGGCCCACAGTTGTAGCTAAAGTTTTTATTTTGGTTTTAATATGATGTAATAGGGTAAATATGTGCACACTGTGACTCAACTTCAGCAAATACGTGCACACTGTGACTCAACTTCAACAAATATGTGCACACTGTGACTCAACTTCAACAAATATGTGCACACTGTGACTCAGCTTCAACAAATATGCCGAAAAACATAGTGCACGAACAGTGCCATAGCGGCTTAACTCGCGCAATACCTTTTTAATACCTTTAAAGCGCACCGCCAATTCCGAAAATATATAATATTATATGTACAATATACCATTTCATGCTTAACTAATTATCGCCCTGAGCATGATGCCCCTCGCTACATATCTGTGCACAAGAGTCAGATTAAAAAAATTGAAGATTTTATTTTCACCTAAAACTTGTTCCTAAACTGATGAATAATGTTAGCCTATATTTAGATACGTTTTTACTATACTTTATATCATTTTTTTAAATTACTCGCAGGTTCATTTTAGAAATATATCCTTACGTTTGATTCTATTAATCTAAATAAATAACAACAGCGAGTAAAAAAAATTAAGAAAGTAAGAAGCCGAATAGAACGTGCGCGCGAATTGCGGTATCGCGCTACACCAACTTGTCTCTGTGCTGCAAAATGTCATAAGTATTTATTTTACTTTTCAGTGCATTTTTATAAAAGCTTATTTTTAATGCTTTGTTTTAATTTTAACATTGAGAGAATTAATTACTGTTTAAAGTAATAGTCCTAAGTTATTAGCGTTGACGAATTAAAACATTACATAGTGACGTATGAAATGTAGGTCATTTCTGCACATTAGGTAAGTTGCATAAATTAGCACCCATATCTTTACCTAATAAGGTGTGTTAGAAATGTTTCAAGTGTACATTGAACTCCCGACTTACCGGACAACGTCAGGCTATGAAATAAAACAACAACATTTAGAATAAATAACAACATATGTGGTGTCTTAGGTAATTTGTTAAATTTAATTTCTTACAAATAGATAGATAAATTTTAATTTCCAACAAAAAACCCAATACAGCAGAAAGAAAAAGAATAATAAGTCAGTTGGGTTAAGTCATGTAGCATTTCTATCTGGGCAGCAACATACACAAACATAATCACAATCTTTTTTAAAATTTGATTTATAAATAAAGATCATTAATACCTCACCTGACGATAGAATCAACGTAAAAATAAGGAACGCAGTATCGTCTGCTGAACACAAGGGGTTAAGTTTTTGGGTATTGCCAATATCTCTTTATAGCTGACGACTTACCAAGTAATGTCTCGTTTATCTATTCCAGTTAACTGCTGTATAAAAACTGCTGTATAAAAACTGCTATATTTAAAACATGGCTATAACACGTACGCGAAAAACCCCATAATATCACATATTTTCTCTGTGTCTGTGTGTGTGTCTGTGTTCTAAAAAAAATGCTCTGTTATCTTGAAGTTTTATAATTTATAAAAAAAAACGTAAAATTTACCACAAATTCTAAGACGTATGTGTTTACAAGACAAACAAGTTTTAATAATATAATATTCTTCTTGAAACAATAAGAAAAAAATGCATTTTTACACCGAAATTCTACTGTATTTTAAAAAAAATACGACCAACATTAAATACTGGGTCGAAGCCGCCAATTTTTTTACAATTTTAAAAAAGACATTGTTCAGCCGACAGTAAACATCGGTCTCAATTAAATGGGAATAAAATCTTCATTGGAGCATGCAGATCTCAACCGGTGGATCGGCGGTGGTACCCCACGGGGTATAGGGATGGGCTACACAGTAATACGGGGGTGACCGTACAAGGGTACAGGAATGGCCATGCAGGGGTACGCAGTGACATATAATTTTTTTGTTAAAGCAGCTAAAATATTTTAAGAAAGTCTCCAGTTTGCTGCACATGGATCAGTTATTTTGACCAGTTTATTGACACATGTAAAATATACCTATTGGCACCCCTTTGTGGGTAGCGATCGGACATGATGCCCCCCCTTACCCCCGCCTCACTACGCCACTGCCTGTATGACACTGTCAGTTAGAATTTTAAAAAAAAAACGTGTATTTGTACCCCCCCCAAAAAAAATGTATATATATATATATATATGTATATATATATAGGAATAAAAGCTAATACATGTACAAATTAGCAATAAAGACAATGTATAAGGTCCTGTCTCACTTTTAGTTCGCTGGTGTACTAGTAGAAACATTGAAAATTTTAAGTCCGTGGTTAAAGTGGCCAAATAGTGCTGAGGTATCGGGTATTTTAAATATGACATAGTTTTGAAATAATAAATATTTTAGCAATCATCTCTCTACTTATTAATATAAACTTCTGTATGTATGAAATGTGTGAATGTTTTAATTTGCATGTGCCTTCATATTATGGTACAATGTAGAACATTGTTTAATGAAATGTATTGTTGGATTTTTTAACCTCTGCGCACCTGCACATTAGTTGTATTCTTTTTGCGAACGATTTATGTATTGTTTCGTTTTTCTAATAGCTTTATGATTTTAGTTAAATTTCAATTTTTTATTTTTTGTAGGTGTGTAACAAGATAATTAATTGCAAAACGCCGCACACATAGTATTGGTAATTGAAAACTTTCTTTTTTTTATATTATTTCGTTTATTTCTACTTTCTTAACAATTTATTGTTTTGTTATTTCACATTGTCGTATACGTACCATACAACCTAATTAATTTTAAGTAAAAAAAAAGGTCAATATTAGTAAAAGGGGGGAGGGGTGCGCGGGTCACATGACGTCAGATTTTCCCGGGGAACGACCACCCGTCCAACCTTGACTACATTTCTTTAGAATAATTGGTTGGGATGGTCGTGTAATGTTTGCAGTATGAAATGTTCTTTTTAGAAGCCATTAAAATTACAGACAGTGTCGTACTGAACACTACTGGATCAAAGGTGTGACATGATGACGCGACTATTTTTTTGGCTTTGGAAGAGACAATCTGCTTGGTTTCAGCGGAAAGTCGCTGAAAAACCTTACACTAACACTACTCGTACTGATATGTAAGAAGGGTAAAAACCAAAGTTTATAGCAAAAGTGACCACTGTTTTGCTAAAGTGGGTTTTTACATTTATTTTCAACAGACATGACAGCTGCATTCGGTCTTCTGCCACAAACTTTAATAGTTCGTCTGCTTAAGTCATCGGTGTATAAAGAAAAAAATGTTCCATAATAAAACGTATTTATAATATTTTTACTATTTGATTAACATGGGTTGACAGAGTAAAACAATCAGTAGTTTTAGTTATTTTAATATCAATCAAAAAGAACAACAAATCTCAACTAAATCTGTTCAAATTAAATGAAAGCAGTCGGCCTTGCCCAGTGGTCAATATGTTTGAAATAAAAGTTCGTAATTCACGTTATCTCTTTAATACGATTCTATTTAAATCGCCTTTTTTTCGACAATGGACAGTGTCCCTGTCATTGGCCGGTTAAAAAATACAGATAGAACCGAGCCTGGCGGCCATCCTAACTAGAATAGAACGAACTAGAAATGATCGATCTAGAATAGAAAGAAGTAAAATAGAACGAACTAGAATAGAACGAACTAGAATAGAACGAACTAGAATAGAACGAACTAGAATAGAACGAACTAGAAATGATCGATCTAGAATAGAAAGAAGTAAAATAGAACGAACTAGAATAGAACGAACTAGAATAGAACGAACAAGAAATGATCGATCTAGAATAGAAAGAAGTAAAATAGAACGAACTAGAATAGAACGAACTAGAGAATAAGAACGAATTAGAATAGAACGAACTAGAATATGAACGAACTAGAATAGAACGAACTAGAATAGAGACAGAATGTTCACCGTGACAGTGACAGTCGTGTATTGAAAAAGTTTGTGCACCCCTGTCAAAGAACATTTTTATAGTGACATCAGAAAATTACTAAGCATATACTTAGAAGGTGTCATTGTTTGTTAACTGAGGTATAGCTAATGACGCTACATATGAAAAAAATAGTGAACTTTCATTTAGCAGTACTTTTATATACTTGCGAATTTATTTGACGTTGATGTTTCATTTTAGAAAGTTTTTTTTTAATATAGTAAATTGATTTCACATGTCTCCAGATTTTAGACAAATTCAGTTTTTCACGGTTTTCTTTACGTAATTTCCCATTGTATTCCTCATAAAGAGCCCAAATGTGGAAATGTGAAATAAAACATTGAAAATTGGCCCATAGAAGAGAGGTAGCCTAAATGCTTTATACAATTTCCAAAAGGTTAACGCAACCTAACCAAAAAAAAAGATCATTATGAGTCAAAAAAGATAAAAGCAATTGGAAAGGCAAACGAACAGTAAAACATATTATTGACTTTTTAATTTCGATCACCAGTCATGGTTCAAATCTCCAGCTATATCTCCTGTGGTGCCTCCAAGGTAAATGCGCCATCGGCTCTGATGGGGGGACGAAAGAAGGGCACCAAAGTCCTATTAGTGGTTTATAGGATCTAAATGATTTTCAGGGACATCACGCGAACAGCCCATTTGAGTCTCCAAGAAATTGGAAACTCTAAACATTTCTTAAAAGAAACAATACTTCAAATATTTTGAATCAAACATTTCATTTTGAAATTATCTCAATCAATCTTTTTTAAAAATAGTTTTTCGAAGAATTTTGTTTACCTAAAAGTAGCATTACATAATTTGCTTAACATTCTATTTCTTAATCTTGACAATTATAAGACAACCGTCCGTGCCATACGCCATTCCCATTCTTTACCTGGTGAACACAATACTGACCCAACGGGTTGTTTTACCTAGTAATGTGATCCGTTGGATTATATAGTTAGGTTAACTTAGCAAGTCTTTAAATAGAGATGATCTATTGAATAGACTCAATAATAATAAAAATATATGTATTGATTATTTAGGTGGAGTGCTAAGCTACATGACAAAACCCGTTTGAAATTTAATTTTTGTTTCATATGACATTTTTGTGTGTTCAGGCGTGCTGAAACATAGTTTACCTGTGTGTCAAAACACAAAGATCCTCAAGGCGGTGGGGGGGGAGAGAGAGAGAGAGGGTAGGGGAATGGGTGGAATGAAGTAGGGGAATGGGTGGGTGGTAGGGGGAATGGGTGGGGTGGTAGGGGGATGGGGGAGTAATTAAGCACACAATTTTGACAGGTCCATTCTATATCCTCATTGGGCGGCACGGATTTAGAACAGTTTCTTGGAATTTAACTTTACAAAGCAACCACATTTCGCGGCAACGTTTGATTTTCTGCCAAGTTTCGCCATTGAAACAAATAGTCCAGTTTTAAATGGTACTAAAGCTGGGTTTTTTTAATAATAATAATAATAAAAAAAGATTATCTTCAGACATTCTGGCTACTAGTACATCATACTGATGTTTTTTATTGTTGTTTTTATTTATTTATTTTTTTTAATTTCAACATAAAAACAACAGACCAACAAAACACAAAAATTCATGGTCAACTTTAAACACGTTACTTTAAAGCCATTATATGCATTCATATATATATATATATATATATATATATATATATATATATATATATATATATATATATATATAAGAAAGCTACAAAAATCACAAACCAATAAAATATGTATAAAATCAATGTTATTGAAGTGATAAACAATACCTAATTGATTGTTCATATGCAGTAGACATCACTTACTGTAGAACCCAACTGCACTGTAGTTATACCCAAGAACCTAAACTTCCACCGTGGACATGCGTATTATTTAACCCCACACAATTGACCGTGGCTCCACTACTTCCTGGACATGTACATGTTGTGTAGGTCAACTGTGTTCCTATTACATTTCGCATTAAATTTACTTACAACCTCATTTTTCACCCAAAAATCGAAACTGACTTGTTTATGACACCCATGAGGATGTGACACTATAAAGTTCAACTTGACATTAGATTTCTTATAGTATGTTTTCCAAGCACACTTTATAGTTCCAGCCTATGTACCGCCATGTTGTACAGTTTATTCCCCAGTGGGTCACATGTCAAAGATGCCAACTCACACCAGTCTTCCTCGGTGTTTGCATATCTAATACTGAAATTATCAAGAATGACCATTTGACTATCTTGTCCATCATAAAACAATCTACAGGTCGTGTGGCTGGCCTCAGTGTCATCAAAAACCACATGTGTCGCTGTGTATACATGAATCTCCCACAATGCTGGGTTTGTCTGATTGTTGACATTTTGTACATGTACATGTTTCAGATGATTTCGTGAATTTGCTACCCAAAGTATTTGTCTCCATTTAAACATTTAACTTTATTTCCACCTGCATCAAATATACTTCCATTAGTAAACTTGTACACATTTATATGTCCACTTCCAAGTCGCCATGCAGTTTTGTTTATCATGTATGAAAGGATATGGAACGTTTGTCCCGGGGTAAAACTCTGGTCTGTGTGGACTGGTCATTTTAACTGCAACTCTTACTGTCAGGTCAGCTGTGGCCTTGATCAACTGGTACAGGTCTTGGTCCTGATAAACTTTAGGTGAGTTTTTCAATACTGAATGATTTAATAGGTATAAAATGTGCTTATGACCTGGATTCTTCACACAGTTAGCAAGATAGCCATTAAAGTCAGCTTCTTCACCTTCTGACACCTGAGTTTCATGGTCACCTGTAGAGCAGAAACAATAAAAAAATGACTACAGTTTTCATTACACTATTCCATGTATGTCATTTAATCAAAATATGTATTTGAAAACTTAAATATTAATCACACATTGTGTGCAAAGAACCAGAAAGTATTATTTTCCTTGAGAGATACAAGTAACACTTAGTGAGATGTACTCACCCTGCAAAAGAACTTTTATGTCTGGACTGACCTTCAACTGAATTTTTAATTCATCTGGTAGACAAATTTACTTTCTCTTTAAATATATTTTAATGTAACAATTCAAATCATAAAGAATTCAATAAAAATAAATATAAATAAATATAAATATATAATATAAATTATAAATTGTAATATTTTACTTTTCAGTTTTGTGTTGGATCGACCGACTTCTGTCTTTTGTTTAGAACCATCCTTAGTAAATGTACAGAAAACATTATTTATTAACTTAATCCTTCGTGAATGTAAAGTGGGGAAAAAAAAACTCTTATTCTAAATAGGAAAAAATGAATGTCAAACACTGACATGGTGATATTGTTTTGAAATTTTTTTTTTTGATTTAAAAAAAAACAAACAAAAACTTAAAATTATATTAACTATTGTTTAAACATTTTATAGCTTATTAATTATAATACAATATTATACGGTTCATACCTGTATTTTTACATTATGTTATTTTCTTTACAGTTCATAAAAAAGATCAGATTATGAAAAAAATGAATAGATTAAGGTGGTTTTCTGTTAAATTATATAATATGAGTTAAGTACCTATCATTAAGTGGTTTGTATATAAATTGATGAATTTACCTGTCTCATCTTTTTGTTCATCAACTTTTGAGTACGATATTCCCATTTTTGAAATCAGTTTGATGTGGTCCTTATAAAGCAATTAAACTAAAAATTAATGTCTAAATAGAGAGAGAGAGAGAGAGAGAGAGAGAGAGAGAGAGAGAGAGAGAGAGAGAGAGAGAGAGAGAGAGAGAGAGAGAGAGAGAGAGAGAGAGAGAGAGAGAGAGAGAGAGAATACCTCACCTGACTTAAGAGCTAAAATAAAGTGAGAGACGATTATCATTGACTATCGATCAAAGGAGATTAGTTTTTTTGTATTTCCGATATCTATAAATAGATTTTGCTGACGTCTTACCAACCAGGTCCCATTGTAAACCTTTATGCTGAACTAGGAATAGGAAAAAAATATGTTTTTTATGGAATACATTTTTTTATGTATTCTACTTATAAAAATTGAGATCGATATTTTTGGTTTAAAAAAATCTATCAGTTCAAAATAACAATAACTATCACATTGGACTATCATGAAAACATTTTTTTTTTGTCTCTCACATTGAAATACTTTTAATTACAAAGTAGATTGTAACCACTATAAGCTATAGTAGCTGATTATCTCATTAACTGCCATCAAAGAAATCTCATGAAGATTAACTATTAAAAACAATGCCAATGAATGTTTCTATCACATTCAACCTTTGAATTAATTTTAAAACTTGAATGGGTTAATGAAATCCAACGGCGGCTTATAGCTTTCAGGCCAGATTTCACCATCACCCCTGGCAGGTAACGGCCCTGCAACAACAGATCTCCAGAGTCCTCTGTCCTTGCCATCCTCTCCAACTGGTTCCAAGTGTGACCCATCCAGGTCTCGCCGCCAGGTGTTTCTTTAGCGGCCTCTCTTGCTTTTACATTGGAGGTTCCACCTCAGTGCCTGCCTTGTAACACTGGTTGGCAGGTCTTTTCCAAAAGGCTTACATTGCTGATAGTGTCAGGCAGGGCTCGATTTACCGCCGGGAATATCCCCGGCACTGAGAACTGTCCTCCTCGGCTCTGCTTTAGCTAATATATCCCGCAGGGGATGAAACCATAGGCATTTATCCCCGACTCTGCAGACATCTCTTTTCATCCCCGGCACTGGTTTTTCCCTAAATCGAGCACTGGTGCCAGGCCAGCGAATTTGGAGGATTCTTCTGAGGCAGCTGTTGATAAAAGTTTGCACTTTTTTTTTATAGTGGTCTGAGACATCTTCCACGTTTCCGCTCCATACAGCAGGCCTGATTTGACGTTGGTGTTAAAAGGTCGAATTTTAATTGCTAAGATCAACTTTCTGGAGGTCCTACGTGGGACTAGCAACCCTAACCTGTAAAAACAACCCTTTGCTACAGAAACACAAACTAAAAACCAGATTATGACCATTGTTATAAAAAATGACTTAGCAAAACCTTGTACGTTAACTAATTTTACATGTAAAAATGACCCAATAAGACAACAATAACCTATTTTCATTTTTTTTAAATGTCTTCTTGTTATCGTAATTTCAAGAGTAATTAAATATAGGACAAAAATTCATGGCGTTAAAAATCTTTTTCCAGTTTGACTCAGTTATTAGAATTGTACATTTGAGATTGGTTTCTTTTGCATTCATTATCTTACAAAAAAACATCTTACGAAAAGGTTTTTGAGCTGTAGATTTAATAATTTTGTTCCCACCCAGTAACATTTAAAATAAAGAGTCAATTTATTGGTATGAACTCTAAATGTTGACAGACAGAACACAAATCAAAACATTTATAAGTTATCGAGAATAAACCTTTAAGAAATGCAACTTAACAATAAACAAAAAAAAATTAGAGCAATTGTTGTTTCCGTTTTGAGTTTATTTTTCAATAGACTTATAAAATGTAATATTTAAACAGTTTAATGTTAACTTTGTAAACAATTAAACAACAAATAAAGATTTTGACCACATTTCCTATTCTTTTCATATACAATTGACATCTACAACCTAGAGAAACCAGCACTTCTGCAATTGAGTCCAGAGCCTAATGCTCCACTGTGGAAATGTCCATGCAATGATCTAAGGCCATAGACTGGGGCTCCACTGTGGAAATGTCCATGCGATGAAGTCAGAGCCTAATGCTCCACTGTGGAAATGTCCATGCAATGATCTAAGGCCATAGACTGGGGCTCCACTGTGGAAATGTCCATGCGATGAAGTCCAGTGCCTAATGCTCCACTGTGGAAATGTCCATGCGATGAAGTCCAGAGCCTAATGCTCCACTGTGGAAATGTCCATGCGATGAAGTCCAGAGCCTAATGCTCCACTATGGAAATGTCCATGCAATGAAGTCCAGAGCCTAATGCTCCACTGTGGAAATGTCCATGCGATGAAGTCCAGAGCCTAATGCTCCACTGTGGAAATGTCCATGCGATGATCTAAGGCCATAGACTGGGACTCCACTACTTCCTGGACATGCACATGTTGTGTAGGTCAACTTTGTAAAATTATAATTTCTATTAGATTTATATTCACCGACCTTGCAATTGTTCATCAAGTGACCGAAACTGACCTGTTTATGACACCCATGGGGATGCGATACAATAAAGATAAAATTGCAATTACATTTGGTCCGGAATTTCATCAAAACATTAATTCTGAGATGGTACATGCGTACCGCCATGTTGTACAATTGATCTCCAAGTGAACCGCATGTGACGTAATTAAGCATACACCTGTTACCATTAATGTCAACCATACGAACTCTGACCTTATCAAGACTGACCAATGGACTATCTCGTTCATCATAAAACAACCTACAGCTCGTGTGGCTGACCTCAATGTCATCGAAAACCACATGTGTGGCTGTTAACACTTCAATCTTCCACCAGACATTGCTGGGTTTGTCTGAATGTTGACATTTTGTACATGGACATGTTCTGGTCTGTTTATCAAATAGACTAAATATTTCGTCCCACTTATTTGAGCAAAATCATCTCCAGCAGCATCGACTCCACGGCCATCAGTATACTCCTTCACTGCTATCTCTCCACTTCCATATCTCAGTGTTGTTTTGTTTCTCGTGTTATAGAAAGGATAAGGAATAGTTGTGCCTGGTTAGAACTCTGGTCTGTGTGGACTGGTCTGCTTTAACATCAACTCTAACTGTCAGGTCAGTTGTGGCTTTGATAAATTCATATAAGTCATGGTCGTGATAATCTTCAGGTAGGTGTTGGATGCTGAATGTCTTAGCAGGTATAAAACCTGCATGACCTGGATTTTTCACGTACCATCAAGATGTTTATATAGGTCAGCTTCTCCACCTTTGACTCCTCAGTTTTCATGACAACCTGTAGAGTTAAAAAAATTAAAATGACGGTCAGTTTTTTGTCTACTAAAACGTCAGTGAGTGAATTTATCTCCAGATCAGATTCATTTCTTAGAATCGGCATGGTGTGTGCATACTCAAGCTAGCCAGGATGGCAGGGTGTGCATACTTTCCAAGCCAGCCATGATGGCAAGGGTGTGTGCATACTTTCCAAGCTAGCCAGGATGGCAGGGTGTCGTCACATACTTTCCAGAGCTAGCCAGTGATGGCAGGGTGTGTGCCGCCACTTTCCAAGCTAGCCAGGATGGCAGGTGTATACTTTCAAGCCAGCCAAGGATGGCAGGGTGTGTGCATACTTTCCAAGCCAGCCAGGATGGCGGGATGTGCATACTTTCCAAGCCAGCCAGGATGGCGAGGATGTGTGCATACTTTCCAAGCCAGCCATGATGGCAGGGTGTGTACATACTTTCCAAGCCAGCCAGGATAGCCCAAAGTGTGTCTCAAGCTAGCCATGATGGCAGGTTTGAGATATACCTTTTACTCTTGCTATGTTGGAATGTTTATTTATATATACCTATATATATATATATATATATATATATATATATAAGACCTAGCATGAAGCAAAAAACTATATTTTGAGACAGTTAACTGGTGTTTCGAAAAAATATGTTTCGGTAACAATCCTATCTACCATGTGACGTCCTATAATACAATTGCAAAGGTTTAAAAAATGGCACACTTCACACAATAAAAGTATTATTTCCACCCGGATAAGTAAACCGTTGTCTCATCTCTTTTGTCAGCGTCTTTGTTACAGCAAACATGGAAATGGTGGCGTCTTTGTTACTGCTTATGGAAATGGTGGCGTCTTTGTTACAGCAAACATGGAAATGGTGGCGTCTTTGTTACAACAAACATGGAAATAGTGGCGTCTTTGTTACAGTAAACATGGAAATGGTGGCGTCTTTGTTGCAGTAAACATGGAAATGGTGGCGTCTTTGTTACAGCAAACATGGAAATGGTGGCGTCTTTGTTACAGTAAACATGGAAATGGTGGCGTCTTTGTTACGTAATACCGGAAATGGTGGCGTCTTTGTTACAACAAACATGGAAATGGTGGCGTCTTTACCATTGCATCAAACATGGAGAGCGCTGTAATTGGCGTCTTTGTTACAGCAAACATGGAATTGGTGGCATCTTTGTTACAGCAAACATGGAAATGGTGGCGTCTTTGTTACAGCAAACATGGAAATGGTGGCGTCTTTGTTACAACAAACATGGAAATGGTGGCAACTCTAATTTCTGTTTTTCGAAGTTAGCAATAACTGAGCGAAAGGGTTTGCATTGAAAACTAGACCCCAATTACGCTATAATGAGGTGCGATATCAATATGGTATGATCAAATATAAAAAGAATAATATTGCAAGGTATCGTTTTTAGAATCGAAAATCAGGTTTGCAAATTCTTCAATGCACTCCCCGTAAGTCGCATCAATATGTTTTATTTAGAGAATTAATATTATAATTAATCCAAACATTTTATACAAAGATCAAGTATGGAAATTGCTGAAGACTAATTAGGTAGTACTTACCATACAGTTGAAATTCTGTGTCTGTACTTATCACTGACTGACCCGTCGATTTATCTGTTAGTTAAATTGCTATTTTTAGTTAAATCATTGCCATTCTGTTATATGTTGGTATGCATTTAAACTATCGATATAGTCTATAATATAATTATTAAGTAAGTCCATAAAAGTGTACCTCTCAGAGATGTATTGGAACGACTGAAGTTTCTCTTGAAACAAACTAATTGAAAGTTAAGGGAAAAAAATACTTTTACTTTATTTTCATAATTGATTTTTTAAATGATTAATTATGTATAAAAAGAACCGGTATGTACCACTGAGGATGGGCAGGTGTGAATGTAATAACCGCTACTAGCGACCAAACAAAAAAGAGAAATAGAGTGATCTCCCTACTGCAGTGTCCATGAAAACGAATTGAAATAATCTCTTTTCTATAACATCCCATAATTTAAAACTTTTAGAGTTGTATAAATAAAAAAAAAAAAACTTTGTTTATAATTTTATTAAAAAAAAAGTATGACATAAGTTTAGAAAATTTTATCATTCATAAAATATTTTTTATGGTATTAGTTTAAACTTATATTTCTTAGCAACCGGTTTAAAAAAAAAATTATTTATATTTGCAAATTAAATAAAACGTCATAGTCAAATGTTCAGGTTTATCAACTTTCTTATAAAAAAGTTATAAGTGAAGTGATTACTTTAAAGGAAAATGCATGCTTTAAACACAAAGCAAATTTTGTAAAAAGTGTGCAAAAGGCCATTGCAGTTTAAAATACATTTCTACAAAATAGCCACAATCTTTAACATTAAACATTCGATAACATTAATATGGACATTTTTAAAATTCGGAGTAGGCTTGGAAATAAAAAAATGTAATTGTTACATAAAGTAGTGTGAACACATAAATCTAAAGTGATGAGACATACCTGTCTACTTTCAACACGTTCTGTAAATTTTAATAACAATGTGTTTCTTTCTGGACCTAGATCTTCACCTTAAGAATAGTCATGTTAAATATATATATGTAACGCTGTGTTTTATTTGTTTTATATGTTTGCATCATAGACTGTGGAGACTTTTATTCTTCTGTTCTTCGGAGGCGTTCACAGCGTGTATAGTTTACTTTACTCACATTTAATTAACAAGGTAGCCGAGTCAATAATGATTATTTTACTTTATTTCAACACAACACAAAGATACATCATGAATACGATAATTCCAATATCCTATTAACAACTTTATAACTTGTCCTCTTGTCGATCCCAACTAAACTTCTCCAATCGTCCTCTCTGCCCACTACTCCCCGACTGTCTCTCCACTTCTCCGTCTGACTGTCTCTATCACCGTGTCTAACCTGCTCTCTACCTCTGTCGGCCTCTGCCTCTCATTCCTAACTGTCCCCCTAACTCCCTAAAAACTCACTTACATCCATTATATGTGGTGATGATTTATCACGTGCCCCAAACGCCCAGAACTTCTGATTGGCTCCCTAACAACCTTCTAACTCATCTACATATTAATGACTCTTATTCCAGCCTAGGGATTGGTGCGTAAAGCCACTGTGGACTAGTATTTCTTTGTCTCCCTAATTACATCTATCGTCACCTATATCTAGAGGTCACCGACCTGTGCTGACAGACTAATTCTACCTAAAACAAAGATACAACGCTGGAATTATAGTTATCAAGGCATATGACTGTATCCTGGGCCCATGAACTTTCAATGTTGACTTACTAACTGAACAGTGATTCTAAACTTGTCTGAATATACCTAAAGGACTATTGTTACAATATATATATATGAGTTTAATAACATTGAATTATCATCATTATCCATAAGTAATTCGCTAAATGTTAAACCTCGCGGAATATACAACTGCATCATCACGTGCTTGACGTCTGCATTGCGAAGCCATGTCCAAGTAGGGTATTAAAATGAAAAGTATTCTGTCTTATATGTCACCTTCAGGAGGAAATCGGACATACTAAATATTTTATTAAATTTTAAAAACTTCTATTTGAATGTCGCTTTTTTTTCAATCGGTTATAACCGGATTTTCGAATCGAACTGACTTCTTGGATCTTTTAGTGAAAGTAACTATTTACTTTGCTGACGGTGGATTCGTCAGCTAACAGTGTACTGTTTGTTTATTGATTTCAACGAGCTGACCAAACCTACAGTGGCGTAGCCTGGGGGGGGACGGGGGCAAGGGGGGCATCATGCTCAGGGCTTTACTCGCAAGGGGCGCCAAATGGTCTATTTTACATATAATATTACTAGTTGCAAGTACCCGGCTTTGCCCGGGTTTTAAAAATCTAAGGTTTTCTGTTTACCTTCTGTTTTCTCCCTACCCTCTCTCTCCCTTCCTTTCTCTCTCTCTCCCTGCCCTCCCTCTCCCCCCCTTTCCCTCCCTCCCTTTCTCCCTCCTCTCCCATTTCTCTCCCTCCCTCCCTCCCCTCTCTCCCCCTTCCTCCTTCCCTCTCTCCCTCCCTCCCCCTCTCTCTTTATCTCTTCCTCCCATTTCTCCCTCCCCTAACCCTCTCTCCCTCCCCTTCTTTCTCCCTCCCTCCCCCTCCACCTATCTCCCTCTTCCTCCCTCCCTCATTCCCTCTCTCTCTCCCTGCCTCCCCTCACTCTTCTCTCTCTCTCCCTCCCTCTCCCTCCCTCCCCTCTCTCCCTCCCTACCCCCCCTCTCCCTAACTTTCTTTCTCTTTCCTTCCCTCCCTTTCTCCCTCCCTCCCTCTCCCATCTCCCTCTCTCTATCCCTCCCTCTCCCATCTACCTCTCTCCCCCTCCTTCTCTCCCCCTGTCCATCCCCCTCCCTCCCTCTCTCCCCTCCCTCTCTCCCCTCCCTCCCTCCTACCCTCCTTTCCTCTCTCTCCCCCATGCCCCCTCTCTCTCTATCTCTCTCTCTCTTTCTCTCTCTCTCTCTCTCTCTCTCTCTCTCTCTATATATATATATATATATATATATATATATATATATATATATAAATACTTATTATTAGCTTCACACTTCTTCTAAAAATCCTTCTTCATTCCTTTAACTTCCTCAAGCTGTACAAATGAGGAAGCATGAAAAAACATCAACAATTCTTTGCATCACAAAGGCACAATACAGCACCAGCGCGCAAGTTCTATTCGATCATCGAAATGACGTCACAGAGAATTTTATTTATGGCATAAATCGAGAGTACTTTAATATAGTAAAATACTAAAAAAAATAAAAAAAAATTAATTACAATTAAACTACCCATCCAGATGAAACGAAACCTGTCTATAACCTTCCCCCGATAAATTATGTGTATGTGTAACAAATTTCACGTTTTTTGGTTGTCTGGATCTTGAGTTATAGGGAACAGACAGACAGACAGACAGACAGACAACAAATGCGTCTTATAAGTATAGAGATATCGTTTTCAAATCTCGGGGGCTAAAAGGTATTGTGCCCAGGGCGTGAGTTTAGCTCGCTACGCCACTGCAAACCTCGATCTTTTAACACCCATTTTTTTCTAACTTAAAAAAGGCACATTAAGTTTTAAATATTAAAATTAGATTTTGAAAAAATGAATTTAATTTATGTCATTTATTTTATGGCATATTCTTAAAATCTCCAACGGTTTACGTCTAGTCATCCGTAGCTGTGATGAACCCATCTAGGTTAACAGTCATGATTATTTGTTAATTTGGGAAATAAATAATGCAGGGTATTTTAGATTTGAATGAGACCAATGGACCTGACTTAAAATGTTCTAAGACTCCAGTTTTTTGAGATCTCCTTAGCTTTTAAATTTAAAAGCGCATGTTAAAAAAAAGTTGTTTTTTTTTTTATAATTCATCATGATAAATAATTTATGAGGCGTTTAACGTGATTTAAATATAAAAAATCAAAAGAACACAAGAAGATAAATCTTAAATTTTGTAAAGCCATTATATTTGTTGGTAACACAATTTACAATGCATGAAGTAAAAATGCGTAAACAATTTTTACTGACTTCCTGTCTCGTACTAGGTCAGTCACGTGCTTCACTGGCACATAACTGATTATAATGAAAAACTTTCTTTTATTGGCGATTTTGTCCACTAATGGAGAGGCCACAAAATTCATAGGAAACTGACATCGACATATTTACTTTCTGTTTACTAAAGATTATAATTTCATGAAAATTAAATATTTGTTGTATTTATCTCAATTCACTTGTACCTTTTTTAAAAAAAATAGGTATAATTTGACTCTGGAATAACAAACAAAAATACACAACAAAACTAAATAAACAAGCGAAAAATTAAAAACAGCTAATGGAATTAAAAAAAAAAACAACATAATTGTTCTTTAGTAAATTTTACTTTGTATTTTATTAACATTTTATTAACATTTTATAAATATCACTCATTATAATCAATTAAAATGATAAAACTGATTATGTAAATAGACAGATGATCGTAATTGTGTTGGCAGGTTGTTATTAATGTCCATCTAAAATGCGATTCCCACACCCAAAAGCCTAAAATGTTGAAATATTTACCAATTAAGTGTGAAGATAAATATGAAGGCGGCCAATAATGTTTTTCTAACTAATAAACATCGTTATCTTTTGATTTTTTTTTCATTTGCATCTGAAGACATCATTTCCAGTGAAACCTTCACCGCTGTAGTGAGTCCACAGCCTAAAGCTCCACTGTGAAAATGTTTTATTCCATGAACCAACACAAAGGACTGTGGCCCCACTACACTTCCTGGACATGTGCATGTTGTGTAGGTCAACTTTGTGTTATTATATTTTTTTTATTATATTCACTTATCTTGAAATTGTCCTTCAAAGTGACCGAAACTGACATGTTTATGACATCCATGAGGATGTGATACTATGAATGTCAAATTGACATCATATTTATTCTTGTATTTGTTCCTAACTCAGAATCTGACTAATATTGCCGCCATTTTGTACAATCGATCCCCCTGTGAGTCACATGCCGCATATTTCAACAAACATTTGTCTTCCCCCATGCTTACAAAATGAACACTGGCCTTATAGAGACCTTGTGACCACTGGACCATCTTGTCCATCATAAAACAATCTACGAGTGTGTGGCTGGCCTCAATGTCATCAAAAACCATGTGTCGCTGTAAAGGCTGATGGCTTCCCACCAGACATTTGTTGGGTTTGTCTGAATGTTGACATTTGTACATGGACTTGTTCTGGTGTACTTATCAAAAGACCTTCCCCCATGTAAGCTATTAAGTTCAATTCCTGTAGCATCAACCCCACCACCGTCAATAAACTTCCATTCCCTATCTGTCCCACTTCCAAGTCTCAATGTTGTTTTGTCTCTCATGTCATAGAAAGGATATGGGACATTTGTGTCTGGAGTAAAACTCTGGTCCTGTGTGGACTGGTCATTTTAACATCAACTTACGGTCAGGTCAGCTGTGGCTTGACCAACTCATACAGGACATGGTCCTAGTAACCTTCCGGTAGAAGGTCAATACTGAATGATTTAATGGGTATAAAATGTGTATGACCTGGATTTTCTGACAGTCGAACAGATGTTTTGTAGGTCAGCTTCTCCCCATTTCGACACCTGAGTTTCATGGTTACCTGTGTAATCAGAACAATGTTTTGTACAGATATCAGTCAGCAAAGTTTAGACATTAATTAATGTAAAATGAAGACTTTAAGACTTGGCTTTTTGTTTATATTTTTTTTTTTTTATTTCATAGCTCATCGATAGAAGAGAAATGAAAAGGCTGAGATAAATTGTTATTGTTGTCACTTGCTCCCAGTAAAGTGCATGGGACTGTTGTGCATTGTGTGTAAACTCTGTGTGTAGTACGAGTATGCCGCTGTCATTCATCTCCTCCCCGCGCAGGTCAAGTCTCGGTGTAGTTAATGCGGAGATGGAGTTTGTGATTGACAGGATATAAAGTCATTAACCATCTGAAAAGATTCTTGGAGAATTAACCATGTTGTACGTGTTGCACTGTATAACCTAATCTCGGTCAAGCGCAATGAAAAGAAATGTGTCACATTTTATTGAGTGAATGTGACTTTCATTTCATCTGTATTGTTCTCCGAAAGATGGCTGAAATAGAACATAATTGGTGGTTGTTGGATCCTGCGCAGAAATATGACGCTCACTTAATTACAACGTAGCGATAAATAATTTCTACTGGACCTCTATGACTCATTGGTGCTGTGGCTGTGAGAAGGGGGGGGGGGTGGATGGACGAGCGGTGTTTAACGTGCCACCTGTTAGTCCAATCTCCGGTGAATTGTTTTTCAGGTCGTGGTGAAAGTTCCCTCTCCTCCTTGAACCACTGGTTGAAACACAGCAGACTAACAACATTCTTAGTGGGAGTGTGATCAGAACCTATGACGTGATATTATAAGAAAACAGACATTTTATTGAAGACTCGAGGCAATACAGTCAAATCTCGCCCTGTCTCCAGGTGCCTCCATAACAATTGCTATAGTTGTGGTTTGTAGTATCTATGAGATAAACATATCAACCTTTCTAGAGCCCTCGGCTGGTGGACAGTAGAGTGGACTGATCGGACATGATCATCACTAAATATGTCAGAGTCAAATATTACTATATGAATATTATCGATAACTGCTGAGATTAACAAATTTAGAGCTGAGAAGAGTTAGTAAGTGCGGCAGGGATTAATGGTGAAGTCAGGTTGTTGTTTGTATTTTTGTTAAGCCCCAGCTGTAATGAAGAATGTTTTCATCATACAAACTAAGGGCGACCGATAATCGGATCGGTATCAGTATCAGACTATTGGTTAATATCGGATCGGCCGATTTTTGTAGGGAGCGACCGATAATCGAACCGATATTGGCACTATGGGTTAACTATCGGACCGGCCGTTTTTTGGCTGCCGATACATTGTTTTTTTTTTTCCACAAATCTAGTCACTCTAAACTGGTTTTGGTTTACAGAGTTGAAGTTTAATTACAGACTTCCAGTTAACTGTTCACCTGAGTGAAGTGATTTACTGATATAATTAAGTGTTTTTAATTTTTGAAACTTTTCAAAAAAAATCTGCTACAAGTAAATTCAGTAAAAATTACAAAGATTTTTGAAGAAAATTATTTTAATTTCATCACAACTTTCACAAGTTAGTGAAGTTACAATTAACAATTAATATATTTTTACTTTTTTAGTTTGACATTAATTATTTACAACTTTATCTTACCTTTCTGTTTGTGTACAAGTAAAAAGTAAAAACAACAAATTGTTTATTGTAAGTTTAATTTTAAACAATAAACACGCAGATTTCTTACATTATGCAGTCATGGTTTGTGTTTCTGACTTCGGTCTTCCGGTCTGTCTTTTCAAATCTTTTTGTTCTTCTAATAATCTTCTTCATCTGTAAGACACCCTTTCATTAATAGCAAAATATCGGTATCGGCAAAAATGCTGGGGGGAAATATAGGTATCGGACTATCGGTAAAAAGGCATATCGGTCGCTCCCTAATACAAACTACTAATGGGAGCGATGGAGACCCTCCTCTCTCCCCTTCTGTTCATCATTAGTAAGTAAGTAATGTTCCACCTTTAAAACATTTTTTTTACTTGAATTAACTTGATCATTTCATTATTATTTAAAAGGCAATCCACATTTGGTTTACCATCCTGTAAAATCCTATATTAAATTGGTAAAGATGTTACCATGTGCCTTTAATTTTAAAAAAGAAAAGTTCTGTTCTGGAACTCTACATCACTACTAGTGCATTTCGTACATCCCACAGTGTACACTGCACTGCATGGCCGGCAAAGCTCGAATTTTCCTCCAAGATCTTGGTTGTGAGTGCCACTTTGAATTTATTGGGCTTAATTTCGAAAATTATATGAAAAATTGTGTTTTACCACTTTTACAGTTTTTTTTTTCAAATATAAATCATATATAACGGGAAAATCCTCTCCTGGTTTACCCACAAACCAGATTTTTCAAACTTAAAGAAATGCAGTGAATGTTCTTGATAATTCAAAACAAATGTGGAACATTAGAGGGTTACTTAAAAAACAACAAGAAGAAAAGTTAAAAATTAGAAACAAACAGACTTAGAAGCACATCTGGCATGAACTGTAGAGAAAAGTGCTAAAAACAAAGAATTCTTGCTCTGGATTTCAAAACAAATTTCAAATTTTGCTGCTAAATTCTAACGAAATATTTGTTCGTATTCCGAGATGTTAGAATGTTGGAGAGCTCTTGTTATTTTTTTTTATATTCCGATTAGATATTGGTATTTTGATCGGTTTAATCTAGCGTGTTAAAAAAAATCCCATATACCTGCTGCACTAAACACGTAGACAACCTAGGGGGCCATGGTTGACTACATCATCGATAGGATTGGAAACTGTAAACCTGTAACATGATCTCAAGTCAAGTCAATGAATGCTGTGATACATAAAGATCTGTCCTTGACATTTTATGTCCATCTTGTTCTTTATTTGTGTGTGAGGGATTGTTGTCCAGAATCTGATTGTTCTTCATCGTACAAATGTAAACAACCAAAACGTTATGTGGGAACATGTAAAACTCTCACATCAGGCCATCGAAATGTAACTGTATATGTGTCCTTGACTGAACTGTGGCCTTCATTACTGAACTGTGTCCTCGCCTCAGAGTCCATGATAAAAATAGTGAGGAGTTCAGACATGATATCATCCAAGTAAAGGCTTAAGAAATGGGACGAGTTCTCATTGACATGATTTAATTCTCCTGTTTGATGGTCAGAGATTTTTCCCGTCGACAACATCTCCCTATCACTCCCACCCCCACCCCACTATTACAGTCTTCTTTATCTGTTCTGTATTCCTTCCTCTCTTCATCCACTTGCAGTTTGGTTTTAGCTTTATCCTCCCCCCCTCCCGTCACCCGAGAGACCATCACATCATATTCTCATTTATTCTCCTATCTTGTGTCCAACTGAGTTATGTTGCCTCGGTACTGTCAATGTGTAGTGACATTATGGCCCCGTGACCTTTACCTGCCCCTCTGCTCTCTTCCTGCTTGTTGTTGTTGCTGTTGTTTTCCCTGGTGTGTTTTATTGTCCAATAGCCCGACTGATGGATGCACTGGAAGTATCAACGAGACAAGCAATATTTTCCTATCCATGCTAATGAATGAACCGAACACAGAAATGTCGTCAGTTCACGATCTTCTCAGAACTAATCATTTGTTTTAAAGAGAAAAGTGCTCCTTTGAACAAAAAAAAGAAAAGAATATTTTTCTTTAATTTAAGCTGCAAACTTAAGATATAGATATTTATTTTTGAATGTTAGTTGAGTAAAAGACGACATTTTTAGATGTCTCCAATCGATTATTATCCGACCAATATGTTCTGGAATTCCAATCTTTGTTCGTGTGTGTTAATAAACGCTAAGTGATAAATATCATAATTGTATATTGGAATGGCTTCTGAATAGAAGATTCTTTTTTAAGGTTAACGTTAGAACTTCTATTAATTTCTTTAACTTTCTATTAGTTAGTTCTATGTCTTATATATCTGTAGTTCTATGTACGAGTTTGGAATCTGGAATCAAATCGGAATCGGTCAATATTTCTGTATTGACCCATAAAGAAAGCTGTAAAATAACACCGTTGCAGTGATTTCAGCAAATGTTTGAAATGTATTGTAAAGGGAGATGTGTATCCAGTTAATCCTACGTGTCACTCCCAACATAGTCAGTGATACCAATCCAGGTAGCTGGCAACTTTGGGTTTCGATCTTGTGCTCTACATTACTCTGGTGTAGCTCACCACCGTTGACACCCAGTCACCTAATTATCAGCCTAGCACCCCTTCCCTATGTTTAATGCCCCTTCCCTCCCCGGGTATGGGTGTGATATTACCCACCTTTAGTCCCATGGCGTTCTCTCATCATGTGTTATTTAATTATACACAAAGGACGTAATTGTTTTCTCACTTCTAAATTTAGTTCTTGTTGTTTGTTTGTTATTATTATTATCATTTTTTACACAAATGAACACAACTAAACCAATACTTAATGAAATACAAGAACATTTCCAACTATCTACATGTATCTGGTTTCTGTCGATTATAAGATCACCAAGTACTTAACCATTTAGATGACTTTAATTTCCGGCATATGAACGCGTTACCATCTCCATTAGAAATTGTCTGTATGTCACTCACCTGTGTGGCCATTAGATGTGTGTCACTCACCTGTGTGGCCATTAGATGTGTGTCACTCACCTGTGTGGCCATTAGATGTGTGTCACTCACCTGTGTGGCCATTAGATGTGTGTCACTCACCTGTGTGGCCATTAGATGTGTGTTACTCACTTGTGTGGCCTATGTGTCCTTCAAATGAAACGAAGCAGACAGAACAAATGGTGCTCTCGGTGATTGTGCTCTTGTTCAGTTTTTGTTTTGTTTTATTCCAACTTAATTTCAAAGTTCATTTATTTCTGTATATTTTTTTTTTATACACGAGGCTTTTCCTTTTTTTTTTAAGTGCCTGTGTACTGTTTTTTGTTTTCCGGCATTTTTTACCGTGGTTAAAAAAAAAACTAGGAAGTTGGAAATGGCTTGGCGTGTGAGTGGTCTCTCCTGGTGATCGGTTTTGTTTCTTGTATGTAGAGACATAAACGTGACATTTTACTGACGAGAAACAACTGCTTACCTCACCACAATCTCTGTTGTTACACTCGTCTCATATGTTATTTGATGTTAAAACTTATTTGATATATATATATATATATATATATATATATATATATATATCATGTGTATTATTAAATACTTGTATTAAACTCGCTATGTCTGGCGGTATAGAAACGTGGACAGAAGTATGGCTATCAGTCCGGCTAGCGAGTTGTGAAATAAATCTTATTATCGCTTCCGTCAATAGACCGTGGAAAAAATAGAATACTTGCGAGTTGCAGTGATGTTAACAAGGACACAAAGTGCAAGGACCAGGACAAGGACACAAAGTACAAGGACAAGGACTTGCCTGCCAAAGACCAGGACAAGGACAAGGACTTTGCATCAAGGACAAGGACAAGGACTTTGCATACAAGGACTAAAATAAGGATTTCATAAAACAATAAAATCCAATATTTCTTTAACAACAAAATTTATTTAAATTTCATGTATATACATGTAATGTAGTGCATTCAACAAAATCATAATGTTAGTCAATGTCAAGCGTTACACTTGGGGAACACAAGTGCCTCCAATAGTGAATCACTCATACGAGCTCTGTGTGATCGTAAAAACAATCCACTTTGTGAAAAGACTCGTTCCACTGGAGCTGAACTTGCAGGAGCGCAAAACAGTCTCGCCAGCAATGGCTGCAGCAATGAAAATTCCGGTTTCTTATATATGTCTGACAGTTTGCACTCGTCTGCATTAAATGATGATGAATGTATAACTTCCAGGTAATTCTGCAGCTGTTTCTCACTCTTAACAGCTGCATCTTCTACAGTAGTCTCCAACTTGTTTTTATAATGTGAAAAGAGGGAGACTCTGGCTTTTTTCGCAGAAGGTTGACTTTCCGAGGGAGCTGGAGTTGGCTGTTGTGGAAATAGAAGATGCTGGTCGGCAAACAGTGAGCTCAGACTGCAGCATTGCTGTAAAAAACAAAAAACCGTTTACAACTATGTACAATTATACACATATGCATTAGGTAAACATTTTGCTTTAATTAAAAATAAATGAGTGACTAGCACTGGCCAAGTGGTTACTAGGAGCAATGAATGAATAACGTTTTGAAAAAAATTGCCATAAACAACGACACAAATTTACAACTCCAGCATTGCACATTAACTGCCAAACAATCATAAAAAAATAAAATCATCAACTTACCAGTTATTCGATGTCGTAGGTTGTCTCTCACATCTTGAGGTCCTGGGTGGTCAGCAAGCCAGTGAAAAGCATATTGGGGGTCTGCTGCAGATGCTAAGATAAAAATGCTGTTGTCAAATGCCAACGACTTTGAAGTTTGTTGACGAGTCAAGTGATTTGTCATATCAAGACGCTTGAACAGCATGAAAAACCTTTCATCCAACTGGCAAAGAAGTTCATTTAGGACAGAATGGTGGTACGTAACTTTATTCAGCTGCTGAGAAAGAAAGCGGCGAAGGCTGAAAATGGTCGGGACCACACAACTAATTGTAACCATTTTCTCTCCCTGTGCAATATCTGTCGCCTGTGCAAATGGAGCTAGAACATCAACAAGTTCTTGGATTTGTCCATCATAAGATTTTCATGTGATGTTTGTCGCAGCAAATCCATCAATTTTGCCTGGTCCAAGTCGACAACTGCTTCCAGCTGTCTATATACACTGTTCCAACGAGTGTCGTTTGTTGCTGGAATTAACTTTACCATGTTTCCACACTTGAAAATGTCCTCAAAAGCCGTTCGAAATAATGCACTTTGATGAACAATATTGGCTAATTTCGAAATTTTTGAGAGTGCTGATCTACAGCTGGTGGTCTTCTCAAGGCCACCTCGCACAACCAGCTGCAGTGAATGACTGAAGCATGCAAGTCGGCTTCCAATTTCAGTCAGTGAATCAGTTTCCTCATCAGGCAAATCCTCCCACAGCTGTTCATCATCAACATATGTGTCCACTGGAGGCGTTTCTTCTTCAGATGATGGGAAAAAGACACATGGCTTTCAACATATTGCTCGCGTTATCAGTAATCACGTGCCTAACTTTTCCATTCAGACTGAAATCATTCACTATTCGATCGAGGGCTTCACTAATTAATTGACCGGTGTGTGATCCACGAAAAGCTGAGAATGCCAACAGCTGAGAGACTACTAAAATGCGTAATACTACTATTTCAAAAATCTGAAAAAATTAATACTGAGGCTAAACAAAGCATACTTACTTTGTAAATCCTGAAGTCACGTTGATATTGTCTTGAATTATTTTGCGACAAATGCAACATTTTGCACTCCACTTTTTTTTTAACCTTATCTTCACTAAAGTCGGTATAGGCAAAATTAATTACATTTGGTATACGAAGCGGAGCCATTATTTTTTTATAATTAAATTTAAAAAAAATCAATTTATATTTATGAGATTAGAAATATGCCGCTAATAATAAACCGGAAACAAAAAGAAAAGGAAGTCTAGAAATGGCAGCACCATAGATAATATATTATAAATACATGCAGAGTGCATTGCCATAGATTGGCATTGATTCTAAATATAGCACCAGCCTAAGCATAGCAAAAAAAATTTTTTTTATTAAAAACCACAAAGCAGGTCCTTGTAATGTTAATAAGGACTGAAAGAGCAAGGACAAGGATAAGGACTTGTCTGCCAAGGACCAGGACAAGGATAAGGACTGAAAAATGGTCCTTAAGGACAAGGACAAGGATTAACATCACTGGCGAGTTGCGACCGGTATGTAAGTAGCCGTCGATCATGGACCAAGTAGGATACGTTGGACAATGCAAGGGTGTGGAGGAGGGGGGAGGGTAGATTTTTAAAAAATGACAAGAAAGACAACTGCGTTCTTTATTTAACTGGAGAGTAAATTGAGGTCAAATACAGGCAAGAAAAGACCGCCATATTGGAATCACCTTCTTCTCGTAATAGATACCATGTTGTCATAGAGATGATCACACAGTACTACGTTTTTTATTGAAATATTAATGAGACACCGCATACTAAACAATAATTATTATATATAGAGAGAGTATCAAATCATAATTCTAGTAAATACTATGTTTTTAAACTTTGTAATTACTTAGTCATTTGACTTACAACCAGTCTTACAGAGTTCCTCTGACTTGGTCTTAGTAATATCGATCAATGTACATATAACATGTTCAACGTTTTTTTTTTATTATTTAAGCCCAATACAAACTACCCTGTAAAGAAGAATAAACCTTACTACGATCTGATTCTAAATAGTAACTTTTTGAGGCATCACAACACCAAACAATAATAAGTATTATTTACACTCAAATCACAACTGTTACTTAATTTATAAATATAATACAGAGTTCAGTGAGAAAGTCCTATAACTTCTGGATTTCTCATTGGTAAGAGCAGGAGTAGTCTATGGCGGCCGTGGAAAAAAAAAAGAAAATATACATTTGCTTATAAATATATAGATAAAAGTCAGTCTGGAGGTTGTCCTAACTAGATTAGAACGTTCAATGGTTAGACATTATTTTTAGCACAAAATTGAATATCTTGTATTAATGAAATGACAAAATTTTAACATTGAAATTTTCTAAACTTCGTATGTCATTCATGCTTTGTTCATTGCTAATAATGGTTGATCCATATTAACGTTCATAGTTTTTAAATCAGTGTAATCTTTATAAATAAGCCTGAGGAATTATTTAACTATATAGTAGTTTTTAATAATGGTAATTTTTTTTATGTTTTCTTTGTGTGTGTGTGTGTGTGTGTGTGCTTAATATTGTTAGTTTTGTGTTCACAGATAAAACTTGATTATGAGCGAGTGTGTGATGAAAATCTGGAGACCAGACACCTGCTAACAGCGGCCCAGAGGAAAGAGGAGTCAAGCAACAGTATGATCGCTGAGTTGTCCTCGGCAAGTCAATATATCTTACCAGCTTCTGAGTAAGTTGAATTAAATCAAATTTGCCAAAAAGTTGAATCCTAAAACCAAAGTCTCTTGTCGAGAAATATAGTCGAGAAATAATGCACCACCCTTCCATTCCCTATCTGCGTGCTTCCTTGACTAAATTTAAGTCACACCTCATCATTTAGAAGCTCACCACGCTTTTAATTCTCTTAGGGCCTTGACGTGATTAGACGTTCATTTCCTGCATTTCTTTCGTCATTACCTTAGCCGAGACTGTTATACTGTGTAGGCACCAATGAATACATAGGTGGCAGTAGTCAATGGACGCGCCACTGAAGACATAGGTGGTATTAGTCTATGGACGCGCCACTGAAGACATGTGGCTGTAGTCTCTTGGGCTTGCACCAATAATTAACGGCACGACAATTGGGCTCACAGCCTCGCATTTTAAAATGTTTAGCTTATTATCTTCAATCAATTTTAAGTCCCGTTTGTGTTCATACGTTTGTTTTAAATTTCTGTAAACCATTTACAATGTGCACTAAGTGACTCCTTTTAAAAAAATGTCAGGGTCATAGCTGACGTTAAAAAAAAAAACACTTGGTCCTTTTAAGTGCATCTGACACAGTAATAGTTTACACAGAGTTTAAAAAAATAAGATTACTTTTTCATCTTCTAACTTGCTTTCCATAAACATCTCTTAGTCATGTTTAAAAACAAACACGGACGGCGACTTTATGTTAAGATTTCATTGACCACGTCTCGTGAACTAGATCTGGCTTTGAGTGCCGAGTGGTTTGTGAAGCGTGGAAAATTGTGGGTAATATTCTGCGAAGTTTCCGGAGATAAGGCAAGAGTAGATCTAAGGACTCGCACGGGATGAGAGCCGCTGGTGAGGTGGGGTGGGCTGGAGTGGGTGGGGGTGGGGAATCATACGTTGAATGAGAGACGGAACGTTTGCTGAATGTTGTTGTTACTGATAACAACCATCCAGTGTATATAGAATTGTTTCTCTTGTTCTAGATTGCCCTCCTTATAGTTAGCCACTACAAGAGACGGCCTCTGTGTGCTACTAAACTGTTAGAAATGTTTCAGAACATTTTGTGAGCTGTGTGAGAAGAGATAAATCTACTCTTTATATTTTCTGTCACTCACTGTATTATTGTATCCTTGAATCTTATCCTGTGTCTATACTGAGTGTGTGTCTGTTAGTTCTCATGTTTACTGTCTTTTGATGATGTGAATGGCTTTAGTTTTACCAGTAAACTAGCTATAATTTCAGACCTAATATCGTTGAAGCCTGAGATTATATCTTGTCATGATTTTTTTTAGATCAATGCTCTGTTAAGAATAAAGTATTCCATCATCAACACATAATTGATGTCCCCATACACACGTCTACAATAATGTCCCCACACATACACCTACAATAATGTCCCCACACACACGCCTACAATAATGTCTCCACACATACGTCTACAATAATGTCCCCACACATACACCTACAATAATGTCCCCACACATACACCTACAATAATGTCCTCACACATACGCCTACAATAATGTCCCCACACATACGCCTACAATAATGTCCCCACACATACACCTACAATAATGTCCCCACACATACGCCTACAATAATGTCCCCACACATACTTCTACAATAATGTCCCCACACATACGCCTACAATAGGGTGGTCAAATCATGTTACTAGGGTGGTCAAATCATCTCATCTGTTACTAGTGTGATCAAATCATCTCATCTGTTACTAGTGTGGTCAAATCATCTGTTACTAGTGTGGTCAAATCATCTCATCTGTTACTAGGGTGGTCAAATCACCTCATCTGTTACTAGTGTGGTCAAATCATCTGTTACTAGTGTGGTCAAATCATCTCATCTGTTACTAGTGTTTCAATTTATCTGTTACTAGTGTGGTCAAATCATCTGTTACTAGGGTGGTCAAATCATGTCACTAGGGTGGTCAAATCATGTTATTAGGGTGGTCAAATCATGTTACTAGTGTGGTCAAATCATCTCATCTGTTACTAGTGTGGTCAAATCATCTGTTACTCACCGAGTTCGAACCCAGGACTCTGAGGTCGAAAGTCAAGTATCTACACCACTCTCCCATCCGTCACACTCACTATTTAATACGGTGTACATAAATATGGCAGACAAAAAAGATCTCAAATGAGATTACGCATTTTTTTTAATGGTGGAGGGGGGTGCCTTTTTTTTTTAGTTTGCTTAGGGCATCAAAGGGAGTTAATCCGGCACTATATGATCTATCAAAGGGAGTTAATCCGGCACTATATGCAACGTTGAACGTGTATGTATTTAATAGCGTCCCAGAACTTGTGCTCATCCATTTAACTTGATCTATCAAAGGGAGTTAATCCGGCACTATATGCAACGTTGAACGTGTATGTATTTAATAGCGTCCCAGAACTTGTGCTCATCCATTTAACTTGATCTATCAAAGGGAGTTAATCCGGCACTATATGCAACGTTGAACGTGTATGTATTTAATAGCGTCCCAGAACTTGTGCTCATCCATTTAACTTGATCTATCAAAGGAGTTAATCCGGCACTATATGCAACGTTGAACGTGTATGTATTTAATAGCGTCCCAGAACTTGTGCTCATCCATTTAACTTGATCTATCAAAGGGAGTTAATCCGGCACTATATGCAACGTTGAACGTGTATGTATTTAATAGCGTCCCAGAACTTGTGCTCATCCATTTAACTTGATCTATCAAAGGGAGTTAATCCGGCACTATATGCAACGTTGAACGTGTATGTATTTAATAGCGTCCCAGAACTTGTGCTCATCCATTTAACTTGATCTATCAAAGGGAGTTAATCCGGCACTATATGCAACGTTGAACGTGTATGTATTTAATAGCGTCCCAGAACTTGTGCTCATCCATTTAACTTGATCTATCAAAGGGAGTTAATCCGGCACTATATGCAACGTTGAACGTGTATGTATTTAATAGCGTCCCAGAACTTGTGCTCATCCATTTAACTTGATCTATCAAAGGGAGTTAATCCGGCACTATATGCAACGTTGAACGTGTATGTATTTAATAGCGTCCCAGAACTTGTGCTCATCCATTTAACTTGATCTATCAAAGGGAGTTAATCCGGCACTATATGCAACGTTGAACGTGTATGTATTTAATAGCGTCCCAGAACTTGTGCTCATCCATTTAACTTGATCTATCAAAGGGAGTTAATCCGGCACTATATGCAACGTTGAACGTGTATGTATTTAATAGCGTCCCAGAACTTGTGCTCATCCATTTAACTTGATCTATCAAAGGGAGTTAATCCGGCACTATATGCAACGTTGAACGTGTATGTATTTAATAGCGTCCCAGAACTTGTGCTCATCCATTTAACTTGATCTATCAAAGGGAGTTAATCCGGCACTATATGCAACGTTGAACGTGTATGTATTTAATAGCGCCCCAGAACCTGTGCTCATCCATTTAACTTGATCTATCGATGGACAGCCCGAGACATGATCTGATCTTTATAGCACACAACAAAATACTTTATCATTCAAATTACAGATTCAAAAACTTAAAAAAACAAAAAGTCGTTTAGATTTTCAATCACGTTTACTGATTCAATAGATGATTTTAATGTACTATTAGAACTAGAAGTACCTTATATTTAACTCAGTCCTCATGCTGGATGATATAATGTCTGCTTGGTTTTCACAATACATGTACTTCAAAGGTTTGTTATTTCAGAAACATAAACAAAACTAAATATATATAATACATACTTAGTCACTGGCAGACAACAACAAGATAAACTATCATCTTTGATAAAGAACCAGACATTCCCATCTCTGTAAAAGTTTCACCAGCCTACTGCAGACCAGAGGTGTGCGGATCTTGAAATTTAGCGTCCGCGTCCGTCCGCGGATTTCTATCAATGATCCGCGTCCGCAGAATCTTAAAACATTGGTCCGCAGTCAGTCCGCGCGTCCGCATTGCTGAAATTTAGCTGTTTAAATAACTTAAAATTTTTTTATGTTAACGCTAAAGAAGATCCGCGTCAGTCCGCGAGTCCGCAACTTAACCATACGAAGCGTCCGCTGTCAGTCCGCGGATTCGGAAAAGTCTGCGGATCTGCGTCCGCAAGCGGACGCGTCCGCTGGCCGCTCATCTCTGCTGCAGACATATCTCATGTAAACACGTCATGGCACCCATATTTCATTTGTCATCTGATGACTTTAGTCATTGTAGCTTGGTTCGATCTTCAGTACTGAATGGATTTTTTTTTAAACTTCAAAAATGGCAGCAAAATAAAAAAAGTATCTCAAGGTCTCAGTCTATCTGTTCTGTGGTAAATCAATGCACCGTGGCACAACCAGCAGTAGAATATATCTGACAAAATAGAGTGGACTTTTTTTTATAAAGAAATACATTTAGATAATATAGAAAATAGTTTTGTGTTTATTGTCTGACACTCATATACAAGTGTTAACATAGTGTATTCTTTTACTCATTTTATTGTTACTATCCTTTTTTTTATTCAGCGGAAATGTATCTCTTGTTGACCATATTTGAGTCAAATGAACTATCCAGTCAAATATCCAGCCAAAATCTTAGTTTAAACGGATTCAATTTGTGTTGATCTGACTTCTGCAACTCACGGCTCACAATGGCGGTCTTCTGTTTTTAAAACATCTTTTTGTTATATCTTTCAACTATTCAACTCTACTTTTTACAAGGCCAACTATTGTCAGGTCATTCAAACTATAAGACTTCTTTTCTGAATGACTTATGCTTTTTTGTAAAGGTGTCATTTCCGTTCGAGTATGTTTAACGGAAGCTGTTACACCATGGCTACTGTCACTTAGTTAGACATGTGAACATCCTGGTACAGTTTTAATGAGAGCAGGTTTTCAAGTGCATACTAACTAGTATTGTAGAGAGATATCAACTTGTGTGCACCGTGTGTTCAGTTCACATTTGTCACTACGAGCAGCACCAGCAACTGAATATGAACATCTTGTGCTGAGACAAATAAATATATTTTAACCAAAGTGTTTTTTACTTTTTGTTTGTGAATTCTATGTTTATTTTAAAAAAGTTGTTTTTTTCCAACAGAATGTATTATTTTTCAACAAATATCAACATTCTCTCAAACTGTAGTGAAAACATTGTCTCATTTTTACATTTGTATTATGTCAGTCCCTGGACTGTGTTTCTCCCAAAATGAAGTGAAGTGTAAAGTTTTCATTACATGTAATGCTATTTTGTGAGTGTTAACAATCACGTGACGTCTTTATGGAGTGTTGTAATGAATTGTTGTCAATGAATGTTGAGTCAGACGTGGAAGCTAAACTTGTCATTTATGTTGTTCAATAATCAATTACTTGTGTTTCTATTTCTAGCTTGTTAAAGAACAAAAAGGTCGTCTGTCAGAACTGGCTAAAAGTAAACAAGAACAAAGTATCAATTATAAGGTAAGTATAAGACAGACTATAATCAAAGCTGTGACTCATTATCAAACGTGACGCATCTCATAAACAAAGCTGTGACTCAGTATCAAACGTGACGCATTACATTTTGTTTGGTTCTTGAAACATCCAAAAAAAATAACTGTCAATGGCTAGGCATATATGACGAGAACACGTCTATAACTGGACGAACCTTGAGTTTATGTATAGTGTATATCTATAACTGGACGAACAATGAGTTTATATATAGTGTGTGTCTATTTACAGTTCATTGCACGATTCTGGACAAAAATGGAATCGGAGAATGTTTAGCAAATCTCTGATTTAATTCATTGGACCGAATCTAACCTATATTTATATACAGCATTACATAAATTATCTTAGTTTCTATCGGAATATAATTAGAATCGGAAATTTAGATTTTTTTTAAAATTTGCATGGTCCTTTCCCTACTTTAAGTTGCTGTGGCATATTTTATTAGAGCTATTAATATTATTCGGCCATGTTACTTCTAGTCACTGTGCTAGTGGCAGTTATATTGCGCACAAAACGTTCGAAGATTATGTGTATCTTTTAATTTCGTCAAACATCAGTACGGGTGACAGTGTCTAATCACCAGCAGCTGTATGGGATGTGCCCATACACTACCATGTCTTGCAAGTGTATGTTGATGTTTAGGCTTCTTCGTCTCGGTAGCCGTATGACCTCATCTAAATCAATCGATCAAACAGTAAATTTCAGCACCAATCAAAAACAAATATGGGATAATAAAATGAATGATTCAAATGGCAGAGAATGTTGTACTATTAACATAAACGCCCATAGACGTGGATGATAAAAAGGACATTGTTGTTCTACTGACTTAAACGTCCATAGACGTGGATGATAAAAAGGACATTGTTGTTCTACTGACTTAAACGTCCATGGACGTGGATGATAAAACGTAATATTTTTTTATTGTGACGTCACTCGATGTATCTCGCACAGACACCAGTTGAGAATATTTCTTGTGTTTTATGTCCAGGCTAGAGCCACTCCCATATAACTTTGTTTTACAGCATATGACCAGACTTGATAATAAATCATTTAGTAATAGTTTTATCGCAGCAGCGCCTTTCCCATAAATTTAATTATTTTTATCCCATTAGCTGAAATATTTAATGACCTGTGATATGTTTCTTTAAAGATTTATTTACTTCGTGAGCGAGGTTTCTTTTTACAGAACTTTATACTCGTTAAATGTTATCAAAGGAGGAAAATATTCACGTTGGGTTTTTTATTTCCTTCATGAACTAATTCTGGCTATAAGCACGTGCAAAGATTGTTTGCATTTGGTGTGTGAACCCTACAATGTGGGTGTCCTTACATTTGTTGTGTGAACTCTACATGTGCCATTACATTAGGAGTGTGAACCCTACAATGTGGGGTGTCATTTCATTTGTTGATGTCAAATGTCATACAGATATCTTTTGCTGTTGTTATGTTTACACATCCACTCTAAATGTTTATACATTGTACTGAATGCCTTGACACAAGTGTTGTATATAATAAGTTTAAAATCTTCAAATTATAAAACCGTTATATCAGTGCCTCATTTCACTCCATTATAGACGTGCATTTATTCCATGTATATCTAAATACGTTTTTTTACACATTGTATCAACCAACAGGAAAGGTTGCAAGAGCTGGAAGTAGAACTGGCCGACGCTAGAAAACTGGCTTCACAAGCAGAAATTTTGAAACAAGTTAGTATCAAGTCAACATTCATTTCTTACATATGTAACGTTTCGGGTCAAGCACATACATTACCATGTCTAAACCAAGGACATAGCTAGTTTTCCATTGAGTAGATCAATCGGTCAGTTCAAGTCCTGCCTCTTACAAGAGAAGAAATATTTTGATCAATTCACTGCACTGATTGTAAAAAGTAAAAACAGAAAGTAAAGTCAGTTGTTGTTTTTTTAATACTGTATTAACAAAATCACAATATATTATTTTGAGAATTACGATCTCATTTGAAACCAAAGTTACTAGTCCTGTAATTAGTTCTTTTTTTTTTTCTTTTTTTACCTAATTTTTAAATGTTTGATTGGGATAAAAGAAATATCTCCACTGTTTCAAAACATGCATGTATCTTTTTGTTGTTAGTTTCTATTTCTGAAAATAAAATTCCAATGAATCACTTACGATGTACTTAATAATCCTGAATCAAATAAACTAATTAAAACAGAAGTCATTAATAGTCACTGTGTTCTTATCTGTTGCCTGGTACAGTGACACATCAGAATCCAAAATTATTTCGGAGGTCGTTGTTTGTGGCAAGCTTGAGGAGCCGGGAGCCGCTACTTTTTGCTGGAGCCGGAGCCGAAAAAATCTGGCGGCTCCACTGCTCCCAAATGTTTTTTTTTTTTGCAGCAGCAGAATTTTTTTTTAGCTTTAAAATTGCAAATTTGTTTGATTGTTTGCCTCCTACAATTTGAAATGTTGTCATTTTTACGAACGCCACAACAGTAACAGCATTTAAATGATAGCGTGCACGCACATCACCACAAGAAATCTTTAATGGGGAATCGTTTTGTGTTCGTTTTAAATCTTGTTTACCCTCCGAAATTTTTTTAATTGCATGTTATTCTGTTATATATAAAGATGAAACAGTTTTATTTTATAGAATAATTGTATCAATCATTTAAAATAAATTTTTACTACGACGACAAATAGAACGCGTCATTGCGTATAATTATTTGACCGCGAATTTGTAATAGACTAAAAACAAAATGGTCGCTTTCTGTATTTAACAATTTTATTATAAACAGAATATCTGAAATAGATTAGATAAATTTATAAGGTTGTGGCTATTCGGACCCGGGTCCCAATAAAATCCGATTGTTATTCGGACCCGTGGCAAATATGCACTTAGCTTAGCTATATTTAAACTTTATTAGACGGAACCCGAAAAAATGATAATACAGTCCGCTTAGTGGAACCCTAGACACTGAGTAACGATTAAATTATACAATTCAAACAATTATAAAAAAAAATAAACAAAAAACAATAATAAAGTTTATGTATAGCTAAGCTAAGTGCATATTTGCCACGTGTCCGAATAACAATATGTTTTATTGGGACGGGGTCCTAATCAAAATCGGAGTTTATTGGTACCCGGGTCCGAACTTTTTATTACTTATGAAAATGGCGACTAGTGAAACCTCGGTCGAAAATAATGATATGATTCTGGATGCACTGAAATGGTTTGTTTTTAGTTAAACCGACATGCGTATATTTTTCAAGTTCCTGACTATGGGGGTGAACGCGGCAAAATTTGCATAACTTTTTATCAGCGGCATGTTTGCGTGGCACAATTACAAAAATTTTTGTATCTGGTGATACTATCTTAATAGGGAGCCGGAGCCGTCAAATTTATGGGAGCCGGAGCCGGAAAACAATTTGGCGGCTCCGCAAGCCTGTTTTGTAGGGAGCGACCGATATGCCTTTTTACCGATAGTCCGATACCGATATTTTTCCCCAGCATTTTTGCCGATACCGATATTTTGCTGTTAATGAAAGGGTGTCTTGCAGATGAAGAAGATTAGAAGAACAAAAGATTTGAAAAGCAGACCCGAAGACCGAAGTCAGAAACACAAACCATGCCTGCATAATCTCAGAAATCTGCATGTTTATTGTTTAAAATTAAACTTACTTGTTTTTACTTGTACACAAACAGAAAAGTAAGATAAAGTTTTAAATAATTAATGTCAAACTAAAAAAGTTAAAGTTTATTAATTTTTAATTGTAACTTCACTAACTTGTGAAAGTTGTGATGAAATTAAAATAATTTTCTTCATTAATCTTTGTAATTTTTACTGAATTTACTTGTAGCAGATTTTAAAAAAAGTTGGAAAAATTAAAAACACTTAATTATATCTGTAAATCACTTCACTTGGGTGAACAGTTAACTGAAAGTCTGTAAGTTAACTTTAACTCTGTAAACAAAACCAGTTTAGAGTTATTAGATTTGTGAAAAAAACAACAATGTATCGGCAGCCAAAAAACGGCCGGTCCGATAGTTAACCCATAGTGGCAATATCGGTCGCTCCCTACAAAAATCGGCCGATCCGATATTAACCGGTAGTGCCAATATCGGTCCGATACCGATCCGATTATCGGTCGCTCTCTAGTTGTTTGAACTCAAATATTGTGACAGTTTCACACATCACTGGTTTCTAATTTACAAATATACGAGATTGTATCTGCTTCTATCATGTCCGTGATATTTTTCTCGATTTCTAAAACATGTCTGTGATACATAAACATGCGGTTTGTGTAGTCTCTATAATACACGCGTATTATGTAGTCTCTATAATACACGCGGATTGTGTAGTCTCTATAATACACGCGGATTGTGTAGTCTCTATAATACACGCGGATTGTGTAGTCTCTGTAATACACGCGGGTTGTGTAGTCTCTATAATATACGCGGATTGTGTAGTCTATATAATACATACGGATGTTTTCTATTAGTTCCTTCAGCTAAACTGCAGCATATCATTAAACTTATCATTTATTTATTGCTCAGAGCAAGTCTAAACTTCAAGCTACCATACAAGCTCAAGAGTCAGTCATTGAGGGCCTGAAGGCGGAGAGGAAACTGTGGGGTCAGGAGTTGGCCCAGCAAGGTTACTGGCTGATTTATTTTTTATATGTTTTTATTCTTAACTCTATATACTGTAAACATGTTGAGTAGCATGGCTGGGAAATATAATAGTTCGTTGATATCTGTCTCTCATTACAAGCTTTAACTTTTATATTTGTGTGGCTTCACTGTCCGGATGCGTTAGTCAGAAGATTCTTTAATTGAACTGTACAAAATGGTAGGCTCACTTTGAAGTCACCCACAATACAGAGTAGTCAGAAATAAAGTTTTACAATATAAATGGCTGTCAAGTGATATGTCCCACAACTGTGTTCATTATGACCTACATTAGAGAAACTTGGGGAAGGGTGGTCGTGCGGTAAAGCGCTCGACTGTCGACCTGAGGGTCCCTAGTTCGAACTACCGTGAGGGGACGAAAGAAGGTCATCATAAAAACAGTCCCATTCGTGGTTTATAGGATCCAAGAGATTTCATCTCATCCTTACAGGGAACTCACAAACATTTGAGAAACACTCACAGTATCGCCATACAAATAAGTTAGATCAGTTTTTCCATATGATGGTATGGCCATTGTGTACATTTCATTTCTTGAACAAATATTGGCAGTGCCTTATGTTCATCCATGTAAAGAATAATCTAGAATCTAGATAAAAGAAAATTTCAGCGGAAGTTCTTAAACTGAAAACCAACAAAAGGAAAACTGCCATTTAAAACGGAAATAAAATGTTTTTGATAGTCGCAGGTATCTATAATTAGAAGAATGGACACCTTGAAGTCTCTGAGTATCAAATTATTTTCTTGTTTCCCCACATAATTCAATTTGTACATTGGAGAAAAAACACAGACTTAAAAGTAATTAGAGACTCAGCGTTGAAGAATCTCTTGCTCAATAAGTATTGTATTGCTTTGATGTTCATTTAGTTCAAGTACTGTCCCTTGTATCAGTGAAACGTCATGTTAGTTCACAGTGCATATCACATAACTCATCCCTGCAGTTCTCTCAGAAACCAAATCCTGTTTCTCTAGTTTTATTTTTCGCTCATCTCTCCCCACTTGTTAAACTCCAACATGTCATGTGAATCTAATAGCCCCCCCCCCCTCCACATTGTGTGGGTGTGTGTTTTGTAGGTGCCAGTCTGTCCCAAGACCGAGGTAGGCTGGAGGCCAAAATTGAAACTCTGTCGTCTGAAGTGGCCAATCTGAAGAAACAGTTGGAGGTAATTAGATTTGTTTGTTTGTTTGTTCCATTTCACTGGGGTGACACATTGCAATAGAGAAATAATATCACACCCACACCCTCACCCCATATCCTCCTGTTGACAACAAAACCTAATCACATTTATCAACACCAGACAGTCTGCAGATAACTAAATGTACTTTTTGTTTCCTACTATATATAGAGTCAGTGTTGGGGCTGGGGGGGGGGAGGGGGTCATTTCAGCCAAATATGTATTTTATTCATGACAGTGTTAGAAAAATTGGATATTGTACCAGTACTTGTTTTGTGTTGTACCAGTACTTGTTTTGTGTTGTACCAGTACTTGTTTTGTGTTGTACCAGTACTTGTTTTGTGTTGTACCAGTACTTGTTTTGTGTTGTACCAGTACTTGTTTTGTGTTGTACCAGTACTTGTTTTGTGTTGTACCAGTACTTGTTTTGTGTTGTACCAGTACTTGTTTTGTGTTGTACCAGTACTTGTTTTGTGTTGTACCAGTACTTGTTTTGTGTTGTACCAGTACTTGTTTTGTGTTGTACCAGTACTTGTTTGTGTTGTACAATGTGTACATGAATGTTTGACCCAATGTTTTTGCGTCTTCTTCATTATTTGAATTCTCCAATGTTTATCTGTATTTTACAAATGTTACGTAGTTATTTTGAAGTGGGAAAAAACACAATTCTGTTATGTTTTTTTTTTCTTTCTCAGGGTTAATTCTGTATTAGTTTATTCTACAATAAACCATAACATGTAACATATCTTATAAAACGAAGCATTTAAAATATCATTTATAATGTTGTATTGGTTACAAGCCTTAGGCCCACATTAACCTTATTCCGGCCCTGTAAGTTGTGTGGTAATAGTGTATTGTAGGTTGTGTAGTAATAGTGTATTGTAGGCTGTATAGTAATAGTGTATTGTAGGCTGTATAGTAATAGTGTATTGTAGGTTGTGTGGTAACAGTGTATTGTAGGTTGTGTAGTAATAGTTTATTGTAGGCTGTGTGGTAATAGTGTATAGTAGGCTGGTATATATTATTTCAGCGTGAGGCCGACACAGTGAAGATCAAAACAAAAATGATTGAAGACCAAACAGAAACTATTAGAAAGTTGAAGGAGGTAAGTGAAGATAACAACAAGTCAAGTATTAATGTAACACGTAAAATTATGTTGAGTGAACTGGTGTGAAATCGTTCCGACCACCCATGTTAAGTGCTGTGTATGGCCATTTGTTTCTGTATTTTCAACTAACAGTCTCCCTAGTCTACACTTGCTCTGTGTGCTGTCTGTGTGTTTTGTCTTCATTCATTGAGTAGTTTACGTAAAAACTGCTGGAACTGTTGGCTGACAAATTTGACTTTTCTCCATTCATTGAAAGGAATCCCATGAATGGGGGCTGGTCAGCAGGATGACCTCATCTCCATTTGTCTAACTTGACACATGTATTGACGTCAAATTGAAGTACTCACCTTCCCCTCGCCTGGTTGTGACTGTCTTACACTAAGTTATAGATGTATGGACTTAACTGGTCTAGTTGTATATATATATATATATATATATATATATATGTGTGTGTGTGTGTGTGTGTGTGTCTCAATGTCTTGGTTGTGACTGTCTTACACTAAGTTAAAGATGTATGGACTTAACTGGTCTAGTTGTATATATATATATATGTGTGTGTGTGTCTCAATGTCTTGGTTGTGACTGTCTTACACTAAGTTATAGATGTATGGACTTAACTGGTCTAGTTGTATATATATATATATATATATATATATATATATATATATATATGTGTGTGTGTCTCAATGTCTTGGTTGTGACTGTCTTACACTAAGTTATAGATGTATGGACTTAGCTGGTCTAGTTGTATATATATATATATATATATATATATATATATATATATATATATATATATATGTGTGTCTCTATGTCTTGGTTGTTTCCTTTTGTTGCTATACATTTACGTATTTTCATGCCCTATATTGGATATTAGTATGTATGGGTAAGGAATTAAGTGTTTGTGTTTATTGATAGATGTAACATATTGTACTCCAGCCATGTTTTAAAACTTGTTGTGAACTGCTCTATGTCAGGCTGTGGTAGAGAGAGATGAGACAATACGGTCCACACGTGAAGAGAATTTAAAGATCCATAGATCACTTGAGGATCAGCTGATTGAACTGAGGACTTCGTTAGATGAAACAAGGGTAAGTCTATGTATTGACATAACTGTGATCTGACTGAGAGTAACACATATGATTGTGGTCCGACTGAGAGTAACACACTTGATTGTGGTCTGACTGAGAGTAACACATATGATTATGGTCTGACTGAGAGTAACACATCTGATTGTGGTCTGACAGAGAGTAACACATATGTTTGTGGTCTGACAGAGAGTAACACATGATTGTGGTCTGACAGAGAGTAACACATGATTGTGGTCTGACTGAGAGTAACACATCTGATTGTGGTCTGACTGAGAGTAACACATCTGATTGTGGTCTGACTGAAAGTAGCATATGATTGTGGTCTGACTGAGAGTAACACATATGATTGTGGTCTGACTGAGAGTAACACACTTGATTGTGGTCTGACAGAGAGTAACACATGATTGTGGTCTGACTGAGAGTAACACATCTGATTGTGGTCTGACTGAGAGTAACACATCTGATTGTGGTCTGACTGAAAGTAGCATATGATTGTGGTCTGACTGAGAGTAACACATATGATTGTGGTCTGACTGAGAGTAACTCACTTGATTGTGGTCTGACTGAGAGTAACACGTATGATTGTGGTCTGACTGAGAGTAACACATATGATTGTGGTCTAAGAAATACAGCTGATTGGTTTGACTGAGACGAACACAGCTGATTGTGATAACATATTGTTTTTTGTTTGTTTTTTATTTCTCTCGCTGTATATGTAACAGTTTAACATTTTACAAACAGCCAAACATTGAGTGCAAGAAATGTCCAACTATTTCTTTTTTCACTGACAACAAATATAGATGGTCAAAGATGAGATCGAGAGAAAAAAACAGGAAGTATTAACACCACTGCATCTATCAAAACATGTCCTCAAGTTTGAGTGTCAAATAAGTCATTTACATCCTTTGTTAGAGTTGTTTATGTCATTATTTCTTCTCACAACGGGACTTGTACTTCGTAAACACTATCATAAAAATAATTCCATCAAGAAAGACTACCCAACAGCCCATCAGATCTCTCTACACACAACATTGTTGTAGTGTATAAGGCAGATGTAACTGAAGCAAATTTTTTTGTCATTTGGTTTAGTAATATGGTTGGAAAGGGTCAATTGTACAAAAACACATACCCGTTTGTTTACAAAAAGAATTGAACTTAGGTCGGAGTGCATAAATGCATGACACTGATGGCATGGATACATACAGAATATGTTCTGTGGTACATTCTCAATGGAGTTAGTATACATTAAATCTTTCAATGGCCTTATAGTGTTATATCTGAACATAATGAACTCTTCGATATATTAGTAGATTCATCTAAATAATTATAATATCTTCACTTGATTTAATCATTAAGACAGACCAGGTCCGAATGTAAAAAAAAAAAAAAATTCAAACCTTAAAAACAAAGTGAGCACTTTGGTGTATCTAAGATCTGATTGTAACAAATGTAAAAAGAAATGATTCAGATGTAGACAGGTTCATTGAAAGACTCCATCACATGCTAATGTCTCACGTCTGAAACCTGCCCATAAAAAAAACAACTCCATCAGTGTGTAAATCTGTGATTGTGAGCCCCCATATTGATTGCGTGATTGGACGCCTGCAATTCAACGGACGCAAGATAAATGACGTGGCGTGAACTCGAGCCAAGAAACAATTAAAGGATCTCGGGGTCAACTTTTGTATTGCACTTTTTGTTGTTCATTTCACATTTTGTGTAGAATACAGACTGAGTGTGTCTGTGAGAGAGAGGGAGGGAGATGTCAGAAAGGGGAAGTAACTATCGTATAGAATCTTGAGGCACTGTTTTTGAAATATTTAGTTACTTTTAGAGACTTTAATAATATAAATAGTTGCAATGCTTTGTCGGTATACATCCTGGTAGATTGGTATTATGTAACTACTAATTATATACTATGTTTGAATGCATGTAGGCTTACGGTGATTCAAAAAAAAATTGTACAATTTAATATTGCATTGCTGTTAATCTTTAGAGCATTTTCGAAAAAAAATGCTTTATTGTCCCCGTTTTGTCTGTCTGTCTGCCTGTCCGTCATCACC
The DNA here is from genome assembly GCA_021962125.1 of Bulinus truncatus. Taxonomy (NCBI): domain Eukaryota; kingdom Metazoa; phylum Mollusca; class Gastropoda; family Planorbidae; genus Bulinus; species Bulinus truncatus. The sequence goes on from JAGDYQ010000102.1 coordinate 1,797,017, forward strand.
CTAGATCTCAACAACCTTAAGTCCTAGACCCATGATGTATATATCATTTTGTAGGTCTTGGCCTGCCAAGAAATGACTTTTTTTCCATTTCGCGATCTGACCTCTGAGGGCCGTAAAAGGGGCCTTATAAAGTACCGTTTTTTTTTTTACTATATAAGCTATATTAATAATGGAGCGCCCTATATCTCAGCAACCATAAGTCCTAGACCCATGATGTATATATCATTTTGTAGGTCTTGGCCTGCCATGTGTACTTCAAAAGTTCATTTCGCGATAGGACCTCTGAGGGCCGGGCTTCAGGGCTAAGGGGCTTATATATTATATATATGGCCCCATTCTACACCTTGTACGTTCAATAACCCATTCATTTGGTGCGAAATACTGCAGCACGTAGTTTCACCAAGATTTATTAAGAAACTCATCAAATGAAATAGTAAGCTTGTGTTCTGAGTTTAATTGAAAGTATCAGAGCTATGCAACAATTGGCGGAGTTTTCGGACGATCAAATGACTACAATTTCGAATGTTTTCAATTATGAGTCCTATTTCAGTAACCACAAACCACTTGTAGTTAGATTTAAGAGAAAATAATTTTTTTTTCAAATATAAAGAAACGTCTTTATAATATTTTTTTTACAGATATATGCATTACACAATTGAATTTATAAATATTTCCAAAATTTACAAATATTTACTGAAATATAACATACGTACTGATACATATATGAAAATGCGCTAACACGTCCTTTGTCCAGAATGGAACAGGCTTAATTGCTTGTTTTCCTTTCCTATACTTTCATGCCACATTTTATGGAAATTGAATTACATTTAGAGGTCGCTCATCGAGACTGAAGTTTATAGTATCTTCTCTAATGATATTAATTCTTATAATATTAACATTAAATTAAACATTATCTTAAAATCAACATTAAACATTAATTACAGCAAATTAGACATGATGAAATGTTAAATAACATAAAAATATAATGAAATGCAACAGTTACTGCTTGTTTATTCATGTATACATTGTATTATAAACATAAACAATACACTTTACTAATGATATTCAATTCAACGCTTCTTTTATAACTTGGGTGTACTTTTCTTCAAATTTGGCACTCTGTGATCTTCTACAACTTGCAGCAATCTCTGCATTTCAGATTCCGTTTTAGTGATGGACTTATTAAATGATGACATTAGTGCAACTGACCTCTCGGCTACAGCATTGACGACCTTAAAGTTCCCTTAGCCCTAAAGGGCCATCGGGGGCAGATGAAGTGTAGAATTCATCTGTTTCTATAACCTCGGCATAGGGAAGGGATAGTGTGGTTATCACAACGCCCAGCCGCCTTTACTTCCCCAACTTAAAGTCAGGTACCCATTTAAAGCTGGGTGGACTTGAGGGACGACTTTGAAACACATTTCACCTGGAAAAATTCCCAGTCGAGTATCTACACCACTCGGCCATCCGTCCCACAACAATACATTTAGCTTCAGCAAATGACGGCAATTGATCCCAGGATACTGGATCAACTTCATCGAAGCTGGCATCAATACCGACTGAACGCATTGCAGATAGTGATGAGGTACCTATAAAGTGATGCAGTTAGTGCAATTCTTCACTTTAAACACTCGATCCGTCCGATCATCGCCAGTCTTCAGCATCGCTTCAGCAATACTGCAGCTATCATCTGCAGAAACTTTTTCAGAAAACAACGCAAGAAAAAGCACCTCGGGACTACTATTCCAAAGATGGTTTTCAAATTTCCTTTTCGCAGCATCAGACACCGTTTTGTATATGACAGAATTTCGTGAGATCTGCTTGAATAACAATAGATACTTAAAGGGAGCATCACGACTCACAGGACATAAGATCCAAGCTTTGACGTAAATGTCAGTGGCAAACAAGCAGGATTCTTGCAAAATCTTTACCTCTAAAGGTGTGAGCTAGAACTGATTTCTAAACAATTAGATTTTGAAGCAGTATATCACTTTCGCCATCCAGCGAGCCATATGGTAATTGCCTAGCGCATGAAAGTGGTACGGTTGGTTGCTTACACTGACGCCAAATATCAACAAGCACGTTTTGATCATCCCTCTGTAAACTTCACGTGGTATGTAACTTGAGGCATTTGACAGACTGTCTTGCAGGACTGGCACAACACTGTGTTTGTGTTCCACCATTAACGGATCATCTAGTCTCGAATCCTCCATTATCTTTTCGTCCCAGTGAATGACCAATGGGCATTTACTTCTAAATTGAAATTCTAATTTCAAATTTCTTGTCTGGCATTGAACCCTCTGACAGAAGCTTCTTGCAGTAAACAGGAATCTCAATTTCAAAATCGTCGTCATCTTTACCTTCATCCTCACTTTCGCTGTTGCTTGTAGACCAAGTAGTAACAGTTGCCTCCGGATGTCTTCTTTCGTCTTCAACTACTCATTGATTCTCTTAGACTGCTTTTCTTTCTGAAGATCGTTAACAGTTACCTTAATGCTTTCGGATGTTGTCTTTGTCAGTACCTTGTGATTATAGAAAACCATCTTCATAGCATGACCCAAGGTTAGTGAGACATCGCTAGGCAGACAAGAATCCGTTTGTCCAATCAACCAAACTTCAGTTATACGTCTTGTCAATACACTTTGTGAATTATCACTTGATGTGTATGCCATATCTATTCAATAATTTGTAGTTAGTCAAAAACGACTTTATTATCCAGCAAACTTAAATAATAAAATTGGTTATAATCTAAAATTTAAAAATCACGGAATACTTTTAATTTTACAATGAACTAAAATTGCACTATAGCAAAAGCAAGCAAGCGACACATCAGAACTTCCGCGTTATCTCATTCAGTGAAACTTCGGATCGCTTGAGCGACCTCTAAAAGTGGTCATTAAAACGTTTTTCTTAACTACACTTCTTGTCTGTTTGTTTGTTTGTCCGCGGAATTTTCCCCATGCAATGATGAATCACCCTAATGTAAGCGATATTATATTCACTAAACACTTATGTTCTTGTCCCTATATTTGAAAAGAATACTAGGGGACAGTTGCCACTGACTTTCATTTTGCCCTCCTTCTTTCTATATTTGGCTATTGCCCCCTGGCACTGGAGGTACCATGATCAATAATGTTAATGAGGTGCTCCTGTGCCAAGCTATCCTGTTCCGGGAGACATTCTATGGTCTATGGGGAAAAGATCATTGGGGTTCTCCTAGTCAGGAAAAAAAAACCTTTTGCGACGGTGGTGGTACTGTGGTCAATGAGGACTATCAGAGACCGTAGTATTCACAGCTGGCCGTGGTGACGGATGTGGTCGGCACTCAACACCCTTCCACTCTGTCCCACTCAAACACATCCTCACAGTCTGCCATTTCGGGCTGGGGATTCAGGCACATTACGCCCTCCCCTCTGTCTGAGTGACAGGAAAAAAACCTTGCCTTGCCATTCTGGTCTGGCCTGTCTGAGCAGGTCTTAAAACTCTTTTTCTGCCATACCGGCAGATGTTAGCGGGCACACTCACCCCGCCGCTCTGTAGACATGGTAGACAAGCATCAGCGCCACCAACAATGTTGTTGTGGTAGGCACACTACACCCTATCAGGCTGGCAATGGCGATATAAAAAAAATGGCTATCCCCTCTCTCTCTCTCTCTCTCTCTCCCTCCCCCCCTCCTTGTATTCCTCTATTGATAGATTAATTTTATTTTACATTGGTTTCACTATTATCCTAACCACATGATCGTGTCACCATATTGTTTCTACATTATCCTGACTTTATCTTGTCCAATCCTGTACCATGTATCACTCTCATATTGGTTATATATCATTCTGACTTGTAATGTTTCTTCACTTTCTTGTCTCTGAGTGATGTTGATTTAGTTTCTGTGATGATATGCTCTATGCCAATCATCAGGAATGACTCAAACTAATTAAGGACATTTCTTATTTCATTGTTTAATAAAAAAATATTTGAAATTGGTTTTATTCCTCGTCATTTCTGCATATTTCATAAGTATTAGAACCAACCCAAGGAAATCTTTTTATTTAAAGTTACACTGGGTGTGACAACTAAAGGCACCTGTACAAAAATAGAGATGATTGTCATGATTGATAGGGTTAAACAGAACACATGTGTTGAGAGATGATTGATAGGGTTAAACAAAACACATGTGTTGAGAGATGATTGTCATGATTGATAGGGTTAAACAGAACACATGTGTTGAGAGATGATTGTCATGATTGATAGGGTTAAACAGAACACGTGTGATGAGAGATGATTGTCATGATTGATAGGGTTAAACAGAACACATGTGTTGAGAGATGATTGTCATGATTGATAGGGTTAAACAAAACACATGTGCTTGAGAGATGATTGTCATGCTTGATAGGGTTAAACAGAACACATGTGTTGAGAAATGATTGTCATGATTGATAGGGTTAAACAAAACACATGTGTTACATTGTCTTTGTTGTTCACAAATCTGAATGTTTTGTAAACTGAAATGTTTTCCTCAAGACAAATTGAAATCATCCATTTGTTTCTTATTGTTTTATTCTGAAAGTGAATTAGTTTAAATTTAACACATTCATTATTATAAAGCTTTAGAAGATAAAACTAGATAGAAATAAACATTGACATGTTGAAATTCATCTTCATCTACTTCAGAAGATCAGAGTGACCTGTTGCATTAGGATTGCGATCTTATCTATGCTTAACTGTGGGACATTTAGAAATAGTGTTATAAGAAGTTAAATGTTCACACTATTTAAAATCTGGCCCAACTCTTCACCCAATTATTTTTATCCTTTTCTTTAATAGTTTGTTGGACTTTTTTTTCTTGTATTTATTTTGTCTGACATTTTTATTAATGAATTCAAATCAACAATAAACAAAAAAATCATACAAATGGGAATAAAATGTTTTAGTTTTAAAAATATTTTCTTCTGTCTGATGTAGGATCTACTGGACAGAACAACTGCTAGAAAAGATGAACTCAAGCAACAAGTTGCTGTTTTACAACAGGAGTTAAAAGAAGAAAGAGAAAACCACAGGTACTGGTGATTCATTGTTGTTTTGTAACTAACGACACCTACATGTTTTTAAACTCTGATTGATTTATACTAAATTTTTTGGATTAAACAAAAAGATAAAATTTAAAAAAAACAAAAAACTTTCTAATCTTACAACATTGAGAGATAAACGGCAGTCATTACACATGTACACATTGAACTGGGACCAGAGCTAACATTACACATGTACACACATTGAACTGGGGCCAGAGCTAACATTAAACATGTACACATTGAACTGGGACCAGAGCTAACATTACACATGTACACATTGAACTGGGACCAGAGCTAACATTACACATGTACACATTGAACTGGGACCAGAGCTAACATTACACATGTACACATTGAACTGGGGCCAGAGCTAACATTACACATGTACACATTGAACTGGGACCAGAGCTAACATTACACATGTACACATTGAACTGGGACCAGAGCTAACATTACACATGTACACATTGAACTGGGACCAGAGCTAACATTAAACATGTACACATTGAACTGGGACCAGAGCTAACATTGCACATGTACACATTGAACTGGGGCCAGAGCTAACATTGCACATGTACACATTGAACTGGGACCAGAGCTAACATTACACATGTACACACATTGAACTGGGACCAGAGCTAACATTACACATGTACACATTGAACTGGGACCAGAGCTAACATTACACATGTACACATTGAACTGGGACCAGAGCTAACATTACACATGTACACATTGAACTGGGGCCAGAGCTAACATTACACATGTACACATTGAACTGGGACCAGAGCTAACATTACACATGTACACATTGAACTGGGACCAGAGCTAACATTACACATGTACACATTGAACTGGGGCCAGAGCTAACATTACACATGTACACATTGAACTGGGACCAGAGCTAACATTACACATGTACACATTGAACTGGGGCCAGAGCTAACATTACACATGTACACATTGAACTGGGACCAGAGCTAACATTACACATGTACACATTGAACTGGGGCCAGAGCTAACATTACACATGTACACATTGAACTGGGGCCAGAGCTAACATTACACATGTACACATTGAACTGGGGCCAGAGCTAACATTACACATGTACACATTGAACTGGGACCAGAGCTAACATTACACATGTACACATTGAACTGGGACCAGAGCTAACATTACACATGTACACATTGAACTGGGGCCAGAGCTAACATTACACATGTACACATTGAACTGGGACCAGAGCTAACATTACACATGTACACATTGAACTCAGCTAGAGCTAACATTACACACATGTACACATTGAACTGGGACCAGAGCTAACATTACACATGTACACATTGAACTGGGGCCAGAGCTAACATTACACATGTACACATTGAACTGGGGCCAGAGCTAAAATTACACATGTACACATTGAACTGGGGCCAGAGCTAACATTACACATGTACACATTGAACTGGGGCCAGAGTTAACATTACACATGTACACATTGAACTGGGACCAGAGCTAACATTACACATGTACACATTGAACAAATATGTTTTACTGGGTCCAGAGCTAACATTACACATGTACACATTGAACAAAGAGATTTAACTGGGTCCAGAGCTAACATTACACATGTACACAGTGAACAAAGAGATTTAACTGGGTCCAGAGCTAACATTACACATGTACACAGTGAACAAAGAGATTTAACTGGGTCCAGAGCTAACATTACACATGTACACATTGAACAAATATGTTTTACTGGGTCCAGAGCTAATGTGAATCACTAGCAGAAATAATTTTCAATAATGACATTAAAAGAATCTTGATCATAAAATACGTTCCTGAAAACATTGGGTATTAAATTAAATTAGAAATAAATTGTACGGTTTGACAATGTTCTCAAAGTATTAGATTATCGCTAGTTTGAAATAACTATTTTTTTCACTGTGTATCACAGCATGCATTATTTTTAATTATCTGTTCATTTCAACTAAATTAAATTTTTTTAATTATCTTATTGTATTTTATAAAAATAATTCAAAAGCATTTTTTACCCCTAGCTTATTGAGTGCTCGCTGGAAGGAGAAAGGTGAGTTGATTGGTCAACTGGAGAAACAGGTGACTAAGATGAAAGACACCTGGAGCCAAAAGGAAACTCAGTTGTCTAAAGACAGAGATTCAGCTTTAGAACAAGCAAAGTAAGAACATTACTACTTCAATATAAAACTTTCATTGTAAACTATGACTGCTATGTTACTTTCAACATACAGTTAACAAATATATAGCAATAACCAGTTTTACATTCCTGAAAGTATGAAAAAGAAAATATTTAAATTTGATACATAACAATCACAACTGTAAAAAAACAAGTTCAGTGTTTATTTAAACAATCCAGTCCATTCAAGGCATTAAATAAATAATGACCATTTGGACAAATAGAAACATTAACACAGAATAAAATATGTTTTTAAGAAGAAATATTAAAAGACGGTTGATAGCCAGAACATCTTTCAAGAAGTAAACAAATAAATTAGGAAGAGGAAATAAATAAGAGGAAGACAAGACAAAGTTTGTTGGACATATCCTCAGGGCAAGAGAAACTGGAACAAATAATAGCAACAGGGAAAAAATCCTGTCAAAATGAGACAGAGGAAAAAAAACTGAGAGAGATTTTGAAAACCTTGACAAAATGAATGGGCTTTGAGTGGACAAAATGATGAACTGCACACAGGCTATTAAACACTTGATTGTTGAGATTTGTATATTTTTATGTTAAAAGGATTTCCTCAACAAATTTACACCAGAGAATTGGTTCAAAGGTACATCAGAGATATACTTCCCAAGCAATTTAACTGCAGTCAGATAACTTTCCAACATCTTGAACTACTAAATTAGTTTAACTTTATTCCCAAGGACCACTAAACTAGTTAGCTTTATTCTCATGAACGGCTAAATTTACAAGTTTATTCTAGAGTAGTATTGTAATGTGTGTGTTTGATTAAGAGTGTGCCTCTTTAAATTAAAAAATCAAGAATTAAGAATTAAATTTAAAAAAGTTGGTAGCTAAACATTGCAATATAAGACTCTAGACTACTCTAAAACCAACAGTATGTCAATGAAAGTGGAAAGTATCATTATAAAACAAACAGTATGTCAATGAAAGTGGAAAGTATCATTATAAAACAAACAGTATGTCAATGAAAGTGGAAAGTATCATTATAAAACAAACAGTATGTCAATGAAAGTGGAAAGTATCATTATAAAACAAACAGTATCTCAATGAAAGTGGAAAGTATTATTATACTCAAAGTCAGGCTGCAATACAGACGATTTATTTACTAAAATTACTTTCAAATATAATTCATCATGACTGATTGTCTTCACCTGTACAATAAAAATAAATTCCACAGCATGGTGTCTAATATTATAAATTATTTGTTTGTGTTTTCTTACATTCAACTGAATTTCACAAATAGAACCAATTGTAATTATAATCAGTGATACATTTATAATATCATTAAGTATCTATTACATGAACAATTAATATTTATTATCTGAGAACAATTTTAACACTGTGTTAACATAAAGTTTACTTAAAATTTCAGACAAGCTATAGAGAAACTCAAGTCAGCTGACAGTGCATTTAGACAGCAACTGGAACTGAAAGAGGCAACATATCACGAGAAAATAACACGGCTGGAGCTGGATAAACAAAAGGAAATTGAACTCGCTAATCAAAAGGTAATTAGTTCATCATTTCTCTGTTAATATTTTGTTATGTTTTATACTCATTTTTTAAAGAAATCTAACCAGAACATTTATTACATAATTGACAATCTATCAAAAACTGTTTTATTTAAAACAATCATTTACAATTTATATAAGATTGAAAAGTATAGCTTTCTTGAACTTTTCACCTTTACAATATAACTTGTATATGGTTATATCACTTGGGTAACTTGCATCAGGGGGGCAGAATCTGAAAATACTGCCCCATGCAGGTTCTAAAAATGTGAAAGTGCTACCCCTGGCTTGTGGCAAAGGGCTATCTCTGTCTATTTATGCCACTGAGTGAGTGACATTTGTTCAGATAAAGACTTAATTTACAATTGTTGCTGCGTGATATTTGTAAATTGGTATTGTGCAGTCTTGTGTTTTCAAATTATTTACTTTTATTTAAAGTTTAGTGTATTTTAATGTTGTTATGAACCTCATTCTAGTCCAGTACTGTAGTTTGCTTCATTCTAGTCCAGTACTGTAGTTTGCTTCTAGTCAAGTACTGTAGTTTGCTTGCTCCTAGTCCAGTACTGTAGTTTGCTTCTAGTCCAGTACTGTAGTTTGCTTCTAGTCCAGTACTGTAGTTTGCTTCATTCCAGTCCAGTACTGTAGTTTGCTTCATTCTAGTCCAGTACTGTAGTTTGCTTCAAATCTTGATAGTGCAGATAACAAGTAGATTTTTGCTTAATTTGTTAAATATGTCTTCTACTTCTACAATCAAAAATTTCAAAATAGCAGATTATTTTTTATTTAAGATAGATTATTTCTGATCAAAGCAGCGCTGTATATTTTCCACAACAAATTAAGATAATACCCCTTTGTATATTTTGCTTATCCCATTTTTTTACCAATAAAATCACCACTAAGTATTTGCCTAAGCCATTGATGTTCAAATGGAGCTATCTGAGTTTGGTGTGCCTCCCTTTGAGTCAGTGGTTTTTGAATGGGTGTGACTCTTTGTAGTCATTTATATTATGACAGGAAAACTTTAATGGGGCTCTCTATTTCCTCATGTACCTTAATATTAAAGTTTCAGCAAATTTAAGTAGCTGTTTAGTAGGTAACACTAATTAAAGTTCAGCTACTGTATGAAAACATTGGGCCATAATTCTAGCTGAAATTTTGTGTCACTTTTTTGTTGCACTTTTCTTATTAAACATTTCAAAAGAAGATTGTATTATTTCTGTTATTTTATCATTTTTTTTTGGTCTAAAGGTGGCCTTAGTTGAAGAAGAAATGCGTGAACTCCTGAGAGAAAATGAATCAAACAAGAGAGCAATGGAAGCAAAATTTAAAAAGTTGACTCAAGCTTTGGGTGATTTGCAAACTGATTTAATGTAATGATTATGTTTATGTCACTAAACATGAACAAAGTTATACTTTTTGTACAATATAATAAATTTAAAAACATATTCTTGTTCAGTGCATTAGTTTTCTTTGTTTTTTTTTGGTGTCTGAGGCAAATACAATGTACAATGTAATATGTTTTAAAAAACTGCTTGTAAAATGTAGTCCTGCAAGAGTTATTTTAAATTTTTAAGTATTAGTTAGCAGCTGAGTTTAGCTCATATATCTCAATCATATCAACACATTAAATGTAAATTCTGTAAAGTTTCCAAATTTATTCTCTTATTTAGCAAAAATAAATTTAAAATAAAATACAATGAAAAATACAGAAATCTCAGTTGTGGAGCTGTCAGGAAAACAAGTTGTGGAAACAGTGAAATAACTCTGTACATGAATCATCAGGATATTTAAAAAGAACAGTACGAAGATGCCAACCTGGTGTTAAATTTATTTCCACCTATACTATTGTACTAACACACCGAAAGCCTTAATGTTATTTAAAAACCTATTGAAAATATTTAAGGATTTTTTTTTAGTTGGTCATGCGTTTTGATAGAAATTAAGTCAGAAACATATGGCTGCCCATATTACATGGGAAACAATGGGTGTGGATGTATTTATTTAGAGAATGTAAACAATTCACAAAAAGTGGTATTTTATATAAAAAAATGTACATAGATATATAAACTAACTTCTGTATTATACATGTTTAAAAAATATAAGTAAACAGTAATGGGATAAATTTTAAAATATCAACTAATAATTTTGATGTTGAAGGAACTATAAATTTCTGACAGAATAAAAACAGGAATTCAAAAGAAGTTTACTTTGTTTTAATTCTGTAAAATCAAAAAAATGAATACAATTTAAAAACCAATCTGCAACCGAACAGACATAAACACCTTTAGTACAGTACATTTACATTCCCTGCTACAATAGTAGTCTTGATGAATGCCATAGGCTAAATTCTATTACATGTAGTGAAAACATTACAAACATAAATATTTAAATACAGCAAATAATTACTTTTAGTGCACAATCTGTTCTACGTGTACAAGGTAGTATTTAAATAAAAATGTACTTTTATTTTTTTAATAAATAAGTAAAGTCCTTGTCGTCAGTTATATGTGGACATCATTTTTTTTTTCTTATCAGTTTGAAGCGGGGGAATTATTAAAATTTCAACAATCGGAAACAAATCAATGGAAAGAAACAATAGCATGAGGCTTTCAATAAGCAGATAATTTCAAGAATATAAATTACTGCTTTGTGCATAAACCCAAATTAGGTGTTTGATGACCAGAAGACTAATTGTAACCATGGTAACTAGACATCAACTAGATTTACTTTATCTTGATGATTAGATGGAGGAGTTTCTTAATTCTTTTTAGCCTTGATGAAGTTGATCAAACCATTGGTGGAACTGTCATGACTTTTTATGACATCCGGGGTTGTCAGCTCTGGCAAAATAGCCTTGGCTAGGACTTTGCCTAGTTCAACTCTATACAAATAGAAAAAAAAATGTAGAGTATTAAATTGTATTTGTAGCAGAATTTCGTTTCTTTATTTCCCTTAATTTTATAACTGTACAAATATATGTCACGTGTTCTGATACATATATTAATTGAAGTCTTCCAGGCCAGACTTTGTGAGCTAGGCTAGTCTGGTTTAAAAAGTTTTGTTAATCTTCATCAATCTTGTGTTTTTCACCATCAATAAATACTTAGGAAATAGGAGGACCATCCCAAGATCCCAAAAGACTATGTCACTATTTTATATTCAAAACTAAAGCAATTTAAAGTCAATTATAAATATGTTTAACCCCAGCCTAAAAAAAAAAAAATTGTTTATGTAACTGACTTACCCCCACTGATCAAAAGAATTGATGTCCCAAACAATGCCTTGCACAAATATCTTCATTTCATACATGGCTAGAAAGTAACATTTGAAGAAAAGAACAATTTATTTGTGTTATTGTACTGTTTACAATTTCAATGTAACTAGCTGTGCTACTTATCTTAGTCTAAGACATTTTGATTAGCCTGTACATGTATATACACTGTGCATGTTTCACAATTTAACCATTTTTTCTTTCATCAGGTATAAAATATATCATTCACATACCTAGGAGTGAGCCTAAAGTAAATGGGGTTAATTTCTTAAACACTATGGAGTTGCTAGGCCGATTCCCTTCAAACACCTGAAATAAAGAAAAAAATGTATTTAACAATTTCTTTGAACATCTTCAACTTATTGTTTGATTGACAAATTAACTGTATACAACAGGAAGATCTTCAACTTATTGTTTGATTGACAAATTAACTGTATACAACAGGAAGATCTTCAACTTATTGTTTGATTCACAAATTAACTGTATACAACAGGAATATTGTCAACTTATTGTTTGATTCACAAATTAACTGTATACAACAGGAAGATCTTCAACTTATTGTTTGATTCACAAATTAACTGTATACAACAGGAATATTGTCAACTTATTGTTTGATTCACAAATTAACTGTATACAACAGGAAGATCTTCAACTTATTGTTTGATTGACAAATTAACTGTATACAACAGGAAGATCTTCAACTTATTGTTTGATTGACAAATTAACTGTATACAACAGGAAGATCTTCTTACCTTGTGTGGAGCTATCAGAGTAATCTGTGATTCACTCATTCCTGATGCCCTCAGTTCAGTAACAACTTCTTCCAGAGTTTTTCCTCTCATCAAGGCTTCTGTTTGTGCCAGAAAATTGGACAACAAGATCTAGGGGAAGTAATATTTCTTTCAGTATCAGAGTTAAATAAACTACACAATTGAGGTAGATTGCAGTTTGAAACTGTGCAACCAACTTGTATATTCCAGTGCAGCGAATATCTCAATGTATACATTATTATTTATAACTTAGAAAAAACATACTTGATGATGTAGACCATTTTGAACTGGATTGTGAGTTTCAATAGGGATCAAAAAGTCACAAGGTATAATATGTGTACCTAGAGTACAAAGATAGACAAATGTCAGTGATCAAACAACATTAAACTTTCAAATAAATTAATTTGAAATAAGATGAATACTTCAACTTGGTTATGACTTTAAAAAGAATAATAAAGAATGCTTAAAATTTTATTATAACAGAAAAAACTAATGTATGTTACCTTGATGAATAAAACTATAAATTCCCACCAGTATGTAACCTTGATGAATAAAACTATAAATTCCCACCAGTATGTTACCTTGATGAATATGTTGATGTTACCTTGATGAATAAGTTGATGTTACCTTGATGAATAAGACTATAAATTCCCACCAGTATGTAACCTTGATGAATAAAACTATAAATTCCCACCAGTATGTTACCTTGATGAATAAAACTATAAATTCCCACCAGTATGTTACCTTGATGAATATGTTGATGTTACCTTGATGAATAAGTTGATAGAAAGCATGTTGGCCATTTGTACCAGGTTCCCCCCAAGCCACTGGTCCAGTGGTATAGTCCACTCTCTGTCCAGATCTAGTGATATATTTCCCATTACTCTCCATGTCTCCTTGTTGAAAGTAGGCAGGAAAACGATGAAGATACTGAAATAACACAATTTTAGATTCTAAAATTTATTTACGGCATAAATGACAGTTTCTCTATCCCTTCTTTTTCAACATAAGTTATTTGCCTCAGAAATATATTGTATAGATCTGAAGAAGCCCCATGTCCTTCAAATAATAAAAGCCTACATACATAAGTCATGTTTTTAGAGAAGAGATACTAAATTGGCAGAAAAATATGATTAACATTTGGCCAGTATAGATAAATAAAAACTTAAAAAACCAGAGGATAAATGATAGAAAAAGACGTACCTGATCATATGGCAAAATTGTGTACGACTGTGCACCATAGAAGTTGGAGTACCAGATACCCAGGGCAGCGAGTATCATAGGAATCTAGTGGAGAATTCAAAATATTTTATTAAGATGTATTATTGTAAAAATAACAAAATATATTCCTATCTATAATAATCAGTGCTTTTTTTTCTTGAAAAAAAAAGATACCAGAATGCACCATAGATAATCAATTAAAATTCCAGTAATATACTAATATACAAAGGTGTACGGAAAAAAAGATGCCAGAGCATTATTCCGGTGCGCTCCGCCAGTAAAAAAGAACTGACAATAATTAATAATGAGGAAATGATACAGCAATTATTTTTATGCTACAAATCAACTCAAGGGAAACTTTTAACTAATGCACTCTAATACTGAACTTTAATCACACTATATTATGAGGATTCAATGTGCTTTACATTTTTTTCAATCGGAGCTTCAACAAAATGTCTGTCCATGTGATAAGCTCCTTCCAAAAGTTGTTCAAAATTGTCCATACCTAATAAATTTAAAACAAATTAAATAATTAATTCCATCTTTTAGAAATGAGAGTCAAATGAACCAAAAAGTAAATACACATCAGGTATAATTTATTTTGGATGGGAGTTTTATGTGTTGGAATAAAATGTCTATTATAACAACTATTGTGCACTGACCTATCATGAGAGCTATAGACAGTCCAATGGCCGACCATAAAGAATATCGTCCACCAACCCACTGTAAAAAAAAAATAAAAAATGGGATGACATTTATGTTACTAATGAACTTTACTTTTTTAAAAGTAATTTATTGTTAAGTATTCGTACATGTATTGTTAAGTATTCGTAGATGTATTGTTAAGTATTCGTACATGTATTGTTAAGTATTCGTGCATGTATTGTTAAGTATTCGTGCATGTATTGTGAAGTATTCGTACATGTATTGTTAAGCATTCGTGCATGTATTGTTAAGTATTCGTACATGTATTGTTAAGTATTCGTACATGTATTGTTAAGTGATTAGTACATGTATTGTTAAGCATTCGTGCATGTATTGTTAAGTATTCGCATTGTATTGTTAAGTATTCGTACATGTATTGTTAAGTATTCGTACACATGTATTGTTAAGTATTCGTACATGTATTGTTAAGTATTCATTACATGTATTGTTAGTATTCATACATGTATTGTTAAGTATTCGTGCATGTATTGTTAAGTATTCGTACATGTATTGTTAAGTATTCGTACATGTATTGTTAAGTATTCGTACATGTATTGTTAAGTATTCGTACATGTATTGTTAAGTATTCAGACATGTATTGTTAAGTATTCATACATGTATTGTTAAGTATCTCGTACATGTATTGTTACAAAAAAAAAAAAAAAAAAAAAAAAAAAAAAAAAAAAAAAAAAAAAAAAAAAAAAAAAAAAAAAAAAAAAAAAATTAAGTATTCGTACATGTAATATAAGGTACAGAATGAAATGTGCCTAATGAGAATAACCATGTCTAAAAACACTTTTACTACTGAAATGAAACAAAACATTTTTATAGCTACTCACATCCCAGAATTCAAACATGTTGGCTTCATCAATTCCAAACTGTTTCACTTTGGGCTGTAATACCATAAATTAATATTTAATTTAAAAGGCAACTAACATAGAGATATATTTTTTTTACAATTCTCATAGAATCATGCAGATCATAATGTTTGGATTATTTAAATTATGTCCAAGATATACTCACAGCATTTGTGGAGAGAGCTACAAAATGTTTTGACACAGCTGCAGGCTGAAAGAAAAATTGAACAAACTCAACTATCATCATCACAACTTTTCTATTGATTTTACGACTTACTTGTTCTTAAAAGTGCTAGATGACCAAGCATTCCTTTTTTTCAAGCTCAAGTTAAAAAGAACGTGTATAATGCAAATCTGCTGGACATTGCATCATTAATCCCTGACATTGTTTGTTTGCTGCCTGGACATCAGGGCTTGTATGGTGTGATTTCTACTTTATTAAATATTTCCTAATACTCCTGAGAATCAATTCGCTATGATAAAACCTTCATCTTTTAATTGATTCCATGTCTCTTTACATTCAGAGTCTGTTTCCCCAGTGGCTGTTTAGTCTTATGACTATATTGGTAGCCTCATATGTTGTGCCATGATAATTAAACATATGTAAATTACAAGGTGTTAGCAAACTGACAGATTAATTTGAAACTTGTAAACTTACATCATGAGCATGTTCAAGGAACCAAGCTTTGGCTGACTCTGCATTAGTGATAGTCTCCTGGGTAGTGAAAGTCTGTGGGGAAAAAAGTGTATCATTTAAATAGTACACCCAGGGACCATGCGATTTGCAATATTATTATATGCAGATTAACTTGTATATAGTGCTATATTCAGTGAAATATCATATAATGAAATTGACGGGAACTCGTAATTTATACTTTAAAAAACAGAAATATTGTTACATTCAAATTGAGGAGGGGGTACGGGGGTAGGGTGTCAACATCCCCCCCCCCCCCGTCTTTTTTGTGCATTACAGGTATAACATAAGATATTTGGTTAATTTTACTTAAGATATTTGGTTAATTTTACTTAAAAATAGTCCAAACAGGTGGTTTAAGTAAAACTGTACTGTATTCAAATGTTTTCTATTCGTTAAATTGTGTACAGACGAAAATTAGCTGGGGAAAAAAAAAGATAATTAAGGTAGCTAATGCAATTCGGTGTTTTTATATTTTTATATAACTGAATTACCCCCCTTGCATTAAAAATTTTTTTATCTCGTAAATTCAATACATGCAATATAATAATTAAAATATTTTTTTAACATGATGGGTTTTTAATTAAATATAAAATAGCTTCCGTAACCTAAACAAAAAAGTTTGCCATTTATCAAACTATAATACTCTTTGCGAAATGCGCTGACCAGTTCCCATCAAAACTCCATTCCCCAAAGCAATACAGGTACGATCACATTTTACTAAAGGCGCCCCCCCCCCCGTTTATTTTTACTAGTCCTTAACTGTGTGTCAATACTACGAGCGTTATGTAACATGTGAAAGCCCCCATAATTGATTGTTCCCCTCCCCCCCCGTATCTCAAGGTACTTAGAATGCCCCCTCCCCCCTCACCCTCCAGTAGCCTATCATCTTGCTCAAGGTCACTCTCACACTTTCAGTAAGGTTAATAAATTGTAATTTTTTTTCTGCTGAACTCAAATTGACCTCGCCACCGAGGCTTAGTAAAATTTGTTCCCCATTGTGTGTGGACTGTAACATTTTGTGGTTGACTGTAAATTGTAAGAAATCTCCCCACCTCCATCTACCCTGCTCATAATCATGCAGAACTCAAGCCAACTTTTAAAAAACGTTTCTAATTTGGGGGAAAGAATATTCGGCAAAAGGTTTATTTTATTTCACAATACTGAAGTACGAAATTTGTTTTTTAATAGACATTATATATAAGCGAAGGGGAAGGGACCAAGAAAAATGTCACTACTGAAATTTTGTTACCAAGGCCTTTATAATATTATGTTATGTCCTGAGTCAGGTAGGAATGGTCATCCAAGGTCAGCAGTAAAATATGATTGGGCATGGAACATGAAAAGTGTGAAGTCAGTTGTTAAAGTAGTCAGTAGAGTCAATCCTGTTCAGTTAAGTGTTTAGTACTGTAGTTGATTCAGTGAAGTCATTTTTTCTACTAGTAGTTAAGTCATTATGTTGATGTTATAAGATTGTGAATATAGAAGTTGTTCTGTTATGTATTAATTGATAGAGTTGACCACATCATCACCAACAATGCACCAGTATCAAGATAAAAGCACTTGTTACATATAGTACAGTGTATTTCTCTGAGTTTTAAAACTCTTTATAGTTTAAAAATCCACAACAAAATGTTAACTATTCACCAGAAATGGAAAATTTCTTTCACTGCACTTATTTCTCTAGCATATCATGTGGTAGAGTCAATACAAAGAGACAAAATCTAGACTTGAAGGATTAGCTCTGGTATATAGAAACAACCCAATGTCCACTCTGATTTAATCAGGTGTCTGACACTAGCTAAGTAAAGCCATGATAGCTAAGTAAAGCCATGATAGCTGAGTAAAGTCATGATAGCTGTATAAAGCCATGATAGCTAAGTAAAGCCATGATAGCTAAGTAAAGCCATGATAGCTAAGTAAAGCCATGATAGCTAAGTAAAGCCATGATAGCTTAAGTAAAGCCATGATAGCTGAGAAGTCATGATAGCTAAGGCAAAGCCATGATAGCTAAGTAAAGCCATGATAGCTAAGTAAAGCCATGATAGCTAAGTAAAGCCATGGTAGCTAAGCTAAAGCCATGATAGCTAAGTAAAAGCCATGATAGCTAAGTAAAGCCATGATAGCTAAGTAAAGCCATGATAGCTAAGTAAAGCGAATGATAGCTGAGTCTTTATGCTTGCCACTAAAGTCCTTTAAATATAAGACGCTGACTTAAATTTCCTATACAACAACTCACCTTTGAGGCAATTATAAACAAAGTAGTCTCAGGATTTAACTTTTTTAACGTTTCTAGCAATGTGAGTCCCATCCACATTAGAAACAAAGTGGGCTGCTGGGACCACACTGGTACTTCTTGAGAGCCTCTGTCACCATCACAGGGCCCTGTGTTCAAAGATAATTTGTTATGAGAATATTAACATCATGATGAAAACAATGCGCAAATTAATAAATAGCAAAAGGCTTCAGAGAAATTGTTTCACTGACCAAATCAGGAGCCTCCGCATACCAATATTCACACAATCTGTGATAGCTTTTCCTGTGTAGTTAAGCTGCAGGAGCCACTTCTTACTTGATCAGTGAACTCTCTCATGTGAAGTTTAAGCACAGCATTAACATCTGGCATCACCTGGTCAGTAAAGACAATAGGCTCAAATTTTAAAAGAAAAAAAAAATGTTTAAATAAAAGACATCTATCCCAGCCTAATATCAATTTTATTTCCGATTGTTTATTTTTCTTAATTGATTATTGATAGTTCATATGCATACGTCATATTTAAGTCAATATGATTTAAATAAAATAAACTAATATAATTTGAATAGCAATGCAATAAAAAAAGAACACAAACATCTTTTCCTCCACAAGTATGGGAGCATTTCCAATGATTTCGCAAGGCTATGTGGAGAACAGCCCTGTCTTCTGTGAAGTTAATTTTTTCACCAGCAAACATAGCATTCTCCTCATTTTTTCCACCTGAGCTGATTTTAACTTTGGAAAAGAGTAATCATTTATTTTATAATGTATGGAAAGAGAAAATGTATCTTATTAAAAAAAAAATATATATATATAGCATCATAAACTGAAACCTTATGTATTAATAAGGTAAAATAAAAAGTAAATAATAAGGTTTTTTACCACATCAATAAGTAGTTTAAATACTTCCTTCATTGATCAAATTTTTTGAAAAATCTACTGAGGAGAGGACCATCTTTTCCTTCTAAAGAAAAGGCTAGAAATATAAAATAATTCCAAAATGATAATAAAATATTTAAACAAATTTATTATATTTTCTCTTAATAACTAAAAAAAAAAATAATGGTATAAGTACAGTAATTTATTTTGTTTTTCTATTTTTGTATAAAACCTATAACACATTGTTAATTCATTTGAAATGTTGTTCTGAAAACTTAAATCATATATTCTTAAAGATTGTTATACCTACTTATGACAATATAATGAGCCAATTTTATAAAGTATGAGGTTATACAAGTTATAGGTTTAAATTTTACAGCAAAGTGAATTTATTACAAGAAATCTTTAGCATTCTAATTGTGCCTTTCTATGAGTATTTATGCAATGCTCCAGCCAGGATTGCCATGAGGGGGAGACCACCGAACACTTGAACTCAGCACCTAACCTTTGAGGGCCCTTTGTTATCCAATTTTTTAATTATTTTTTTTTGCTTTAAAATTGGACGAAAAAAGTGGCCAGAGAGGCTCCGGTTGTCAATGTTTTATAGAGGCCATAGTGTCCCTGGCTGGATCCCCAAGTACTAAAGTACACTTTTAAGGCAGACTCTGTTTCAAACATCTCCTGAATGATTTCTGAACATCCTTTTTAAACTGAGTTGCGATTATATTATGTTTTATGTTTGTCCTCTTTCATCAACTTGATTTATCTAAGAGAGAATCTCTAATCCTAACAATCCCCCATCCCCACTAAACCACCAGACCCAAACCACCCCGAGCGGGCCCCACCCCCCCACCCCCCCTGTTTAATATGATCAGCATGTTTTTACACTTTGCTTGGAAACGTTGCTGGATAATCAAAGCCGGGCTACACAAAACACATCGTCAAGGTGTTTCTCTACCCACTGAATATTTTTATTTCGTTGTTGTAATATTGCTGAAAGTGAAAGCTATGTAATCATTAGGGGAAAAATTATGCCCATGAATGGACATAAACTTAAAATATTCAGTTTTCACCAAGGAATACCAAGCTCTGTCTAGTGGAACAATACAGTAACATTGGTTGAACAACTTGGACATATTATTCCCAAGAAATATTAGTCTTATTAGATATACTATGCTATATCATATAGCGGTAGTGGCAGTTCTCTCAGAGGGTAGACCTGGGGGGGTTGTATTTTTGAATTCTACAGGGGAGGGGGGGCCCCCCTTGTAGCCCCAGAGCGTGAAAATTTACAGGAGGGTGTCAGGCATTCTATAGCAGGGGGCCAGCAAGTTAAAATAGATAATATATATTTACTATGAACAAATTAGCAGGGGGAACTAAATGGGGCGCCTGGCCCCTCCCCCACGCCACGTTCGGCTGGTAGCATAATATAATATATATAGAGGGCCAAAAATGAGAAACATATATGGTGACGGTAATATAATTATATCAAAGTTTGTTTAGCTGTACCCTTAGAAAAATTGTTGATAAGCATGGATATACATTGAACAGGATTTCCTGATTGGCTAAATACTATTGCAAACAAAATTACATGAAACAATACAATTAAATTATATTTCAAAATAATTCGTATGTTATACGATTTGTTGCTCTACTTTTTGCTCCACTTATATATATATATATATATATATATATATATATAAGTGCTGACTGATGTGTATGTATAAATCGCATACCCATAGGCATAGGTTGTTTTTTATTTATTTATTCATTTTATTTTTAGTGTTACCTGAATTTATCGAATCTCTTTGGGTCTTCCTTAAACATCTTTAACATGCTCAAGTTTTTCGCATTTGTGTCGTAAAAACTTTTAAGCTTTATCCAAGCCGGATCCTTGGAAAGAAAAACTCTTCCGGCCATTTTCTAGGCTATCGTTATTTTTAATCAAAAAAAGAGACCTAAAGTAAAAAGCACAGAGGTACGTCGCCCGGTTTGATAGAAACCTTGTCCTTGTTGATGGTTTTCTTATCAAAGGTCAAGGCCAAAGTTCACGAAACAGGTACTTTTTGAATTTCTGAAACTGGTGAGTCAATAAATCTGATGAACACATTTTGTTAATTTTCTTAACAGTATCATATCAATTAATTAAAACTTATAAAATAACATTTAATTTTAATGTAAACTTAGCATTATTCCCTAAGGATAAAATTGTGTTATATGATTTGCATTTCAACAATAACTATCGTCAGTTTGTTGACAATTTATTTGTCAAAAGTGACTAAACTAGTATCATTTTGGGCTTGTATCAACTTTCAATGCCCTTTCACTCAGTGACACTGACTTATCAGTATTACCATCAGTATGCGAATTTTTAAAAATGTTAAAAGCCAGTCTCCATGGAGAGTGCTATTTTTCGGTACAGATGATTTTTCAATAAAAATTTTAGAATGTCTGAATGAAAATAGGTAAGATACAAGTATTTTTCTATGAGCCTGAGATTATAGTGTTAGCTGAGATGGGGTACATGGTCTAAGTTTAGTACTTGTTTTACCAAGTACCTGTACTCAGTATATTTTATGTGGGAATTAATTAGAGCTGGGCTTGCATGAATGAATACTTTCTCCCAAAAAGCTCACATTTTTTAAGTATGTACCATGTAACATTGATGACTTTAGATCTATTTACATTGACAATTTTAAAACACATGAAATTGAAACAGTGTTGTAAATTTGAATAAAGGTGATTATTTGCTCCTTTAAAAGGACTTTAAGTATATATAAAAAGACTAAAAGTTATATAAATAAAACTTTGTTTAAATATGTATAATATTTTGTGTGCTAATTTTGAGGGTATATTTCTGTGTCTTTGAGGTCATGCATATATATTTTTACATTCTTTTAGGCCATAAATCTCAAAGTCTGAATAATGAGAGTGTGTTTTTCTTATAACTCTACAACATGCCCATATCAGAAGACATAAAATAATTTGCTTAAGTAAAAATTGATTTCATTATAGTTTATTTTTCTTATGGGATATGATTGAAGTTAGTGTAATCCCCCCCCCCCCCCCCCCCCCCCCCCCCCCCCCCCCCCCCCCCCCCCCCCCTCCCCCCCCCCCAACAAACTTTTTTCCCCCCCCCCCCCTCCTCCCCCTTTCCCCCCTCCTCCCTCCCCCTTTTTTCTTCCCCCCTCCCTTCCCCTCTTTCTCTTTTCTTTTTCTCCCTCTCTTTCCCACCCCCCCCCCTTCACTTTTTCCCCCCCCCCCCCCCCCCCCCCCCCCCCCCCCCCCCCCCCCCCCCCCGCGTTTTCTTTCCAGAATGTCACACTCACAACAAAAAGTTGTTGATAAACTACACATTGTTCACCCTCCTGTTAAACATCCTGTTAGTGTTAACGTTTGTTATTTATATTAAATCCATATTCTAATTACAACAATATACCATCATGTTATTTTTAAAGTTTCAATTAAATTATTTCTATATTATTGAAAACAGACACCTGTCACAAGATATGCAGCTTTATGGGATTTGATGGGATATGAGTGGCCAATTAGTCAAATACCAAATAATTCTTATGATGTTGGTGTCCTTGCATCATTTGGGCACCTTATACCCAAAAGAATCATTGATGCATTTCCATAGTAAGTCTTTTATTATTTGACCAATGTTGTTGTTTTTTTTTGCATATTGGAAGAGAATTTTCATTCATTGTATAAAAATATGTCATGATAATTTTTGTACTTCTTTTCATTTAGTGGAATAATCAATGTTCATCCCAGTTTGTTGCCAAGATGGAGAGGAGCAGCACCTCTACATCATACAATACTCAACGGAGATGTTAAATCTGGAATCAGTATTATGTGCTTGAAGCCTAAACAGTAAGGCTTTACATGTTACTGCCATTGTCCACATTCTCTGGGTGCAATAGGTGACAGCTTGAAGTGACTAAGTGAACAGTATCATATAAAATAGATAATATCACTTTGGAATTTGTTTATTGGGGGGGGGGATATTAAAGCAAGATAAATTTATTGCATGGCCGACTGGATTTATTTAATATGAACAGATTTAGCTGAGATTTGTAATTCTTCTGGTACTAATTGAGATAACTAAAACTATTATGGCTGTGTGATAAATGTGGTGGGCAATTTCAAGAGGAAACTTTTACTATTTTGAACAAACAGACAAGCAAAGTAACAATAAAATATGAATATTAAAAAATGTGGGTTTTTTAAATATAAAAATGTGACATTTTCATAAAGCAAAATGTAAATAAATCTAAAATAATGATGCTTAGTATAATTTCAAAATGTTCCTTACTAAAATCCATTAGGCTCAGTATAAGGGTTTTGTCTCATTGAAGTCTATATTTTGGTAGTTTTTGAATAGAGGCTGTCTTCATCTTCGTAATCAGGTTTCTCTGAGACATATAGAAATGTCTATGAGCGAACACAGATCTCAGTCAACAAAGTCATAAATGATATAGAGATTTACCTTGTGATTTATTTATTGTAATTGTTTTAATGAATCCTTTGAAGTACATGTCCAGATAAAATAAATAAATGTTTGCTTGAAAATCAGATCTGTGAAGAGATATTTTATTGGATTTTTTTTTCAAATATAAAATTAAACAGTTAGTGCATCATATTAATTTAATCATTGTAGAAATGGGTTTAGGACAATAAGCCATGCTAACCAAAAAGAATATGAACTTGAGAATTTAGACATTAAAAAAAACATCACATAAGCAATTGCCTTGTTGCATCTGTACTTTCATGTGTTCATTTTGTAAATAAAGGATGTATTGTGGACATTTTAAATCATCAGCTTTCAACCTGCTGATCTAACAATTAGTATTATTAAACAGGTCAGAGTACTAAAAATAAGTTTTAAAAACTGTATACCAATATACTGTATATTATGCTGAATATTGTCTTATTAAGTTAAATCTAAAAAATAAATTAAAAAAAACTGTAAACTTTTAAGATGTTTAGTTAGTAACATGTCTTAGGAAATTAATAAAATGACATGAGTTAAATTATAATTTTCTTTTCTCCCAGCTTTGATTCTGGTCCCATTTTAAAACAGAAAGTCCTGGATATTCCATTTAATTATTCATTGTCTGGTCTTCGAGATTTCATGTCTCTAGAAGGTGGCAAACAGGTATGTGTGTCTTTCCAATCAGAAAAATAGTTGTCTTTTTAAGGGATGTTTTTATACAAGCTACCAAATTATTATTGTATTGAAAATTATGCTTTATCATTATCACCTTCATATTTTATATCTCTGAGTTTCTAGATTATAGAGGTGCTATCAAACCTACCAGAATTTATAATTGCAGAACAGCAACAGTCAGAGAATGATGTCACATATGGTTAGTTGGCATAATTTCTACTGATTAGTATTCATTATCATTTCCATTGAAGTTTTATTAGCAGCAATTTTTTTTTGAGCTTTTATTCTAGGGGGGAAATATATTGATTAATTAATGAAAAATCTTGTTGAAAAATTTTTCTTCACATTTATTCCAATAAAAAAAATGTTTCAATGATTTTATTTGGATGCTTATTGCAAAATCAAGTAAATATTTAAAAATTTTAGTTTTTATAATCATTCCTGAAGTATTATTTTTCAATTTCCTTTCAGATTGAATTAGCTTTTTTTAATTTATTACACAGCTCACAAATTGAAATTGACCATGTCCTTTATTGACTGGGAGAATCAGACACTGGAATCAATTGATAGACAATACCGAGCTTTACATGAAACGGTAATATGCACTTGATTCTTCTTCATCAAACATCATTAACCAATCTTATTTAGGATTTTTGAGAAAAAAAAATTTTTTTTTACTAGTAGCAATGCATTTTGTTTGCCTAATTCAAGAGCACATCTACATAAGTAGTTGTTGTTTTTTGACATCATATATTTCAATGTTCAACATTTACATCGTAGTTATTTCAATGTCCAACATTTACATCTTACAGTTATTTTAATTTTCCCTAATTACATCGTATAATTATTTATTTCAGTGCTCAGTATTTACATGAAATAATTATTTCAATGTTCAGTTAATCCTAAGTAGAAATAAATATGCCAAAACATTAATTTTTTTTTTCTTATTAGTAATTCAGAATTTCTACAGATTTTTTAAATTTGTGTTGTAGCTGAATACTAACAGATCTTTCAATTTGTTCATATCTTACAGACGGAGCTTAGATCAGAATTCAATGGTGTGACTATTAGATTACTAGATATGTTAAACCCCAGATACACCCCAAGTAAGTTTATTTACTTTTTACAACGTTTTTCTTAACCTCACTTCTTGTCTGTTTGTCCGCGAATTTTTGCATTCCAATTTTAGACCAGACCACTTTCCGATAAGCTATAGCTCTGATACTTTCAATATAACTCAGAACTCGATGACAATGCAATATTCTTACTATTTCATTATGATTTGATGAGTTTCTTAATAAATAAAATTAAATATGTAAAATTATCGTGGCTGAAGAAAGAATACTCTACTGCGCCTGAAGGGGGAATAGCACTGTAAAAATGTAAAAAATATGGACTTCTTGCATTTTTAGGTACTTAAACATATTAGCTATCATATTCTATACACAATTAATATCGCTAATTAATCTAAATTACTTTTAAAAAAAATATTTTTGATGGCTGCATCCTACAAGTTTACAAAAAAAGTCACAAAATCACCCATAACGACATATTTTTTATCAAAGCAATCAAACTATTTGAGGTGGCATGTTTTATACCAATGTTTACAGTACGGTGACCTGATTTCAACTAGCGTGCTCTTTATATCTAAAAATAGCCTCAGTAGAAGAAATCTCTGCTAGAAACTAACTACTGTCGACCTAGTTATATTAAAACGAATTTTTTGATTGGATGACTCTTGAAATAATCTGCCAGACGGCGCACGACGGGTTATCCATACACAGAATGCACTATTCCAATGACAAAAGTCTGTTTATTTTTAACTAAAAGGTAGAAAATAAAAATTACATTATAAAAAATTATTTTATAAAATTCTTGCGTACTAAAAGCAGTAAATAATTTCTGAATAAATTGGGCGCATGAACACAAACATCCAGACCTCTAATTTATAGAAATGAAAACCTGTTTAATATAATTTCACTATATTAATATATTGATTCAATTGACTTTACAAGTATTCTATATCATGAGTTTAGGCTATACAACACTAGAATTAATTTTACATACTCATATGCATTTTGTTATAGAAGTTCTAATAAATGATCTGTATTATCGTGATTTGAAAACCTTCTGTAATAATACTTTTGGGATTTAATTGATAACATTTTATGATTCTAATACTGTAATACAAACATTCACATAATATAAAATCCATGCGCCCAACGTTTTTCGTTTTTATAAAAATCAGAGAAAAGCTCTTATAAAGTCTATTACCATGCGACCAATTTATTCAGAATTTATTTTCTGCTTTTTAGTACGCAAGAAAAACGTTTTTTATAAAATAATTTTTTTATAATGTAATTTTTATTTCCTTTATTGTGAAATGTTTTAGAAAAAGGCAGAGTATTTCAGTTGTATAAAGAATCATCATTAGTGATAAAATAACGTGCACATAAGCATTGTTTTGAGGGAATTTATACAAGACAAAACTACTAACAATAGAAGTTACTGCTCTTAGAGAATACAATATAAGGAAACCTATTAAAGTGATTTCCTGATAATCTAAAGAAATTTGAATTTGTCTGGTAGTAAACATAAATTCAATATGTACATAAATCTACATTATATTCTATTGTTATTTTCTTGTGATGTAGATCTCTCTTTAGATTCTACCAGCCCTCCAGGACTACCAGTATTTGACAGAGGCTCCAATATATTGTGGGTGAGGTGCAAGGTATGTACATGTATATTGTGGGGTGAGGTGCAAGATATGTATTAGTATATTATGGGGGTGAGGTGCAAGGTATGTACCAATATATTGTGGGTGAGGTGCAAGATACGTACCAATATATTGTGGGTGATGTGCAAGGTATGCACCAGTATATTGTGGGTGAGGTGCAAGGTATGTACCAATATTATTGTGGATGAGGTGAAAGATACGTACCAATATATTGTGGGTGATGTGCAAGGTATGCACCAGTATATTGTGGGTGAGGTGCAAGGTATGTACCAATATTATTGTGGATGAGGTGAAAGATATAGTACAAGTATATTGTAGGTGAGGTGCAAGATATGTTCCAATATATTGTGGGTGAGGTGCAAGGTTGTACCAGTATAATGTGGGGTGAGGTGAAAAATATGTACCAATATATTGTGGGGTGAGGTGCAAGGTTGTACCAGTATATTGTGGGATGAGGTGCAAGATATGTACCAATATATTGTTGGTGAGGTGCAAGATATGTACCAATATATTGTGGGTGAGGTGCAAGATATGTACCAATATATTGTGGGTGAGGTGCAAGATATGTACCAATATATTGTGGGGTGAGGTGCAAGGTTGTACCAGTATATTGTGGGGTGAGGTGCAAGATATGTACCAATATATTGTGGGTGAGGTGCAAGATATGTACCAATATATTGTGGGTGAGGTGCAAGACATGTATTAGTCTACTGTGGGTGAGGTGTAAGGTATGTACCAATATATTGTCCAGAATATTTAAAGTAATAATTATTTTAAGTCTTTAAATTGGAATTAATTTCCACTTTTTAGTAAATTTTAATGCAATATATTTTCAAAAAGTTTTTCGTGTTATTCTTATTAGTGTTTAAAGGATTTCATTTGCTTTTGTTTTTAAAGTCAGTATAAACTAGTTAAATAAGGTGTTGGAAATGCGTCAGTTCACACAGTTATTAAAATGTTTACATTATAATCTCTTTCCTAATTCTCTAAATCTCACCTGTATGTTCTACCTGTGCCTTTGAAAAGTTATTGTATTAAAATGTCTGGGTTTTTTTATTTACTTCTCTAATCAGGACGACTGGGCAGGCTTTATGCGAGTGACAATAAAAAAGAAAATGACAGCGAAGGAGTTTTACAATGGATACTTATCTAAAGACCATCTGAAAGGCACTGTACTGAAAAGCAGGTCCAATAATTTATTTGACGATGTCTATAGTCAGTGGATAAAAGAAAGAAAACCATTATGACATGATGAAATGTTTTTATTGGAATAAAATTTATGAAACAAATTTAAAATAAAAAAAAATTTTATAGCAAATTTTTTAAAAGGTTATTTGTTTGTTTTTTCTGTTCTGATATTTTTTTAAAATCAAATTTTGTGTAAGTACAGTGACGAGATTTTTCTGGAGCTAAATCTGAGGAATAGATGGGAGAGGTTTGAGTGGGAAGACTCTAATGTCCAGGAAGCCAAAACTTAGTCAAGAAAATTGACTACAAAACTTGATTTTGTGTAGAGTGAATAAAAAGACATTCATTAGACATTTAGTGAAAGCCAGGGGTGCATAACCTTGTCAACCCTGACGAGTCACTGTGACCTACAACGTCTACTTCCCCTTTTTATACTTCCTCCATAATCAAAGGAAATCCGTTCGTCACGGTTTTTGAAAAAAAAAAAAATGGACATCTGTAACTCAAATGTCTTTCAAGTGGGTCGCCAGAATATTTGTAAAAATGACTAAATTGCGGCAGAAGGGGGAGGGCAAATGGTATATTTTACATATAATATTATATGTATTTCGAAGGGGGGGGGGCGCTAAAAAGATACTGTGCCCCGGGCGCGAGTTAAGCTCGCTACGGCACTGAATTACGGACTTGTACATTTTATTTTAATTCTTTCTTTCATTACAGGTGAGTCACGGAAAGTTTTCTTAGTCAACAATTACAATAAACTACTTGTCAATATTTTCAGTGCATAATGAGAAGGAAAAAAATTAATTTAAAAAAAGAAATGTTTATATCTCTTTGTTGGAGTAAAATGTATTAGCAGCATCAGTGATGAAATTATTAGGTGGTGGTCAAGACTGTAACAAAATTAAATGTTGAATTAAGGCAGGGGAGTGGGGGTCTTAGAGGTACAATGGGCCTTGGTCGAGTGTCACATGGAGGGCTTGGGGTGTCACATGCTGGCTTGGGGTGTCACATGCAGGGCTTGGGGGTGTCACATGCAGGGTATGGGGTGAGTGTCACATGCGGGCTTGGGACGGGTGTAAGGTTAAAAAAAAAACTACGAACGCGTGACCCTCCATGAGACGCTGGGTTTGGGACGGTCGCACCCAGTGCCGAACCTAGGGATTTGGGGGGGGGATTTGCCTCTTTGGGGGCCCCTGCATTTTGACATTCGATACCATGACATAAGATAATGTGCTTAATATTTTATGTTCAAATTGTGGGGCCCCCTCAAGCTGGGGCTCGGGGGACTTTCCAATTTGGACCCCCTCCCTCCACCCTAGGTACGCCTCTGGTCGCACCTACAGCCAACAACTTAGGCCGCTGCTGATTTAAGGATAAAGTGGATTGAAAAACCAATATCAATAGATAACTTGCACATAATTACACCGTAGACATTTCATAGATTTACGTTCAATCTATGTTGTTAGAGTTACGACACCACGTTCATTCTGTGTTGTTAGTTATGACAACACGTTCAATCTGTGTTGTTAGAGTTACGACACCACGTTCAATCTGTGCCACTGGTTCCGATTACACTATGTAACACAATTTTTGTTCCCGGTTATATTTCAACTTCTTATGTCTAAAAACTACCGAAAAACGACAACATTCAGCACACATTTTGTTTTTATGACCACAGCCCTGAATAATGTTGTATTTATTGTGACAAAAAAGGAAATGTATATTTTTTCGTTCATTCTACTAAAAAAACACTAGCCTGATAAATAGACAAAGGCAGTCGAAAATCACTTAAGAAGGTCCAGAAATGAAAAGGTTTTCTTGATTTGCGAGTGTACTTCCAACCGCTTTCTCAAAAAAAAACGCCCACATATAGTCCCTCATCATGTTTTCGTTATAATGTCCTTGTCAACGACATTTAAAGTCCAGTAGATATAATGTCCTTGTCAACGACATTTAAAGTCCAGTAGATATATTATGTCCTTGTCAACGACATTTAAAGTCCAGTAGATATATTATGTCCTTGTCAACGACATTTAAAGTCCAGTAGATATATTATGTCCTTGTCAACGACATTTAAAGTCCAGTAGATATAATGTCCTTGTCAACGACATTTAAAGTCCAGTACATATTAACATTTTTTTGAAACCACCTCAAAGGCCCATCAGGAATGACACCATTTGATGTCTCCTGTGACCACCCATCCATAGTCGTCATACTAGTGATACTACAAGGTACTCAGCAATGTGTTTAAACTGGTGTAGTCCTCTTGCACAGAGTGAGTCTTATGGAGAGACGGGTAGTTGTTTCCGTTTGTAAAGCAGCACAGCTTTGAGGTTCAGTGATGTGCTGTCTATGAATAAGTGCCAATCACTCGGGTTACAGGTGATAACTACAGCCTCGAATAGACATGTCATTTTGTTGTTGCACAAGCACAGCACATCTTGCCGCCTGAAGTTGGAAAATGTTTGGTGACGCTTTCTCTGATCAGTGATTTAACACGAATTCATTCGGACAAATTCCACTGCTTGAGCCTTAATGTCAGAAGCTCGGCATTGGACTTGGTAAGATCAAGGTCTCTGATCAGATTGTTAACATTATTCAGGTAAGAGAAGTGTAGCCTTCTCTCATCAATCGTATCTGTAGATCAAGGTCTCTGATCAGATTGTTATCATTATTCAGGTAATAGAAGTGTAGCCTTCTCTCATCAATCGTATCTGTAGATCAAGGTCTCTGATCAGATTGTTAACATTATTCAGGTAAGAGAAGTGTAGCCTTCTCTCATCAATCGTATCTGTGAAATCGTAATATGTATCTCCACCAAAGTCTTCCTCGCTGTCTGACTGGCTGCTGTGTCTTTTGAAGATGGCTGATATCTTTTCGGGGGAGTGGAACGGATATCTCGGGGCAGTGTGGTACTGGTGAAATGAAAGAAGGACTGTCTGGATAAACGATATGAGGTGCATTCTTTGCCAGTGCGACGTTTGGTAGGATCCACCATGCAAAATTATCAGTTGTTTGATAGCGGATAGCAAACTTCATGGCACTTTTTGCACCCGTAACATAGCAGATATAATTAGTAATATACATTTAAAAGCAGGATATTTCACACATTTCATTACATTACCAGCTAAATTACATTAATATATATGAAAATTGTGTCAATAACAACTCCTTACAAGATCTAAATAATTGAAATTCTACAATATAAAGCCCTGTCATATAAGCGAGCAGCAAATGTTTACCTTACCTTCAAGAGTTTTCTTGCAATACGTGCATGTGAAATGAGGTGCCTATGACTTGTCTTGATTCCCGACAGTCATGCCGAAGTATGCCTTGTAGGCCTCGCTCATTTTATGACATACTATCACGGAATACTTTCTTGCTCTTTTCTTTATAAATTTTCCATACAGGTAGCAGATCTCATCTGCTGGGTGCAAACAATCTCTTGATGTCGTCTAAACCCCAATAAATTACGATTTATTATTCTCTTACTCAGCAATAACATAAACCGAAATGTTGATTCGAGTCACCTGTGCTTTTAAACAATTGGATGGTGCTAGAAAGTTCAGAACGTTTCGAACGGCACCAACAGCAGCAGTGGAAATCATGGCAAACGTACCGCCACTGAGCATTCGTAGGGAGCAGGCCGTGATAACCGCGTATGAGCGGTATAAGCGGCAAGAGGAGACCTCTGTCCTAAGGGTGATGATTGATGGCCGGGTGGAAGGAAAGCGGCTCTCGATTAAGTCTTTTATGCATAACGCTATGAGTAGGGTTCGAAAATTACGCGTAAGATTGGCGCGCGTAATTTACGCGTAATTTACGCCACAATTACGCGTACCATTAATGCCCAATTACTTGAAAATTTATGTTCCTTTTGTTGCTCACGCTCACTGATTGCTAGTAGGTATATTTTTAATAATGTTTTCGAAGGTTTTTACTTGTAATTAACCGGTCATAATAATTTGCCCGTCGTCCACGTATTTCGTCGTGTACTTACTGCATCAGCGGCGGCCATCTTTGGCTAAGTAATACCGTCTAATACGGTCAACGCGGGGCGGGTGCAATGCGCTGCGAAATACGGCCGCCGCGGGTGCCGAACTACGCAAAAGACGACACAGGCGATCGACGCTGGTTAGGGTTCGAAAATCACGTGTAAGATTGGCGCGCGTAATTTACGACAAAATTACGCGTACCATTAATGCCCAATTACTTGAAAATTTATGTAGGCCTACCTTTTGTTGCTCACGCTCACTGATTGCTAGTAGGTGTATTTTTAATAATGTTTTCAAAGGTTTTTACTTGTAATTTACCGGTCATACTAATTTGCCCGTCGTCCACGTATTTCGTCGTGTACTGACTGCATCAGCGGCGGCCATCTTTGGCTGAGTAATACCGTCTAATACGGTCGACGCTGGACGGGTGCTATGCGCCGCGAAATACGCCGCGGGTGCCGAACTCAGCAAAAGACGGCACACGCGATCAACGCTGGGGCAATCCGCAGCGAAATACAGACGACGTGGGTGCAATACGCAGCGTAATACGGCCGACGCGATCGACGGAAGCACTATACACAGTAAAATGTTTTCTATACGTTTCATGACATATGAAACATATATAGATAATCAAGGCCGTACCCAGGGTGGGGGAGTGGGAGGGCTGGGAGGCTGCAGCCCCCCCCCAAATGTTATTGCTGATAGTAACTCATAAAAAATTGTCAAATATTTGCCTTTAAAAACTTGGAACAGCCCCCCCCCCCCCAAAAAAAAAAATCCTGGGTACGGTACTGTAGATAATGTTTAAAAAAAAACATTTTTTTTTTTTGGATTTTTTTTATTTTATAACCTCCCCGTTTGGCTTGCGACCGCTTGCCATACAGCTCATGGCGGCATTGTGTACTTAATCGAAAATTGTTATGATTTTATCTTATTTTTAACCAGACTTTGGCTTCCTTATTGAAAATATTTATTTTATTATGTTTACTGAAACGATTAAAAACAAACAATATACTTTGCGGTTTACGCTATTTTACCAAACGAATACTTCCGGTTTAGGCTTGTGGCCGGATGTAGATGGTACTCCTAATCACTGTAATTAATTAATCGCCACTGTTAACACAACGAATTGCGACAGAAACAATTAAAAATGGCCGTCAAATATGCATTTTTAAATTACCGTAATTTACGCGTAATTTTCAAAATTACGTTACCGTAAATTACGCGTAATTTACGGTAACTTACGCGTAACGTTACGCGACTTCGAACCCTAGCTATGAGACTGTCCACGGAGATCGAGCCGCCAACCGACCGCCTAATGCTAAAGACTGTTTCCCGGGCTCCTCCTGGCCAAGCATCCTACATGCCGAAGAATCGTACGACCCTGGTTGAAAGCAATGCTGGGAAAGCAAAGGATCGCCGAACACTGCACAATGCGATTGGATCCTATCCGGGGGACACTATACTGGCCTATACTGATGCTTCTGTAACCAGTATTGACGGTCGGACAAGCTCCTCTTTTGGGGTTCATATCAGTTTCCCACACACCCGATTTGTGGAAGACCATGCAGGGCCATGCGGGTCGCTCTGTGCTTACGAGGCAGAGATGACAGCCATTACTGAGGCAGTGGACCACATAGGTGGCTCATCCGGGAAGGTATTTTGCCTGCTACCGAGCATTGTTATCCTGACCGATGCGCTCTCTGTTCTCCAAGCCGTAAAGGGGACGGGAGAATGGCCTGAGCTTCTGGGAGCCATGCTGATGGCGATACAGGGTCTTGCGTCCCAACATCATGTGGCAGTGACCCTTCAGTGGGTCCCCGGGCATGCGGACGTGTCCGGCAATGAAAGAGTTCAGAAAGTTTTTTGAAAGAATATTCTAGAAGACTATTCAGTACCGAAAACAGACAACTCTACCAGTTCAAGTATATTCTAGAAGACTAGTAAGCATAGAATTCGAATAACGAGTTTTCAAGAAAACACGAATTTCAAAATATCACTATCCTGATTACAGAGACAAAGTTTTTGTGGAACAATAGCAATTTTCTGTTTTTTTTAGACGTAACGGTTTAGGAAAACACACTTCAAACCCAGGAACAAAAAATTAGTTAATTTTGTAACAAGGTGTTGTTATAAAAAGATGCACTCATGTATACATTTGTTACATAGTGTTATGTGTTGTTATAAAAAGATGCACTCATGTATATATTTTACGTGATGTTTAGACTCTCAAAAAAATAATTTTTTTTAAGAAATGTAGAATATTTTTGATGGAAAGGAAATTTTTTTAATCAATCTTCTCTGGTCAGTAAAATATTTTATTTCACGTGGTTTACATATTTTGTTAGTTACTTGTATACGTTGTCATATAAAATACTTAATACGTCTGTTTGATCTGTTGGATAGTCTGTATTTATTTTAGCGCATTTTTGGTTGTTTTCAAGTTTATTGGGGCCTTCTTAATTATTTTATTTAAATGCCTCCACACCGAAAACTTGCACCTGTTGCCATGTTGTCGTATCTTTCCTGGTGACCTTCTAACCGAGATCTGTTAAATTTTATCGCATTGAAGCACAATGCAATGTTAAATTATTACTGGGACTATCTTATCAGTTATTACATCATGCATCTATTTTTACTGCATGAACATGTCTGTTATCATAAAAGAAACTCTTGAAAGACGTATTTCTGATGTCAGTACTTGTTTAGTTCAGTGATCTAGAGGGTAACTATGGTAGAGCACTCCGCCCCGGGCGTCACTTTCTAACTTTAGTGGGCGGCTTCTTCACTTCTTGACTATCTTTCGCCACTAAAATGGGGAGGCAATTAAAGTCCACCCCTGGCACCACAATTGGTAGTTATGCCACTGGTTTAATATTTTCAAAATAAATGTTTCGCGTAAGTTCACATTTTGACATGTTTAACTTGCTAACAATATGCCCGCCACAAAGAAGGTGAATCTGAGGGCTAATCGGATGGCCGAGATAAAATGATGTGACAGCTGAGTGAGGTCAGTGGAAGGCTATTAGATTATTATATTCCCTGCAAGAGGCAGCCATGACAACGTTTTTTGTTTAGTGGTTCCCTTGTCTATCCTTGTCTATGCTCCTAAAACTCCAAGAATAGCTACAGTGACGAACTTAAGGAGTTGGGGGCCCGGGGGGCTTTGCCTCTTTGGGGGCCCCCTGCATTTTGACATTCGACACCATGAAATGAGATAATGTACTTAATATTTAATGTAAAAAAATTGTGGGACCCTCCCTCAAGCTGAGGCCCGGGGGGACTTTCAAATTTGGACCCCCTCCCCCTACCCTAGGTACGCTTCTGAATAGCTATGGTTAGGGCCCCTTGGCAATCTATTCCTACTAGCTGTTAATAAATAATACATTATAGCTGACCTGCGAAATACTCTGGGGAAATGCTGCGAACACAATCTAGATCAACACCGTTTTCTCATAGATTTCAAGATGGCATATGACAGCATTAGTATAAACCTACGGTTTGACATTAAAATACTCAGACACAATAAAGAAACAAGGTGAAAATGTCGAGGAAAAAGCCCAGGTGAATTTCGAGTAAAACTAGGTCTTAAACAAGTAGATTCTCTCTCTCTCTCTCTCTTAAGCAAATGCTTAAGAAATGTCCAATGCGGTGAAAGAGTAACATTAACACACTGCATCAGAGAAAGTCTGGACTATGTATATGTGGACAAGAAAAATATTCACAGAACCTATCCTCCCGGTACATCACATACGCAGATGAAATAACACTGACAAGGCAAGGGTAAAAAAAGAGCATTCAAAGATCTAGAAACAGCAGCACAGAAAGCAAGCAATGAATTTAAGACACAGTGTATGCTAATTAGGGTTGTACCGGATTCAAATTTTTAGATCCTGCAGGATCGGAACTGGAATCGGATTTAATATTTAAATCCTGCCGGAATCGGAACAGGAACCGGATTTTACCGAATTAAATAGTAATTTTTCCGAACGAAGTAGTAATTTCTCGCCTAACATAAAAAAAGATATCAGAATGAAAAATAGAAAAAAAAATTAGTTTTTAAGTTCTAGGTAGCAAAAAACAGTATTAACCATTTAGATCTTGAAGACTGTGACTAAAACGCCTTCCCCAATCTTGAGTTAAGACAGATAACTCTGTCAAAATAACAGGTTCTTCGTTTTAAAATTTTATTTTAATAAAGCTGAACCTAATTTAACCTGATTTCTATTACAATCAAACAAAGAAATTGATAACATATCTTAGAAAGTATACTAAACATGTTTATTAATAAATGAATTCCAACATATATATATATATATATATATATATATATATATATATATATATATATATACACTGTGGCACCACCCGATAGCTTATTTTTCTTTAGTTTTCCATATTATAGTGACGTCACCGAACCGTGTTATTTCATTAATACTTTCATTTAAACCATTATCTGACTATTTCCCATAAAAACGCAAATTAAAATCTAAATTTGCGAGGAATTTTATCCAAATCGTGACAAAATCCACTAAATTAAAAAAATGTGCAGAAAAATAAATTATTGAACTTTTTTAAAACTGTAAACACCCAAAAATAGATCGTTGTCTGCTCTTTAAAAAAAGTTAAACTTTGATAGCTAAATATAGTTTATAGAAAACACGGAATCAAAAGTAGCGGAAAATAAGGTATTATTAGACCAGGGTCGGCAACCTTTTGAGACGGAAGAGCCTAAAGTTATAATTTACAATTTTCTCAATTTTTAAAAAGCCACTAAATTTGTTGTTTCAATATTACGGTATTTGATCAGGCCGCAATTTGACATCGAAAGAGCCACAACTGGACATCGAAAGAGCCGCATGTGGCTCGCGAGCCGCAGGTTGCCGACCCATGTACTAGACTAAATACGATTCAAATCTTTCTTTTTAATATATTTGTACTTACATATAGAACTAAAAGTGATCGACGTTATTGTAGTTTTTAAATCAAAGGAAGTTATTGTTTTAATTTAATTGTATAGCGTTAAATATTTCAAAATTATGTTGCGCTAAAAAAAATTTCTTACAAATTTCAAACAACAAAGAAATCCGGTTTAAATCCGGCACATTTTAACCGGAACCGGAATCGGAACCGGATTTGTTAAAACTGCCGGAATCCGGCTTAACAGGAACCAGAATCGGATTCCGGTACAGCCCAAATGCTAATGCATCGAAATGAAAAAGAAGGAAGAGAAAGAGCATTCAAAATTATGTTCGTGGCTGCTGGAGAAACCCTTGCATTGCCAATCTGACAATCATCAGTACACACACCCTGCCGATCTGGGCGTTTGTTTGCATTAATTTGTCCAGCTATTATCAAGATTATTTTTTCTATTTAACCTACAATATTATCTAAATGTTCCAATTTATTGATCTACGATAGTTGAAAATCACTAATCAATGCACACCATTACACAAGTGTAGAATTTGTTGTATAAAGAGCACATACATGTTATGCCGGAGACCAGCTCTTCTCGTGGGATCAAACTCTTGCCACTCCAAAAATGTTGTGTATTTCATGTTCTGAAAGACCTGAACTGCTTCAGCCCACCTCAAGGAATGTGGCCTCAGACAGGGCCGGCCAAAAGCCACTTCAACCTGTGTGGCCGCATTGGGCCCCGCACTTTCTTAGGGCCCGCGCTTATTCTATGTGTAAATTGTTAAATTAAACCATTATACTTTATAATCATGTATAGGTCAGCGTGTTTATTCTTTTATTATGTTTTTACAGGAACGTTTTATTAAGTTTCTCCTTGTGGAAAGTACTACTGGACAGGACTTATGTACTACTGGACAGGACTTATGTACTACTGGACAAGACTTATGCGGTGTACTAGTGAATGAGATGGAGAAGCATGAATTAAATGTTGAAAATATTCGTGGACAAGGTTATGATAATGGTGCAAACATGAAAGGCGTCCATTCTGGAGTTCAAAAACGGCTTTTAAATATTAACAGCAGAGCATTTTTTACTCCATGTGCGTGTCATAATTACAATCTGGTGGTAGCAGACATGGTCAAAGCATACCCTGATGCGTTAGCCTTATTTTGTAATTATACAACGCGTGTATACAATCTTTTCAGCATTTACAAAGAGATGATCATTATTCAGAAAGCATGTTTCCAATCTGTCTGTAAAACCTCTTTGTGAAACAAGGTGGGAATGTAGAATAGATAGTGTCGAAGTACTTCTTTATCAATTGCCTGAAATTTGTGACGCACTCGATGAATTAGCTGAATTGACTAATGTAGCGATTATTAAAAGTTAAACAGAAACACTGTATTAAACATTGAAGCAGTACAAATTCTTAGTGTCACTTGTGTTATAGAGAGTAAAGAACTGTAAGGTGAAATATTAGATTTGAGCACTGCAATGGATTCGAACAACAACTTGATGACTTGGCTAAGGAAACTTAGAGTTGATGGGTTTGATCAGATTCTTGTTACAGCAAAGGAGTCGTCTAAAAACATGGAAGTTATTGCAATCTTTCCAGCCAAACATCAAAGGAAAAGGCAGTATGATACATCTGAGGAAAACTTACCTGGAAATGCTGAAGATGACATGTTAGATTGCTTCAACAGAATTGCGGACACTGCTATTCAATCCTTGCAGATGACATTTGAACTGCTGAAATCAAACCACGATCTATTTTTGGCTTATATGTCCACTAATGAAAGATACACTGCTTTCTCCAACTACTTTGTTGCACTATGAATATTTTTAACAGTAACTGTGGCATCTGGTGAAAGAAGCTTCTCGCGCCTCAAACTAATCAAGAATTACTTGAGCTCAACAATTCACAAAGATGGATTGGACAGTTTGGCTATTCTTGATATTGAGCGTGATCTATGTAGGAAACATAATTTTGATGATATACTGTATCACTTCGCTACACGCAAGGCTCGTAAAGTAAAGTTAATTTGATCGTGATTTTGTACTTAGTAAAGAATTAATAAAATACAATGAATGTAATTTCTAATACACAATCTTAATTACCACTTATTATCCTTTCGCATAGGGCCCTGCCATTGTTACGGCCGACCATGGCCTCAGATATCAATAATTATCTTGGGTCCAACATTGGCTATCGGCGGCCGTCACTGCGGTTTTTTGTTTGTTTTAGTTTTGGTGAAGTGGAAAACGTGTGGCTAATTTTAGATAAAATTTTGCTAATTAGAATCTTGGAAACAATAGGCTATTATACTACAGACACACGTCATGGCTTGTTTTCAAGCAGAGAAGTATGATTGTGTACTTGGGATTTTCAATGACGGTCACACGTCATTGCACTGACGTGTTGTTACGTTTGTCAATGGCAGTGGCGTACCAGAGATAAAAGGAAAAGGGGGCGTCCCACACATTTTAAATTATCCTGAGACGTCATACACATTTTTTCCGTTTTAGTAATTTGTTGTTTTTAAGATTTGACAAAATCTTTGCACTCTTCGGTTTCCAAATACAAATGTGTTTTTTTTTTTTTTTTGGAGTTGATTGAGTTTATTTCGACGACTTTTAAAGTTTGAGTGGTTTAGAAAAATGGATACATGAATGTTAAAGCAATCAGGCACAACTGTCAAATTAAATTAAGCCAAATAAACTAATTTGGCCATCGTCATCAAACACAGGCATGAGTGAAAATGTTCTCTGCAATATCTAGGTCAGTGGTGGCAAACCTTTTTTTTTTGGGGCCGCGTGCGCAAAATTCAACAAAAAAAAAAACACTTTTATAGCAAAGGGTGAACACTCCAATTAAAATTAGGAAGTGATATTTTAGTCCCGGGCCGACTGATTAGGCTCTGCGTGCCGAGTGTGGCTCGCGTGCCATAGGTTCGCCACCACTGATCTAGCAGAATACTTGATGACGCTGATGATTTTCAAACAGACCAAGTAAAAAATTACCATAAAGTCGTAACGCTTTTTTAGACGTTGGGGGAATACTTAGACCAATAATTAATGTGCTATGTGCTGTAAAACATTGCGGATTTTCATGATTTTGAGGATTATAAAACATTATTTATGTGTTCCTTTTTCAAATTAGAAAAAAAAATCGTGGATTCTTTCACTGACGCACCTGGTTTACATAAGTTTACATACATGGGAAAAAATTGCGCACCACAGTATGTGAATAAACAACATAAAAACAAGGTGCATTGGCGCTCAGCGTCATCTCCCCTTCCCCCCTTTCTTTACCACTCTCCATGGTGTGATCATATGACCGAGCGCGTGATGATGAGCTGACCTACAAACAACTCCGTCAGATTTTTTTCCTTTATAGGCTAGGGGCCTGCTGCTAAACTGTAAAAATATAGTAAAATAATATTTGATTTAAGAAATCTTTCTCTGATATTTTTTTAATTAAATAAAATAAATAATAACTCTAGGACATATACCCATCAAATTTAAATTAAACTAAACTACCCTTAAATTAAACTTCATTGATATGATGGATTCATCAAAGTAAATCTTATTACATGCTTAAAGTTTTTGATTCTTCATATTTTAAAAAAAAAACGGTTTTTCCCCCCGAGTGCTTGATAGATAAGTGTCTGTTAGATAAAGTAGGTAACTGGCCCAAAGCACGTCCAGCTATGACAATCATAACATGTACATAAAACATCAACATTGGGAATATATTTAGAACTGGTCTACTTTAGTACAACACGAGAATGTTTTATTTGTTTACATTAGTGATGGGTTCGAGTCCCTGATTTCCCATTTAGTTATATTCCCCGTGGTGCCTACATGGTCATTGCAGACCCGGCTCTCCCAGATAGACCCACTTATGTTCCCCGTGGTGCCTATATGGTCATTGCAGACCCGGCTCTCCCAGATGGACCTACTTATGTTCCCCGTGGTGCCTACATGGTCATTGCAGACCAATTAGCTCTGATGCAAAAGAAAAAATGCCTGGAAACGATTGAAAGCACTTAACTGTATTACTGAAAAAGTGTCAACCGTAAAAAAAATGAGTCTGTTGGCCATATATTATAACAGGCCAACTGCAAAATTGTCTAGCGCCGATGGGATATGTTTAAAATATCCAAATGTTGATTTATTTTTCTTTCAATTTAAATAAGTGCAATAATGTATATGTCCCGTAGGCCAACATGACACTCGTCCCAAAGCATAGTTTAGCCCACTGAGTCAACTGATTTTGATGTAGAGTGTGTTGCTCTGTGATTTTAAAAAAAATGGGGGGGAGGATATTAATTAACAGCTCACAACAGTGGGGGAGGGGGGTATAATTTTTTTTTTAGGAGGGCCATTGGACCATCTCAAATTGTTTGCGGGAGGGCCGTCAAATTTAAACTGTTAGTGACACCAAGCCTTTAACTTCGCATAACGCATTGTTAAATAAATTAAATTGATACTTTGACTATTAAGGTTACATCGTTTTTCATTGTCGAGTGTGTGTGTTTTGTTGTATCTGTACAATGAATACACTTTAACAATGCATGCATCCCCTATTAGATATAATTCATCAATTTGCTTTTCTGCTTCGGAGATTTTTCTCTTTGCATAATTAGTTATTGATAATTTCAAATGTGTCAATTGCAAGTGTCTCCATATTTATGATCTGTGTGTGTCTATAGATTCCCTTCTCTATACTAAGTTAAATATAGAGCTCAGTGGAAAATCCCTGGCAACGCTAATTAACTCTTATGCTAAAGAGTTACAATTCTCTTACTTTAAAATAGGTCGAGTTTCTCATTGAAGTCAATACCATGAAGTAATTTCTGGCGTGATTTTCTACCATATATCACGTTTTATTCATCATGACGTGGAAGATAGTATCGGACGAACAAAAGCTTTTATTTCTAATCTACATATTTCTTATAGTTTTTGTATCTTGTATACAAGCAGGACCGAGATACCCTGTAATACTCAGTAAGTTGACCGAATTTTGAGACATCGGCGTTGACTTCATTCTCATTCAGCATAAGTTGGTCAAATTATGGGATTTTTACTTATTAATGCTTTATGATTTATTCATTATTTTTTTAATTATATAAAATCCTAAGCATAAACGAATAGCAACTAATGGTCAATTTTTTGTCCTCTTAATAGTATTTTCTTTAAACAATGTCAGTGTTTAGTCTCAAATTTTACATAATCAAATCGCAAAAACCATTGTAACAGGCTATAAGGAACATGGCATATATAATTTTTTTTTTTTCAGAATTTTTTTTTTCAGGATTAGGGTTAGGGATGGGGTTAGGGTGTGGAGCAATATCTATGGCTGGTACCCGAAGAAAAAAAAAATGGGTTCGGTCAGTCCGAACGGTAGCCACTGCGTAATCAAATTTAAAAATGTATTATACATTCGTACTTGTATTTGAAATAATTTGAATACAATATTATATAATGAATTATAATAGGTAATTACATTTTTAACTACTGGTATATCAAAATATAAAAGTCTACAACTATTAGTCTATGTATGTCTTATACATAATAGATCATAGATAATACTATGTTTGCTAACTTCTGAAAAGATTGCGTTTTTTAAAATTTAAAACAAAACTGGCGTCTATCAAAAACATTTTGTTTTTGTGCATAAATTTCTGACTCAATATTTCCAAACAAATAATAACAAATTCAAACATTT
This sequence comes from Bulinus truncatus, assembly GCA_021962125.1. Lineage (NCBI taxonomy): Eukaryota > Metazoa > Mollusca > Gastropoda > Planorbidae > Bulinus > Bulinus truncatus. Next base: position 1,840,227 of record JAGDYQ010000102.1, read on the forward strand.
TAAAAAATATTACTTGTGACATTAATGAGCATTGTTGATGAACTGATCCAGAAAATACCTTTTGTTCTGGCACATTTCATATATAATGGCTAATAATGCTCTACACATTGGTGCCTCAAATAAAAAAAAAACTATTGCCTAGATTATAAATAGCCAGGGTTGTTAACAATACTCTTAAATTGTATCATCAATACTGATACCAATACTTCATGAAAATAGTATCGCCAATACCAATACAAATACTCAAGTAAAAATGTATTGCCAAAATCGATACCAATACTTTTGAGAACAACAAAATATTTTTATTTAAAATATAATGAGTGCAAGTTTCTCAAGTTTTTAAAAAATGTAAAAATAATAGCACAATTTTAATGCTAATCACTTCACCATTTGGCAGCACGTAACAAGACCATCATTTCAAAATGATCATTGTTTAGCCTAGAACGTAATGGCATAAAAACACGCCTACCCAATGAAAACAGGTGCTCAACTGCAGCTTTAGCCGTAAGTCCAGTGTTCAGTTGCAGGTATAGTTTCTTATTGCTTGGGTAGACTGCTAATGACAGCATTTCTGATGAGTTATCTTCAAATTATCTGTCTACTTCAGCAGAACTGTTACTATTAAAGACATTATGGTCCACAGATCCAGCACCTATAACAACGCAGCGTTTTAATATCTGTGCAGAGCGTGCAGTTAAAGCGATACAAGATTTACTTCCACTTTGCAAGTCCATTGAAAAATTGAACATTAAATTTCTTTTAACTAATGCACAAATAGATTAATATTATTCTTATGTCACTTTTATTTATAATGGTGAAACTTTTATCGAAATATTTGAAAATTTGTATGTTCTAATATATTCGTGTCGATTGGAAGGTGAACTTTTTTTATTCAAAACAAAAATTACTCATATTTTCTTTATTTGTGATACAAAGCTCCACCAAACATGATATGGGGATATAGGTTTATATTTTAATCATATCCCTACTATTGACTGATCACTGAGTGCAACGACTAGTGCATACTTCAATGTTTTAAATGCGATGACAGTATACAACTGTTACTATAACCAAAATGAAACGAAAGAAAGAATTTATAATGTTGACACATGAAAGAAAGAACAACAGTAAATAAAAAAAAATGAAAAATGAAAGCCGACCGATAAAAATTTTGCTTTGAATGTTTAAAAATTGCCATGTGGTTACATCAAAGAGTGTCATTTTACAAGATATTTTTTTTTAATTTGTTGATTTTCATGTATTCATATTAGATTAATTGTTATTAACCACCGATAATTTTATTGTTTGTTGAACTCAGCATGTAATTTAATAATATAATATGTGTAAATTAAATGATATTGTTTTATTACACAGTTTTCAATTTTAATTACACCATACAGTTTTAGAATTTTATACCATTCAATTAATTATTTGTAATGAAATGTAGTAAATACTTAAATGAATTAATAAATAAAAGCAATACATAAATATAAATAAGTATAAATGAATAAATACCTTAATTAACATACATACACACAAGCACACAGTATTGTATATAATTTATCACTATATAAACTATACACACTTACAGTATATACTATATATATATTTATATATATAAGTGACAGATAGATAAAAAAATAAAGTTTTCTATTCTGTCGTTCATTAAAACATTGAACAAATAGTTGATAGAGAGAAAGTAAATGAACGAAAGAGTTTATAGATATCGGCGCCCAAAGAAGATTAATATTAAATTTTTCCCTCAACTCGCTGACCGTGGTTGTTTTGGTTGGGAGGTGGGTGGTGTTAATATTGGTAGGGTTGATGGCTACAATTACTAGTAGGGATTGAATTTATGTAGATGGCAAGATATTAAAATCACTATTGTTTTTCTGCAAATAGTGGCAATAGAAAAGTATTGGTATCGAGTATCGAAAAATTTTTGTTTAAAATGTATCGGCGATACACAAATCAATACTTGATACAAAAAGGATCAGCAATACAGCAACCAATACTAAAAAAGTATCGCCGATACTGTATTGGCCGATACTTTGATACTAACAATCCTATAAATAGCTTATTAGTATTATTGGCTTGAAGATGTAATGTAATGTCTTGCAAGTTGAATATTGAATTAATTACGCACTGGCTACGGGACCGTAACTACAGTCTCCAAATTTTTTTTTTCCAGAGACAGTATATATGTGCGCATGCGTAACTTTATTATTTTTTTTCCGTTTCCGGGGTCAGGATTTTCGCGCTAATTGATATCTTTGTGCTAAAGATGATTAAAGTGGGCGATAAATTTAACTCTTTGAAAGAGTTGGAAGAGGTTATTGCAGCTTATGAAAATGAATCATGCATTTCTTTATATAAACAGGATAGCAGAACAATTGTTGCGGCACGAAAATTTGGAGTTAAAAGATATGTAAAAGATGAGTTAATCTACTACACCATTCAATGTATTAAGCCCACGCTTCTGACTATAACAAATCACTTAATAGCCCATATTCAACATTAAATTAAAAAAAAAAACTCAAATAAAAAAATGTCTGCCTGCACATCACACAAACTAAGCTTCAGGCTTGGTTATGTTTTCACTCCCTTTTTACCTAGTTTTAGGCCTATATTCTTATTTTGTAATTTAAAATAATTCAAAGCCGTATTTAATTTTTAAAAATAAATAAAAATATCTCCGATTATTAACAGCAAATGACTTTATAATGCTTCGAAAAAAATTAATGCCAAATATAAAAATATCTCTGATTATAACAGACACTGCATACTTTTTATTATTAATTATTTTAATGAAATTATTGGTATACTTGCACTGACCTATAGATTAGCCCAAAAATCCTGACCCCGGAAACGGAAAAAAAATAATAAAGTCGCTCATGCGCACATATATACGGTCTCTGGAAAAAAAATATGGAGACCGTAGTTACTGTCCCGTAGCCAGTGCGAATTAATAATTCACTTATTCATTTTGTATTTCAAATTGTTTTCTGACATACATCCAGTACAAATGAAAAAGATTCAAGCCATTTTTTTAAAACCTACCAAAATACAAAATGTGCATTTAATCTCCACATGATATATATATATATATATATATATATATATATATATGTACTATTTATATATATATTCCTCCATATTTCTCAGCTATTCTTTAGGATCTATCAGGGATCTGTTTAAATCATGTATAGTTGAAAGTGAAAAAAAAAATACTAACACAATAATATAATAAAAAAAATTTAAAAATCACGCTTTTTCATAAATAGTATAGAAGAGTACTTTTAGTGGTTTTAAGGGACAATAAAAAAAACAATGATGTATTCTTGATCAGCATCAGTTTCTTTGAAAGAGCTTTAAGTTTTATTTTGTAAAGCTGTGCTATTATTTTAATGTTGATCAAAAACTTTTATTTATTCCTAACAGTTCCAGGAGATGGTGGTTCGCAGCTTGTTGCAAAACTTAACAAAACTTCAGTTCCACATTTTCTGTGTCGTAAATCTACTTCTGGTTATGAGTCTATTTGGCTCAACCTAGCAGAGCTCCTTCCAGAAGTTTTAGATTGTTTTGTAGATAATATGAGGTGACTAAATATTTTTAGACTAGACTTTCACAGAATGTATAACCTAATATAGAAATTCAATGCAAAAATTAAACTACAAAATTAAAGTTTTCTTTGTTTCCGTAACATTGTTAAGTTTTCTTTATGGGAAAGTGAATCTTTTGCATTTAAAAGAATTTTTTTTGCAGGCTATAATAAATATTATGTGACATCATCTATTTTACTACATTTTGATGTGTTACTATAACATGTGTTGCTTGTGTCAAGGCGAAAATGAACAAAGTTTAATAAAGTTAAACAAAAAATTCTTAGCTTTATTTATATTTTTTAAAGATATGCACATGATGTCCTCTCTTCAAAAGATCTTCATATTTTTAATTAGCTTAAGAAAAAAAGTAAATTGTATAAATTTCATTAAAAATATATTGATAGAACTGAGTATATCAAAGTGTGGGTTTCAACCCACCTAGTTGGTTACTGGTGAATTTCTGGTGGGTAGCGACCAAATTAAAATGTATTAAAAGGATAGAGGCTCTATATGCATATTTAAAACTCTATTTCTCTACAAAACTAAAAGTTTGTAAATCTGCAAAGTTTAAGGACGAATCTATATATACAATTAAAGATGTTTTTTTATTCTCTTTCTTTTTATAGTACTTTTTCTTTGCATGTGGGTTGTAAAATAAATCATTTTTTATGGTGAAACCAAAAGTGTTGTAATGGTGGGCCGTGAAAGATAAAAATTTATAAACCACTATGATAGAAAAGATAATTATAGATTATATCATGGAGCCTTTCAATATTTTTCATGTTTATCTGTGTATACATAAATTTGTTTCAACCATTGTTTCTTAGAAAGGTTATAAGATAAATTTTAATGTTACTTTTTATTTTTTGCAAATGTTGGATTATTTTGTTTGCATTTTTTTCTTTTGATGCATTGGATGCAACACTTAATATACATTTTGTCCATTTTATACCAATGTTGAGGGTATGGTTTTATTCATTTAGTGAACCTGATGAGTTATAATTGAAAATAGAATCTGGTTGTATTGCTTTTCTATTAATATCAATTTTTCTTTTGGTTGGCATTTATTATAAAGTTTCCACTTTTATTTTAACTAGTCTAAACAAATTTTAACACTATGTTAAATTTAGATTAGTATATAACCAAGCAACTAGACAAACATCAAACTCTCCAGGTGTAGATATCCGTACTGTGGGATTTGGAGACACAGCATCTGTCGAGTGGTTGGATCCCAGCTCTGCCTCACACTATATTCCTTATTGTAAGTTTTGCTGTTTGACTAATAGTTTTAAATTCTTCAGCCTTAAGATTTATTTATCTGCCCTGTAAACCTTAGTGGTCTGGAAAGGCTTTTTACATTTTTCTTTATTCTATAAAAAACTAAGAAAATGAAATTAACAATGGACACCTGCAGGACTGAAAACAGTTAATTGTTATTGAAGATTTCTTCCAATCCACTTAAATATACGAGATGAAAACCTTAACAGCCCTGCATGCCACCTCATAAAATTTTTTAATCAAACAGAAAACTAATTCTGAATTATCTTTTCCAAAAAATATTACAAATTTATTTCCTTGTCTAGACTTTTTAAAATAATTTTTCATTTATTCATTAAATTATTATCTTTTGTTCCAGTGTCCTATTTTTATTCCATTGTTGGAGACTTGATTCCCTTTGGTTATGTCAGAAATGTCTCTGTTAGAGGAGCTCCATTTGACTTCAGAAAAGCACCAAGTAATTTTTTTTTCATTTACCTTTTAATCAATAGTATTTGAATGTTGCATAGCCTTCATGTGATAAAAAGATTATTTATCTAAAACTTTTATGAAACTTTTAGAATCACGCATGTGTACTAATTGAATTAAACTTTTATTGTCGGAACTGTTCAATACAGTTGTTTATTGTCATTATGAAAAATAGAAATATTTAAGGATGAAATTAATTATTTTTTCTTTATAAAATAATTATTTAATGATTCATATTTTATTCCATCTAATTTTGCCAGATGAAATGTCAGACTACTATACTGACCTGAAAAATCTCATTGAAGAGACTTTCAGCATAAATAATAACAGTAAAGTAGTTGTCATAGCTCACAGTATGGGAAATCCGGTGTTTCTTTATTTCCTGAATAATCAACCACAGGAATGGAAAGACAAATATGTGCATTCCTTTATCTCCCTTGCAGGAGTCTGGGGAGGAGCAGTGAAGCCAATGAGACTCATGGCATCAGGTAATTTTATATTTACTTTGGGAAGTATTTCTTTAGCTTTCAAGCTCAGAAATCATCCCCTTTAAATGAGCTTGCCAATTTATAACGATGCATTATCAGACACTGCAAGAAATATTTGTAGTTATGATTCCAAAGGTAAAGAAAGATTATGCCGAGCGATTCAGATCCTCTCTCTTTAGAAAGTTCTTAGCTTTTATTCTGTGTATGTGATTTTTTTAATAAAACTTATAAATAAGTTCTAAAATATCCCAGAATCTGAACTGAATTCTTCAAAATCGTTTGATCCCTAGATCATTCAAGTTCTTAATCCATTGTTTTTTATATTATATAAATGACATTGGTCACAAATTTTTAGAAAAATATTTTATCATAATTATTTTGCCATGTCATAAATGATTACACCAAAGTGTTATCTAAATAGCACCCGCACATTTATTTTTATTGGGGATAATTTATAAAGATATTTGTATGATCTGTGGAATCATTTATTTCCTTTTTGGTGTATTTTAATTAAAGCTTTTTATTTGGCTGATTTGTCCACGGCAATTTTCAAAGAATTACATATGTGCTTGTAAATGCAACTAAAGTTTGGATTTTTTTATACACATCTGTTCAAAAAATAAACTGATTTAAAAATACAGTTTAAATATCAACCTTTTTTTTAGAAGTTTAGATCACAACATTTTGTCATTTTTTTTTTTTTTATTCTATTTTTTGGAATTAAAACAAAAGTTATTAATTTAAACTGGTAAATGTATAGTTGAGGTATTTGTTTAATGAGTCAGTGCAAATGTCCATGAAATATATAGAATACAGGTACTAGTAAAAATAAATTTACAAGGCTTTGGCCTTAGACGAATCTACTAATTTCTACCTAGTGACACTAGTAGTGCTGTTATTATTTTATAAATACTTTTGATTTTTACAAGATTTATCTGTTGTTGTTTTTTAAAGCATAGGTAGTCATACATATATTATGTATTTCTATACTTATAATGACATTATTATCTATTTTTGTTCCCATTATAAACATTGCTAAAAAGAAATTAAAATGAAAATACCCTACCTTGAGTTACAAGATTTGAAAAAAAAAAAAGACAGATAGTGAATAAAAGCCATATACAATGCATTCATTGGCCAAATTATTTAGAAAATATTTTTGGTATTCCAAATTATTTGAAGTTATACATGTATTTTGAGATATCACTGTACATGTATAATGATGTGAGCTCCATTTTCTAGCATTAGAAAAAGTTTACATCCATTAATCAAAGATTGAGGCTTATAGTTCTCTGCAAGGTTATACATTAATTGCTTCACTTTGCTATACCTAGAAGAGTAATTCTTATATATTTATCCTTAAATCATAACAATTTAAAGTTATTAGAAAACTTATTTTCATATTTTAAATTTTTTTTTTCATTTATCTTTTTATAATCTCACGAAGAAGTTTTAATTTTGTTTAGGTGACAGTTTAGGAGTTACTGTTGTGAACCCAATCAAAGTACGTCCAGAACAAAGATCCATGCCAAGTACAGCCTTTCTGATGCCTAGCGACCAGTTTTGGAATCAGTCAGAAGTTCTTGTTATGACAGACTCTAAAAACTACACTGTTGCAGACTATAAGGAGTTCTTTAGTGACCTCAATTTTACCGATGGCTTTGAGATGAGAAAAGACACAGAGAACCTTATCAGAGACTTGAAACCACCTGGCGTAGTCGTCCATTGTCTTCATGGTACAGGTCTACCCACACCTGAAATGTTCATCTTTGGCAGAAATCAATTCCCAGACACTTACCCCAATGTTTTCTATGGCGACGGTGACGGCACAGTCAATATGAGGAGCTTGCTTGGGTGTTTGCGGTGGCAGCAACAGCAAAAGGCTGCTGTATATCATGTTCCCATTCCCAATGCTGAGCATATGGCCATTCTTCAAGAAACAACTGTTAGTAAATATATAGTGAGTGTAGTTACTGGTGAAAGATAAACATCCACAAAGTAGAATTATGGTAAATCTTTTTCATCTGAGGTTAATGTGCTGCAGAGTAATGTTGGTTTTCAATTTTGAATTTTTTAATAGTTTTATTCAGAGACATCTTTTTTGTGAATTATGGGCCCCCTGGGCAAACTATTGTGATGGGGCACTAAATACAAACACTCACAATATGAAAAGTAAACGTCAAACAATGTTGGGCCACCAGGTCTAGTGGCCCCATACATTATGAGAGCCCTGGTTTTACTAATATTTAAAAAACATAAAAAGTATTCTAGAAGAATAACTGAACTTAATTTTTACATATTACACTAACGGAACATACGCTTTATTGAAATGTTTTAAAATTAATCTTTCACTTGCATTGTCGCTGCTGGATATTAAAATGGGAATCAAGTTCATGTTTATATTTTATGGACAAGGATTGAATTACCAGTTTATTTTTAATACAAAGTTTTACTAATGTATCTTTAGTGGCATATGTTTGCTCTAGCTGTCATGCATGATTACATTTTCAACCTAAGCTTGAAATGCTTATTTTTTTCTTTACAGTCTAGTTATCCGTATCTATTTATTGTTAGCTAGATGTAGCTTTCCTAACACAACCAATTACTCTGCAGTACATATTGATCATCTGAAAGAGCAAAATTTTCTGTTTTTTTTTGGGGGGGTATTTCACAGTTAGTGATAGATTATTTTGATCATTGTCTTAAAAAGAAAATGCTGGATACTTAATTTTTTACAGCTGCTATTTGACGCACCTTTCCCCACAAGTTTTTTAAATGTACGCTTGTTATTTTATGGGTTTTTTTTTAAGCTGATGAACATTATTTTAAGTTATTGAAAAATTATATACATGTGTACCGGTATATAACTTTTTCGATTTTTTTTTTCTATTGTGAGAAAAAATGTTGTGGTGATGTGCTGTTTTCTTACAGCAAATTTTTATGAGATTATCAGCCATTTGAATATACTCCTGTCAGCCATTTAATGTGCAATCAAATATTATTCTGTGAAGTACAATCTTCCTTTTTATTATGTGCTCATTAAGTATGCATTTTGTTGTATTTATTTATGCTTGTTTCCACAAGCAAATTGTCAAATCATTATTTTGAATGACCTCTAATTTGCTTCAACAATTTTCGTAATTACTTTTAACAATTTTTACCTCCACAACATTATGAGCATCTTAGAAGATTAAACGTTTGACAGTTGTTTTCCGAGTAAACTAAAGTTTCCTGGAGTAAAAAAATTTCAAGATGGCTGAACAGTTTGAACATTTTGTTCACATATAATTTGTACATTTTAAGTCTCATTGAACTAATGTGTCATTGAGTTTCATTGCATTTTTAGAAATGTTTCATCGTACCCAGTTGGGGTTGGCAACTATGCCAAACACACCTTGTGCTGAAGAGAACCCCAGGATTTGAGCATTTTGTTATGATATATAGACTACAGTTACGGTTGTAAGCCCTGCATTTGACTTTCCTTTTAGGTCACACGCATTTAACAGTAATGCTTAGGATGCTCCTGATACATTTTTAGATCCTCGTAATTAATGTCATGTTAGCTAAGAAGTCAAACTGAGTATGAGAAAATATGGCATAATTAGATGAGGTAATTTATCATGATATTTGTAATGTATCCGTTTTCTTTGATTTTAGTTGTGGCTTCAATAAGATTAACATGCTGAGTTCTTCTTTGTTGTGTTAAATAGTATCTTGAAGATAAAATACTTATGTTACTAATTATTGTTAATACATGTATAATACAGGTTGGCCCAAAAGTAGGTTTACAGTTATTAGACTACCTTTTATATGGTTGAAGTTACTTGCTTAGTAATACCAATATAAAACATTCCTCAGAGTATTAATGTAATTTACATAAACAGCTTTTTCCTTGCTGATTGTAATGTATTTTATTATGTAAAGCAAACTTTTTACTTGATAAGATACTTCCTCAACCAAGTTTTTCCAAAGCATTGGTTCGGAAGAAGGGGCTGCATCGGATGGCCACCATGTTCACCTGACCTGACACCTATGGATTTCTTTTTTTGGGGTGTTGTTAAGAACAAGGTTTATGAGAAGAAATCTTGCATTTACAAAAATTGATGAAGATCAGAATTTGTGCTGCACTGTGTGTCAATGTCTTGGAGAGATTTGAAGAATGTTGAAGGAGGATATTTTGAGCATCTGAGAGATTAAATTGTTTTATGTTAACAGTTATAACGAATTTCCCGCTGTTCTAGTGTCTTATGTGATAACTGTAAACCTACTTTTGGGCCACCCTGTCTAAACAAAGATTTTGCATAAAAAGCTTGTTTGAAAAGATAATACATATTCCATTTCATAACACATGTGTGTTTGCACCTCGCAAAGCATTACTTTAATTTTTTTTTATTGAAATGATATTGTTAAAGTTTTGGGGAAAAAAAGAACAGTATGAAAGGATTCAATCTTGGGTTTACTATTTTAATAAATTGCCTTTTTATTTAGTCATAAATTACGTTGTAACATGTGGACAGTAAATATGTTTTAAAAACGAGAAAAAAACCATTGAAAACTAACATATTTAATAAACATTTTTTAAATCATCAATTAAATAAGTATTTTATTTATGTATATATTTTTTTAGAAAAGTATATAGCTGGCCTCAAAAATTGATTTCCTCCACATCTTGTGTATATTATGTATGAAAACTAAATTATTTAGTTATATTTATTGTCATTTGTGAATTTATCTTTGATAGAATGCATACACAAAGAATTTTTTTTATACTTAACTTTATTTTGAAGCTTGAAGAAATCTCTACAATTGGCAGTCAATTGGTAATATGTTATGGGCCATTCACATATCATATAATGCAAATAATCTATTTAAAAATTAACTCCCCTCCCCAGTGTAATTATCCTTTAAATATTTTTATATGAAATTCACTATCCTCCTTCCTCTAATTATATAACATACCCGCTTTAAAGAAAAATTACTGTTAAAATTTTGCATATTTTATTTACATACATGAAATTAGAATAAATGTTGCTTTGTATAACAAATCACTACCACTGGCACTTTATGTAACAGATAATACCTAAATTAAAACAGGACATCCCCCCCCCCCCAAGTATTATATAATATGTGACTGTCCCATTAGTTTTAATCTCTTTTTACTTTGCTCACCGCACTATTAATTCCTTCTTATTTTTATTAAGTTTTTTTTTAAATTGAAATCTGGGTAAAACTTGGCATAAGCCATTTTTAACTTCAAAATTTTAGTCTGGCCAACTAAAAGGTATTAGGTATATTTTTTGTTTTTCATTGAGTAATAAAATCAGCTTTTGAAATACTCTGTTTTTTTTCTTGTTTTACTTTGTTTATTGTATGATGTTGGGCAGTGTCACTCTGACATTTAAAGACATAGATTTCTTCTTTTATGAAACTAGGTTACAATATTGATTTTTTTTAAAATGTAAATTACACCCTGGACTTAAATGTCAGTTACATTGAAGTTTTTTTTTTTATGTACGGATTCACTTCCTGGTTGTGTGCAATCCGTCAGCCAATAGATGATCAATATTTATAAAACATTTAACACAGGGGAGACTTAACATTTTATATGTAATGAATAAAGTTATTCATCAAAACTTGAATGCTGGTGGCCTATTATCTGTTTATGCGTTTAAATGGACAAAGCAATATTTTTTTTTAAGTCAAAAGAAGAATTTGCTCCATTTCTAAATAATTTTTAAACTATTTGATAAATGACTATTATTTCCCCACATTAAACAGAATAGGCTACCCATATTAAGTGCCTTAAATTTTAACATTGTCTAGTACAGTCAAGTAAACTAATCATAAACTATTTAAATAAACTAAAGCGTGATTGTCCCCCTTGATCTAATTCATTAAATGTTAAGTCACAGAGGTGATCAGGCGCATTGAACGGCGATAGTGCGCCATGGACCCCGACTTCTACAGGACACCCCCCCCCTTCAAAATTTAAATTATCATACTTCATTTTCTCTGACATTTGTTTTATAAAGGGGCCAATTCTTTTCTTCTCGGACCCCAACCTACCATGTGTTTAAAAATGTTTCCATCCACACTTGTCCCTCTTTAGTCACATTTTTTTTTGTCCCATGACTGACTGAACTTTTGACCCTCACTAATCCCGGGGCGTTACGGTATTGTCTCACCTCACCCCCCTCTACAGTGACTTACTGGGTCTGAAATAACTCTTGGCCCACTGTATAGTTTAACTTAATTAGCCTATGAAGGCATTGGTGACACCCATACAATTTACTGTCATAGGGGAAACACATGCAGTTGATTTCATAGCCAGCCCGCCACTTGCCTTGAGTTTGAAAGTTTACAAGTTGAGTTTAAGTCTGGCTGGAGTGGCGGCGTTGGACGGTTTGTTTATTGTGTCGATAACAACAAGTATGACCTTCATCGGTGTTCCAAGTGTCTGCTAAATAAACAACAGAATAGTACGTATTTAAATATGCCACTCAGTGTAAATGAGACGGAATAGTCTGTTTACATTTATATTATGTTACATTTTTATTGTTGCATCCTAAAATTTCTTGCATGTTTACATTTATACTATGTTACATTTTTATTGTTGCATCCTAAAGATTCTTGCATGTGTATATGACATAATCTATAACCTATAAGTGTTTTAATTTTCTGCACAGCTATAAGTAATATTACACAAAAAAATAAAATACACAACCTTGCTTCTTGTTTTCCCAAGTAAACCTTGGCCATAACTTGTAAAACGAAATTGCGAATGACAAGAAAGAAACAAAGGATTACTCTGGATCATCATATTTGTTGTAGCGTACCACTTACTGCACTTACTGCGTTTTTTTTTGTTTTTAAAACCACTTTTCGTGTTGGTTAATTTGTTTCTTTCAAAACTAGGCCAAGGCGATTCTACAAAAAAACCTATTTTTTTTGTTTAAATACACTTGCTGGGAAATTACATAGACCATCATACATACAAAATCATGATCATAATTAATACATGTATTTAGTTTTGTTTACACAGCGACCATGATTTCTTTTAAGAGTAGATGAAATACGTATTGACAGAAGTATTTGTTGTGGCTGAGCTGAACAGATGACACACCGTTATATCAGGACGGGCAAGTCACATGCATATTGTTAATTTTAATCAGAGCCCTTCTTATGATTGGTGGGGGGGGGGGGTCGAGACTGAGAAATCGAGAGATATTTTGGGGGAACCAAAGATTGCATGTCTCTGATAGCGAAGAAGTTGCTGGGAATTTCTACTGAAAGGAAACCTATGTACGTGGGGGCCCGAGGCGATCACCTGTTGTTCCTACCAACAGATAGACTGTTTATGTGGGGGCCCGAGGCGATCACCTGTTGTTCCTACCAACAGATAGACTGTTTATGTGGGGGCCCGAGGCGATCACCTGTTGTTCCTACCAACAGATAGACTGTTTATGTGGGGGCCCGAGGCGATCACCTGTTGTTCCTACCAACAGATAGGCTGTTTACGTGGGAGCCCTATGAAACATTGTTCATTAAGGCTCACGTAGCATCACGTTTTGAAGATATTTTATTGGAAGGGGTTTCTACTAGTTTCTAGGAAGTGAGACTGACTGAAAGCCTGAATCAAACATTAGGCCGATATTTACATTCATTCAAACAAGTTATATTTACATTCATTCATATTAAACAGAAGCCTATGAATCAAAGACATTATATTTACATTAATTCTTGTTAAATGGAAACCTATGAATCAGACATTATATTTAGAGCTACATTAAATAAACGGTTAAATATTGGAGACGGATGTATAGCGCACCCAAGACCACGTATTTATATAGGTAGGCCTACCTGACATCAGAACCGTCCTTGTGGACAGGTTAACCAGGCTATCGCATAGGGCCCCCACTTCCAAAGGGACCCGTTTAAGTAGTGATGTCTATTAAACCTGGTGTTTTGAGAGCGCCCGTCTGGCATTTAGAATAGGGTCCTTAAATATATTTAGAATTGTTTGACTAAGCCTCCCCCCCCCCCTCTCTCTCTCTCAAAGGCTTTCATCTACCGCTCCAATGGTCACATTCATCCTATTGACAACATCCGACCTCTTTTACTATCCTATCAGATCATATCAGGTTATATAATCTGTGAGTGGATCAACGTTCACATTGCTGACCTCTTTGACCTATATATTCACGTGGTCAGCTTCCAGTCCACACAGTGGAACATGGAACTTAGGTTAAGACCCTGGGGAGGCTAGGTGACATTTAGGTCAAATTTTATCTTATTTTCATCTAGACAATTACATGTATGGTACATTGAGTATATAAATACTGCTGAGTCAGTTTTGTAGTCACCTTAATCCACCGCAAGTTTAGCAATCGGTACATCCCCTAGACAAGATTACATGGGGTGTGGCAAATAAAAACCAACGGCGTATCAATCATTCAATGATCGTTTTGGATAGAATTTGTATAACGAGGTGGGAGGGGGCGGTCAAAATAAAACTGGGGGGGGGGGCATTGTAACGTTTTTATTGTCCATCTGATTACAGGGCCTTTAATTTCTTTTATCCACATTGAATCTTAGGGGCCGTCCATAAAGTACGTCACGCTCTAAGGAGGGGGGGAAGGGGGTGTAAGAAAGTGTGACAGTTTGTGACAGGGGGGAGGGGGGTCAGGTCAAGTGTGACGTCACATTTTTATATGTTTTTAATTTTATTTCTAATTTAATTTTTTATTTTTTTTAGTAAAACTTAATAGTTTTAAAAATAATATTCAAAAATTTTGTGAATAACTTGAATGAGTTTTATGTCAAAAGAGCATGAAATGCATATTTTTTTCAATGTGTTGTGATCAACCATTGTTTCTAAAAGCAATTGTCGACATCGCTTTACATGGGTCAGCTGCACATGAAAAACGACAAAGTGACATATACAGAAGTATTAGAACATTAGACCAATTAACTGAACAACTTAACACTGGTGGATTCCATGACAGCCGGAGCATCGTTTACACTCGATTGTTGCCAAGTACCAGTCAAGCTAATCCGATCTCAGAACGATTCCCACTCCAAACACATGGATGGAAAGTGCTGCACAGCCACACTGAGACATTTAGAGGAATTATCATCAGTGTGCTTTATTAGCCAGGATGATAAAGTACGAGTTCCAATAGGACTGACCGCAGCAAATAAACAGGCACCATTGCTAATGCATGTGGAATATCGTGTCAGTTTACCAGACAATAATTGGGTTGTTGCAGCTAAACGCAAACTTATTCCATCTGTTTATGTTGGAATTCGCATTGAAAAAGATGGACTAGGAAAACCGGAAGTTGTAAGCTATTCAGGTCCAACATACATAGCAATACGATCAGGGAAGTATTCTTCATCTATTGCTTTTGCTCATGGCTTAGACTTCGATTTGGATTAATTCGATGAAATAACAAAAGATAAAAGAGACAATGTGATAAAACATATTGTTGTTTTTACAGTGGATGGAGGGCCAGATGAAAATCCTCGCTATCAAAAGTAATTGAAGTTGCAATCCTTCACTTCGTTAAAAATAATCTTGAAGCCTTATTCCTTGCAACCAATGCGCCAGGAAAAAGTGCTTTTAATCGTGTGGAACGTCGAATGGCTCCATTGAGCAGAGAACTGTCTGGTGTCATATTGCCAAATGAACATTATGGGAGTCACATTGATTCGCAGGGTAGAACAATCAATGAGGATTTGGAAAGAACAAACTTCAAGTTTGCAGGTGAAACTTTAGCTGAAATCTAGTCGCATGTGATTGCTGACCAATTTCCCAACAGTTGCAGAATACATCAACCCTGAGAAATCTGAATTGGATGCAGCAGGACTGATGTGGAAGGATCAGGAATGGTTTGACAATCATGTTCGCACCAGCCAATACTTCACTCAAATTGTGAAATGTCAGGACATAAAATGTTGCGACAAAGTACGCAGCTCATATTTCAACGATTTACCTTCGAGATTCTTTCCTCCTCCAATCTCAATCAACCAAACAACTGATGGACTCAGATATTCAGAAAGTGCAGATGCAGATGCTCATAAATTTCCTTCATTGTTTGTGGCACAAACTCTCAAATTTGATGACATTATACCAAGACCAACAGGAGTTTTTAAAGTGCAACCATATAATCTTTATTGTCCATCTTTGCAGATCAGCTTACATGATCGAATTTGCAAAGTGTGTCACTTATACTTTGCCTCACAAACAATGTTGAATAAACATACAGGACAACACAGAGCTCGGGCGCAGGAAAATGTGCCAACCCAAAATATTCCAGAATCAACTCAGATAAAACGCATCCAGCCTTTGAGAATCGTCTCTAGAAGGCAAAGAGAACACATGGCAATTATTGGCAGAATGGAAAATGCACATTCAGAGGATGTTGAGTGGCTAAATGAGGATGAAGTTGATCTGTCTGCAATTATCCTTCCAGGAAACGGTGATGGGGAGAGATTTATGTCAGTCGTAACTATGGATGAACACTTTACTTCACCATGGATGGATGATGTCTGGTGAATATTTTTTAATTAAACATAAATCACAGGCCCACTATAAACATATTCAATATAGCACAAGAGCCGCTCACATAATTTGTCAATCTAGTACTTTTTTTTAGTCGCATTGTTTTGTTTCCATTATTATTATTCAATCACTGGTTGAGGTCTGTTTCGCTCATCTACTTCTTATCCTGTGTCAATAGAATGCATAATCGGAAGATTATCTCAATGTGATCTCACCCATTGTAAATGAAAAGGTAGCAGATAAATGATGTTTATTATATAATTGTCAAGTCTAATTTTGCAATTTTTTTTTTCTAATTCAATTGATTGAGTTACTGTTTCAAAGAATAACTGTGACAACTGTTGACAATTAGTTATTCTACTACGTGTATTAAAGTTATTTAATAATCTGATATAGTTTTTTTTTAAATGTATATTTTAAGGCAGTTTAATAGTGAAGTACGTTTTAAGTTTTCGATTAAATTTTAATTAGTTGTTAATTAAATTTTTTTTTCGAAAGTGTGACGTACTATGGGGGGGGGGGGGATAAAAAATGGTCGAAAATAGCGTGACGTACTTTATGGACGGCCCCTTATAGGTTTATTTCATTGTCTATTTATAGAAACTATCACTCACTGGGACATACCAGAGTATTAATTAAATTTAGGAAAACTAGACTACCGCCTATTTATATATATATATATATATATATATATATATATATATATATATATATATATATATATATATACAGGGCCGTTTTAAGGTCATGGATAGATTGACCTTTTTTCTTATGAGATTTTTTTTTCGGTTTTGTAACATATTGAGTTATAATTATGCTTTAAAACTTCTCAATTTTTTTAATTCTAAATTTTCTCGCGATTCACCTGAAATTCGCACATGACCCACACTTTAGAACCATACAGGCCGTATCCTTACGCCCTGTAAAATTGACCCTCGTTTATCAGATTTTAAAGTTTCTTTGTTTTTATTATCCAATACATCATAAAAGAAAAAAAAAGCTTATAACTCTTTGCATCTTCTGGAAACAGACATCTACAATGTGAATGTGGTACTTAATATATTTCACGGGTGATACGTTTTGTCATTTTGCTTGGAAAATTTGACATTTTTTATGCTACAAGCCAAGGCCCACAGTAACATTAATCCAGCCCTGAATCCTTATTACATATTATGTGTACCAATGAGTATGTCTGTGTATGTCTCTGATCTATTTTTAGAAAGGCATAATCAAAAGGAATTTCCTCAGCCGTAGACTTCCCTAACTAAAAATCTTAATTTTATCAAACTAAATTATTTTTGTACGTCTCCCATTCAGACAAGGCTATTGGTTAGGGTTATTAAAAATGAAATAAAAAAAAACCTTTTGCATTTAGCCTATGATTATATCGTGGTCTGACTGATCTCAGAAAAGATACTAGGTCTCAATATCAGTTTTGCGTTTGGTTTACGTTTAAAATCGCTGACGTTTTTTTTTTTCTCAGTTTCGTTCACTTTCCATAATACAGCTCTGCTTAGAGATTAATATGTGCACATGTATTTTCTATTTCAAGCTTCATTCAGAATAAATATTTGTAATTACCGATACATCACTAAACAATTATCTGTTTTAACGAATAGATATATCTCATTGACAATGACATTGTGCCAAATCAGTAGGAATGTCGAATAATATTAAATCGATTTTCATTATAAATAAGGTTGGCATAAACGTGATAGTAATTGAGTAATTGCAAGCTGTATATTCTATTTTCTAAATCGACTCAAAAAAATTAACTAATGACTTATATCCAATATTTTTATATATTATATGATGAAAAAAAAAAGCTTAAGGTAAGCCATTATAATTTTACATTATTGTTTTATATCGTTTAAAACTTTTTTTTAAAAGATTAATGTTCGGTAACTCTAAAATTCTCACATATCTAATAATAGCATTGGAAAATTTGATAGAAACTTATATAGCCTACTTAGCTAGTAAATATCTAATACATTTTGAATTAAATGATGTGATTTGATTGTTTCACTTTCATGTAAATATTTGTTCAAACCACAAGTTTTCCGAATTTTTGTGTGTGATATATCATGCTAAAATTCTTTTAAATAATGTCACATTCAGACTATCCAATGTTCATTCTTCTAGTGACGAAATATGGCCGGAAGAAAGATGCTTATAACCCATCTAACTATAATATATCTAAAGAGAACTTTGAAGTTTTAGCAGGTACGTTACTTGCTCTTATAGATGAAAGGGCAGACAATTATAAGCTTGAATTTACACTAGAGACACAAGACTTAGAAAAAACTTACATCGTAAAGTGTGCTGTAGGAGAATTTGAAGGTGTTCCTTCAAATATAGTAGAATTGCTTAGACCTATCCCTAACTGTAAAGAAAGATTAGATGTTTACAATGATAAGAATTGGTTAGCAGATGGTAGACGATTAAAAGTCAGTGACCGTGTATTTGTAAAACTAAAGGGTGAGCAAAGTGAAGTTGAAGGCACAATTAGGTATAAAGGAACTGAAGTGCCTGAATCAAAAGGGATTCTCTTTGGAGTACAACTAATGGTAAAGTATATACTATATTTGATATTGTCTTTTTTTCACCTTGTAGCTTATAAAATTAAATTTTCAATTATTTCTTTTTGAATTTATATGAAATACGATTTATTAAATAAATTACTAATAATGTCAATGTGAAAGTGATGTTAAAAATAATTAATTATTAATAAATAATATTATTCTAATAATGAATTATTCATTGAATAGGCTAATTAGCCACTCAAGTTTTATTTACATTTTAAAGACAAGATGAGAAACATTACATTTTGTACCTTGCTAAGTCAGCTCGTATAAAATATTTTCAATTTTAAATTAAATCTCCTCATCTGAATAAAATTTCAACAATATTTATATTTTATAATGAATAATGATTATAAGTATTTTTACTATTTTTTGTGTGTGCCATCTTCATACCTTTCGATACTATCACTCAGTGTCTGGCTTCAAAAAATTGTAGACAAAATTCAATCTAGGCCTACTTTTTTTAAGCACAAAAAAAGATCTGCAAAATTATATGATTTTACATTGTTACAATGCTTTTTAGTTCACATAGACATGGAGTAAAATTTAATGATATTATAAAAAAAACAATCCATTTATTTTAAATTAAAATTATTATGTAACCATATCATGAGGGTCCATTTAAAATACCAATGGTTCTAACCCTATGCATGATAACAGATATCATCAATGGCAATAGATTTTAATTAAAATGTGTTTTTCATAGTTACTTTTAATTCACCATTGTTAAAAGAAGCTCACAAAAAAATCTCACTATAATGTTGCTTTATATTTAGCAAATTAAGCTTTTGTAAATTTCTTTTTAAGATCTGAATCTCTCTTTACTGAAACAGTTTTATCAATTAATATTATAAGAATTGCTGCTATTAGTGCTATGTACATAAACAAAAATAAACAATTGCTATGTTAATTTTACTAGTCAACAACTTCTAAAAAAAAAGTTGACTTTTTTGAAAAACTCACTGTTAAAGGAAAGTAAACCTTTTATTTCTTAACTTTAAAAAAAATAGAAATTGTAAATATTAAAGACTTTTAGATGCAATACATTTAGGAACAAATGCTTGTATAAAATGTTATACTTGCTACAATACTTTTCAAGGATAAATTACCATAAATATATTATCCAAACTTAAGCAGAGCATGAGAAAGACTGAAATGCCATTTGCAAGTTTATGCTCTTACTGTTTGTGAATTAACTGTTCCTCTGTTCCTTATATCATATAGATCTAATTTTACTATTGATAATTTAGGAAAAAAAAGGTGTTTGTGATGGCACAATAAAAAAGAAAAGACTATTCAAGACAGAACCAGAATATGCAGTATTTGTCCCTTTGCACAAAATTAGAAAACGAAGGGAGGACTGGCACAAAAGTACAAGGAGCAAAGCTGATGAGGATGGAGACACTTTTGTTAGTCAACAAGTTGTTAATTGCAATCTACAAATAGGGGAGCGAGTTGTTTGGATAAGTGATGATGGACCAGAGAGGGGCTATGTACGCTGGATTGGTTTTCTTCCAGGCGAAGCAGGAGAGAATATTACAGTTGGAGTAGAATTTGTAAGTCATTAAGTATTTGCTTATTACAACAAAAAAGAAAACACTCCTATATTTTACTGTGGCATTTTATGATTTGAGTTAATTTTCTAATTTTGATTTTGCTATTAATACATGCATTAATATTTATTTTAAAATTTAATATATTTTTAGGATAGGCCTGTTGGTACTGGTACTGGTAAATATAAAGATCGGAGACTCTTTTTCACTAAACAAGGGCATGCTTCTCTTATTCCATTAATTGGTTTAATTAAGGAAGAAGAATTTGAACCAGGTAAGTCTTTAATTCTTTTTTTTAATTATCAGTATTATCAATGGATAGTAAAAATGTCCATTACATTAAAGTTAGTTGTTAATTACCTTAATTTGCCATTAAAATGTATTAATTTCACTTTTTTCTTTCTTTCCTTTTATGTCATGTTCAATTAAAAGCATTGATCAAAATTAATGCATTATTGATTCTTTTAATCGCAAATTAACAAAAATTCAATCAACACAAACTAATTCAAATTTATTTGTGTTCAAACAAGTTTGTCATTATTTTCTTTCAAAACATTGGCATAATAAACAAGTCAGTTTATTTTACAAAAGAGTGATATTTAACTTTAACAAAACTACAAAGCAGTATTATAAATGTGTATTGAATTAATTATTCAATCAATTCAAGTAAGGTTTTTTTTTTTGTAACCACAATGTCAAGCATGTATTTTTCTCTTGAGTGTAGGTTTCCCCTCTTCTTCTTTCCTGTCATATTTTGTCATACTCCCCCCCCCCCTCCCCACATATTCTTTTGTGGTTGTTCTGATCAGCTGTGATAAAACGAAGTTTAAACTCAATCTTTCAGTATAAACTCCTCAAAAGTTACTAAGCTTTGCAAAATCATATATATCATATCAAAAGACCTAAAATAAAACCTTTTGCTGCTGAACCGCAGCCTGTAAATTTCTGTGAATAAACTTTGATTTTTTATTTATTTTTGAAACTCTGAAATAAAAGCATTTGCTTCAAATTATACATTTAAGAGTGGCATAATAAATTTTAATATAATAATTTGTTGACGTGTTAAATGCTCGTTAATGGCGATTAATCAGCAACCTTAATTTATATGTTATTTCTTTTTTTTTCTTAAATTCAGATTCAGCCAAATTTCATGTCACAATGTTTTATGAGCTCATTTTTAGAGAATTCTAGAAAAATAACAAACAATCACCTTAAAAAATTTGATGATTTTTCTAAACACATAAATTTTACAAATTTTTACCTTTAGAAAAAAAATTGTTTATAAAATATGAATAGTCATTATAGATAAAAAATTATATGATTCCATTTTTTAACACAACACCTTAATACTTTAATTTTGACCTAAATACTGTTATTTCATAGCAGCTTTTTGATCTTGAATCAATTGGGTTGTCATTTCTTAATTTCATTTTATGACCCTGAATGAAACAATTAGTTAATAACTGCTGATGCTTGCTTATTTTGATTGACATGTGTCATCAGTTTGAAATGAGTTATGGGATGGAACTTAAAGGCGGCATGTTGGGGGGGGGGGGAACCATAAGTAACATGATCTTTGTCAGGAGAGAGGCTACAAATTGTGTCAAAATGTGACCAGGTGGGGGAGGGAGCAAAAAATCTAGAAAAAATGCATTTATAAAAGTGAACGACCAGTAAGGAAAAGGCATCAATTTAACTGACACATGAATACACTGGTCTGAATTAATAATTTAATATACACATATGCTACTGCTTAATGCAGCAGTTACAGGTTTAGAGAACTTGGCTACAATAAAAAAACTGACTCATGCCATTTTTTAGAATATTAAAGGTCAGTCCACGGTTTGTTTAATAACAATATTTCGTGGAACAAAACTCACTCTAATATTAGCATTTTGCTATTACTGGAATTTGATGATAGACGATCTTGTTTGAATACAAATAATACATTAATTAATTTGTGTTGACCAAATTGCGTTCATTTTGATTAAATTTTTTAACTATGAGGTAACTTTGATACAAAAATAAATAAATCCAACAGCAGTTCTAATTTTTATTCTCAGAACTAAATATTAATATATAAATTTCTGTGTGAAAGAGAAACAAATTTTAATTTTTTAATTTTTCTTATTGTTGTTCAGCTGGCACTTGCGATAAAGGCAGTTTGTCTCAAATAAACATACCATATTTATCAGAGAAGAGTCAAATTGATAATCTCTCACGGAATACAAATTATCAGCTTGTTCCAGCTGTAAGTATTAATCTAGTTGGCATTATCTATGGAAATCATGACAGGAACACTTTTAAAAATTATTATTATATTCCAAGTTTATAACCAAAAATGTGGCCTCAATGTGCAAGGGAGGGTTGCTTGAATTTAAATACTGATGATGGTTCTCTATTTTATGGTTTGAACTACTTACAATCCATGCATTAAAATGAAATTTCAGTATAATGAAATTATTTAAATTTATTTTCCTCATATGGTAGGCACAACAGGTCAATATTAGCAACATTCAGAGTTTTGCAGAAACTGGTGAAACTACCAATGATATCCCACTTTACAGGCATGATATGATGAAAAACAGGATGGAATCAAGTGGTCTGAATCCAGTTTATGAACATTCTAGGTTACAAGGTACTGAAGCAGTGTCGATTTTGTGAAAAATCTTAAAATAATTTAATTATTTCACTTTAAAGGAATAAGAGTGAGAAACTAGAACATAAAAAAGAAATTGACTTTTACTATGTTTAGCGAGGTTATAGAGCTGTGAAATAGTTAACTATATTATCCCAGTGTAATTCTATGTGTTAGCTGTAATTAGTAAGGTATCGCTTATTTGGCTTTTTTTAAAATAAGTTCGTTTCATAAAATTTCTCCCTTGACTTTTTTTTTTTCCAAATTAATGCTGTGTAGAAGAAACAAATTCAAGTAGTTCCAAGTCTAACAACTCCTCAAGTTTTGGTCGTCAGGAGGTAGATCCAGATTTGGTGATAGGCTCAATGGTGGAAGTTCAACTAAAAACTCCTTTGTATGGAGTCATTCGGTGGATAGGAGAAGCTGAAGCTGGCAAACTAACAGCTGGATTAGAAATGGTGAGAGGGAAACAAATTTTAGTATTTAAGTACATTAAAATAATTAGAAACAGAAATATATGCATTACTTGCATTTTAATCAGTTTAGATGAATAGATTAAAAAAAAAGGATTTTTTTTTAGCAAAACTTAGACATTTTAATGTGATAATTTTATATCCAACAAAATTCACTCATTTAAATTGAGATAGAACCTTTTCATTAGCCATAAATTATAACAATGACTTTAATTTTTGCATATTATTTGTATATTAATGGTTTTCAATCTTTGAATCAAACGTTAGTGCTTTTGGGTAATAGATATGTTCCCCTCTTAACGGATCCACTCTATCGATCTATTTAAAAGTGGTATATTTAAATCACTCATTTAATAATTTTCATTGATTTAAAAAAGAAATATCAGTTTATGTGTTTGAGTAATACGTTAATCCTTTTTCCATTTCTGTATACATTTATTTTCAAAGCAACTTTAATGATTATTTCTTGTAAAGGGTGGAATATTTGTCATTTTGGTGTCATTAGTTTAATTGACTTCTGCTCATCACAGATGGTTTAACCCTTGCTATTTAGAACTACGAGTCAATTAGTTCTTGAAATATAGCCTTAACATTTTCTCTACGTCACTAATTAAAAAAAAACAACTCTGTGGTAAATATGTTTTATGCTTTAATCATTTTTGCATATTTTAAGCATTGCATTCACCTACTATGCTCTAACATTTGAATGCATATACCAAATGCCTTCCATTTTAGTTTATGATTTATGTGTCCAGAGAATATTTTAACCACAGATGTAATTGTCAATCATCACTGTTAATACATTTACATAAAAAATGTAATATCCTGATACTTGTTTATTATGCATTACAAATTCAAGCAAAAAAGTTTACTGTTTGCTATTGGATATTTGATAAGTCTATATTTATTTTATCCAATCAGGAAGAAGAGTTACCTTTTGGAACAGATGGAACATTTTCAGGTGTTCGTTATTTCACCTGTCTCCCAAAAAAGGCTATGTTTATCCCATTGTACAAATGCTGCAAAGATAAACGTTTTCTGACAGTTAATAGGAAGCCATCTACAGGTTTAGTATTAGTTAAATACTTGTTAAATATTTCTTATTTATTTGTTAAATAATTGTTAAATGTTGATATTGGGCTGTTATTCATTTGTTAAATACTTCTTAATTATTTGTTATTGATTTGTAAAATAAGTGTTATTAAATTGTTATTTATTTGTGAAAGATTTTTAAATTGAGCGTTATTTATTTGTTTAATATTTTTTATTTTAGTATTTAATACTTTTAAGGTAAAGAATAATAAAAAAAAAACCCCAGTATTTCATAGCATGGACGTTTTTTTTTCTGTTTGAATAGATTTTGGTATTCCTGAAACTCCAGACCTAACTGGAGATATTCCTCCACCTGAATTTGACAGATGTAATATTCGGGACATTTGTGGTAAAAACAAGGGCATTCAGGGCCATCACAACTCATGTTATCTAGACGCCACATTATTTTCAATGTTCTATTTCACCACTGTATTTGATTTCATTTTCAATCGTCCACCTGCTGAAGATGATTTACCAGAGTATCCTAAAGTGCAGCAGGTACTTAAAGAAGGAATTGTAAACCCACTAAGAAAGTAAGTACAAGTGATGCACAAAGAATATTTCTATGTCCAAAATAATTTCCTATTTTTATTGCTTTAGGCCAGGTGCCTAGTTAAAAACCAAATCAGCACCTATTCACAAAAAAGGATAAAAACTTGCTTTCTACAAATGCGGATAATGGATTAAACAATATTTCTGCAAATTTTCATCGCATTACAGCAAATAGTTTTTTGTTTAGATTTTTTGTGGCGCTAAGTTTTTTTTAGTACACAATATTTAGAAAATCAAAAAAAATAAATTCAAAACATAACTTAAGATTAAGATTTATTAAAAAAAACTTCTCAAATCTGAGGTGCTAAATTTAAATAGTGTGAAAGTTTTTTCAGTCTCAGCACATGTGAGATATTCATAAGCCAAACATTAAGTTTTATTTGGGTTTTCTTTCTTTTTTTCTCCCTTTACCCAGACAAAAATTGTCATTTTGAGATCGGCTAGTTGTTTTTTTAAGAGGGATGATGCCAAATATAATGATGTGTGTTTTTAGTGTGCTTCTGAGAATACATGTAACAGCGGTTCATTTTTTTTGTTTAAAAAATTCTTTCACACTGTCTAAATTAATTGGGAACATTACATTTAACCTGACCCACACCATCTCTGTCAACTATTTATATGTGAAGAAAATACAATCGTGCTTCTGTTAGTGATAATTTTCAACAATATTTGATATTTTCCCATCAAGTAATAAGCAGTGGCGTTCCTAGTGGGGGGGGGGGCGGTGGGTGTGGTCAGCACCGGGTGGCACTTTTTATTACTTTTTAGGGGGGGGGGGGGCGGCAAAAATGTATAAATTAAATTGAAATACCTAAATGAGAGGGCGGCTAAATCGTCTTCCGCCCTGGGCGGCCGATACCCACGCTACGCCGCTGGTAATAAGTGATTGTAATTGAAATTTAAATTCACAGGGAGTTCAATACATGTATAAGATAGTAATGCAGACACTGATAATATTACTCATTATTTTTTATGCTGACTGATGTAAGTAATGTCCATATTTTCCTTTATGTTTTATTTGCACTTTCATCATTACTCTTGTTGAAGGGTTTAAAAAAAATAAAATAAAATACTTGATGAAAATGAATCATTATAAAAAATGTTCATTTTAGATATCATTATGTGAGGGCAGATAAAGTCTTAAAATTGCGAGCACTTCTGGATCAGTTGGGAACAATTCCAGGAATGATGGGAGAAGAAAAAGGTAATTCTATCTATAGTCCGTATCATTTTCTTATATTCTGATCTAAATTGTTTTCAAGACTAAATGTTCATTTCAGTAATTTTATTCTTGAAATATTTTGTTGATTGCTACCTTGGAAAAGATTTACAGCTGCTGTCATTGCCAATTTATTTAGAATAATATTTGTAACAAGGAAATACTTGGCAGTGAAAGTGTTGGTCAAATAAAATTTGTCATTTAAGAATTTTTTCAACCATTAATTCAATAACTAAAATTTAGATTTGCAATTAAAGTAATTGATAATTTGACATTATAACCCCCCCCCTCCCAGAAATAACTGAAATTTTTCCAATAAATAATTGACACATAGTGTTTATGTTGATGTATTTTATGCATGACTACACTGGGACACAATTAGTCAGGAGTGAGAGATCAGGTGCTAACTGGAGACAAATTACATTGTATTCTATTTGCATATGTGTGGGTCACTAGATCTGTGTAGAAGATTGTACTAGTCAGTGTAGCGTTGGACATGGAGGTGTGAGATCTAGTTTATGAGTTTCTGAGAAGTATTTTGTGGAAGCCTTGTGTATTGAATACATTTTTTTGATATCCATAAATAACTTATTGGTGGTCTTGATTTAAGTACATGTATTATTGTGTTTGGCTATAAAGAGGACTTGTGATAGTGTTTATTTAAGCTGTGTATGCGGTCGATATAGAATCTATTTAAGCTGTGTATGGGGTTGATATAGAATCTATTTAAGCTGTGTATGGGGTTGATATAGAATCTATTTAAACTGTGTATGGGGTCGATATAGAATCTATTTAACAGCCCTATTGATTACATGCTTCTGTACATAACACTGTAATAAAGTTAACTTGTTATGTCTCCACAAATTTGATAATTAATAATAAAAGCAGTCATTTTTATGCACTTTGCTGAAATGTGTTCTCTTTTTTCTCCTAACATTATTATGAAAATCTATTAAATGCAATATAACATTTAGCCATTATGTATTTGATAATCAGTCATTGTGTTTCACTCTCTCTCCTTTGCTTTCCACTAAATCTTCGTTTTTACTATTATTATGAATGTTTCCACTAACCAACTTATTTTTTCCCCTTCAGATCCTGAAGAATTTCTTAGTGCATTATTGACACAGATAATGAAAGCTGATCCTTTACTGCACTTAAGGTATCAAAAATAGTGTTACTGGGTATTTGAAATAATACTTAAATGGAAAAAGTTGTTTTCATCATATTTTACTTAAAAAAAAATTATAAAGCATTTTTTTTTCTGGTTTTCTGTGAGTAAGTGTGATGAAGTGTCACATTCATAAAGATGTCATTTAAACAAGATATCATTGTCTGATTGGCTAACATATTAACTGTTTCTTTTTAACAGTTCTGGAGAGCACACTTACTTTTATCAGTTATTTATGGAAAAAGATGAAAATTTGCTCCTACCTACAACACAAAAATTAGTTGAAATGTCATTCTTACAAGGAAATGTCAAACTGAAGGAGGTAATGTTGTATAATATTGACCAACATTCATGAGTTATTTGATAATTTAAAAGATAAAATTGCTGACCTAATTCATTTTTTATTATATACAGTATTTTGTATAAAATTTGAACTAATTTTTTTTCTCATGATTAGCAGAAGTTAAGGAATTTTTTATTTTTTTTTAAATTTAGGTGCC
The DNA here is from genome assembly GCA_021962125.1 of Bulinus truncatus. Lineage (NCBI taxonomy): Eukaryota > Metazoa > Mollusca > Gastropoda > Planorbidae > Bulinus > Bulinus truncatus. The sequence goes on from JAGDYQ010000102.1 coordinate 1,868,410, forward strand.
ATCATGCTTAATGATACAGATGCCCAGATTTGGTAAAGATTTCAAAATGTTCCACCGGATAGTTCCTAGCTTACAGTTGGATATTACAGACATATTAGAAAATTGTGAGTTAAATTAGGTGCTGGACTATAACATTATATTTTTAAATTTTGAAACTCTTATTTCTTTAATTTCCGAAAATGAAAAAAATGGATAAGCAAATTTAAAATGACTGAAAATAAGAGAATTGTTTTTATCAGAGCTTTTAGTTATGTTATTCAGTTTTTGAGGTTAATGTACATTTTTTAACCAACTTGAACTAGGTAGGAAAGCCAGAAGACAACTAAATGCACATTGTTGAAATTATTTTATTACATGCATTGTACTAAGAAATTTTTTAAAATAGGTTCTATGTACTGTATATAAGCAGTGTTTAGAGCTATAAAATACAATACTGAAATCAGGGGGTTGGCTTATATGCGCATTAAACAAAATGCACACAAGGACAGACAATAATGCCAATTTTCCAGCCACACATTTTCATCGCTGACTCTTTATTTCTTTATTTGGTTGTCTGTAGAGAGTACTAACATATATATACAGAGGTGTCACTTCAAAGAATTTAATGTATGCACAGCTGATAATTATACTGAGTATGAATATTACCATGGAGAATTCATTTTCGAAGTCAAAAATGGCATAAAATTAAGAAAAAATACTAAAAAAAAACCAACAGAAAATGTTTCCTATGTCTATGGTTTCCTAACTAATAGTATAATAAAAATGCCTATACATGTATCTATTATTTATAATCTAAAAATACAGGAATTCTCTCTAGAAGTGTAATCAAACATACATACTCTATACGCCAATACATAAAGTGAGAGTGACACGACAGCGTGGATGTGTGTCCACCAGTGGAGAGCCATAACTAAGCTAGAGCTAGCGGTGAAGCCAACGTCATCGGTACACAGTCTGATTTCTTAGAAATAACATGCTCAGACTAATGCACATTATCTACCGATCACCTTGGTGTCACCGCTGGCCCCAGCCTTGGTTATGGATTGCCACTGCTGATGTGCAAACAATATGGAGTAAAATTAGACAAATGTATAGTCGGCTCATTTGCAGGTTTTTGCAAAAACTGGCCATTTTAAAGCAGGTTTAGGGGGGTCAGCTTATATGTGATGTAGGCTTGTATGCTAGTATATACGGTAATTAGCTTAAATGTTGCAGCATATTTTTTGCACTATTCAGTGTTTAAGTTAAACAGCTTTAAATGAATTTCAGGAATATTTAACAGTTTACAGAGTTATTTTCAATGATATATATATTTAAAAAAAAAAGAAATTAAAAGTAAAATAAATTAATGGTTATTTAAAAGGTATTTAAATCCCATTAACTTCTGATGAGTAATGCAAAATTTGCTTGATGGAGATGTGAATTTAAGAGATTGCTTGAAGGAGGACAAATTAACAATAGATTAATTAATTGATTGTTGGTAATATTTCACAGGTCCCAGAGAATGTATTGTGTGTGGAGATCTGGCCACTCATGAATGTAAAGATTGTTATCAAGTTCATGGTCCAGGCCTCAACACAACTGCTTTTTGTGATAAATGTGTTAAAAAAGTAAGTCAGTTTTATTTCATCTGCGTAACACTGCAGCCTTTTCATGCATCAGTCTATACTGCAGTTCAGGTCCACATCCTTTACACCATATTCACCTAGGTTTTTTAAGTCGATTTTTTTAATGCAAATTTAAATTTATGCTTTTTGTTATTTAAAAAGAATTTTTTTTTTGAAAAGCATGTACATGTACAGATGTTTTTTTTTTTATCTGTCAGTCAATTTAAATCATGCTACCTTATAATTAATTATTTTCACTAAAAATAATATAAATTATAGTACTATCACTAGTTATTTTGACCTAATGAAAAAATGGTAATATATGTCAGCCTGTTAAATTTTAATATTACAAGAGTGATCGTTAGCCTGTTAAATTTTAATATTACAAGAGTGATCGTAACAACTTGAGGATTTCTTAAAGCATTTTATCAACCACTAGTCTGTATTTAATCATTTAAAATCTTCAATAAAAACATTAAATAGCAATTGTTCTGCAGTTAAATCCTGTTTTGGAGATATTTTGTACACATTTGGTATTTTTCTAAATTCATTTATAATATGTAGAAATAATTGGTTACTCAATTGTAACTTTTTTTTTAGAATATATGTTTTTATAATTTTTTAATAAAAGTTATTTGGATTGAGGATCTAACTAAAAGGAAAATTCATATAACTGGTTTTTTTTATTCAGAAATAAGTTACCATTAAATATTGACGTAATTTATTAAAAAAATAATTTTCTTTCAATGTCTGCTAACTTTCGTGTTAATTTTCACTTTTTTTTACTCAGTTATGCGATTTTAGAAAATTTCGGAACACATAGTTACTTATTTTTACAAGGCTTATATAGTCATTTTAAAACAATTTTTTTTAATGCAGTATTTTTGTGGAAAAAGACCTTAGAGTGCATTGCATAAATACATGTCATAGACATAAAAAATAAACATATACAGTGAAATGTTGTTATTACGAACCCCAGTGTAACGAAATTTTCAGTACTGCAAAAAAATGTTTGGTCCATTAGCCTACATAACATCTGTAAAAAATGTTTGGTCCATTAGCCTACATAACATCTGTTAAAAAATGTTTGGTCCATTAGCCTACATAAAATCTGTTAAAAAATGTTGCTGCAACAAATTTCTTAATTTTCAGTATTGTATTTCAGCCTTTTGGAAATATTGTTTTTCCAAAATTAAATTTTTTGTTTAAAGTCAGCTCATGCGAAAAACAGCTTTAACGTTTAACAGATTTTGAGGGGGGAAGGGTTGGGAGAGATTTCACACAAGAAATTACACAGTCTCCTGGATAAGAGTTTGTAATTTACAATCAACCACTGTGGGGAAAAATTCATTAAGCGAAGTGAAGACATCAATTTAAGTTCAGCAGGGAAAAAAAAAAAATTTATTTACGATTACCCAGTGTGGGATTGATATTGAGAAAGATGTTAGTCAGCTTACCAGGCAAAGGGATTGTGATGGAGGGAGCATTTTCCATCCTGTAGATCAACATCCTCAAGGATAAAAATCACTTATTTTGTAATACAGCATTGTTGACACATAGGGTTAAGGATTAAGGATTGGTTAAAAAAAAGAGTCATGGGTGGGGGGGGGGGGGGAGGGGAGGAAGGAACAAAAAAGTATTATGCAATAGAAGAATGACCCCCAAATCTGTAACCAAAATTACTTTTACTTAACTGTGTGGGGATTGAAGGGAGTTTTAAAAATACATTTAGCATTCTTAACAAGTAATGTGCCATACAGTGCATGTTTAAAATTTGAAATTACATCGGGGGGGGGGGGTAATTCAGGTGTACAAACATGCAAAAACATAGATGGTGTTAACTCCCTTGTTTATTTTCTATTAACCCTTTCGATGCTAAGCTCTCTAAATTTGCTGTCTTTCCCAGTGCTAAGCTCCGAAATACAAAACTTTCTACCTGTGCTGAGTTATTTTTCCGACCTCAGGTGACCCCAGGACACCAACGGTGTTGATCATTTTTAGTGTACCCAGAATATTTTATCAAAATTGGTCTTGTTCTTTTTTTATACTTTTGCTTTGACTTTTTATAGTACGTTCAAGATTTGTCATTTTGTTTTTGTTGTTGTTGTTTTCACAATTTATAATAAATCTTTTTTTTTATAATTTAAAGCTTTTCATAATACTTGTCTGACATGATCTGTTTAGCGTGTATTGTCACTTGCTCTCGCCCGATGTTACAGTAATTGCACTTAAGCCGTTCAGGTGGAGTGTGATGGGAGTGGCCAGCAAATAATGGGGTTGGGTAGTATCACTGTGTCTATAATTATGACCGTTCAGGGTGTTTAGGAGGAGCGATACTAACACGTAGAAGAGATAGATAGATAGTTAGATAGATAATAAAATAGAGAGAGAGAGATAGAGAGAGAGTGAATTTAGAGAAATAATCATAGTCACGCTGTATAAACCGTGTTAAACAAATAATTTATGATTTTGATGCTTTTTCTGTATTGTCATTTTTTAAATAAAATAATTTAGCAGCCGCAACTGGGACAAAACAAATACCCCTTTAAAAAACAAATGATCTTCATGCAGTAAGCCATACACATCATTGGCATAACATTGTTGTAAATTATAATGAGTGTAATTTTGTATTGTATGTGATTATTTAAATTGTTATTCCATGATTCAAGTCGTTAAAAAGTAAGTAAAGGTAAAATGTGATTTTATTTTGAGAAAAAATAATAAGCATATAAACTTCATTTCAATGCAGTTTAAAAGATAACCTAAATTATTATTCCTAGCATCTTACTCTCATGTTATTAGATGGACCGATACTATAAATTTTCCTCAATTTTTATTTTCTCTTGTGGAGATGGTCAGCCGTGTTACCACTATGTCATTGTAAAACAAGCAATAAATCTGACTTTTAGCTTCAAGTCCCAAATTAAGCCAAACAGTGTGACGTTTTCCATTCATAAATAATTTCTTAGTTCGTCTAAACATACCACGCTTTTCTCCTTTAGATGGAACAATAAACGGAGGTTAGCTGTTGTGGAGACATAGTTTAGAAATGTCGCAATAATATTTGCCTTTCTATCTCATAACTCAAACTAGTATTACTTTCACGCCACCTCCACCTGAACGTGTTTCTACTCTGAATAATGTACTCTGCGTAACCTCTGTCCTAGCGAAATCTTAGCCCCGCCCACTCCTTTCCCTGCTGATACTATCTCTTGTGGTCAGCTGTTTCCATTGTACAAGTATCTCCTTGTCCCTTATAGTCAAACTGGCATACCCCGACCCCACTGAATTTAATGTTTCTACTATGCATAGTCTTGACCCGTCTTTCCTTGGACAGACTGATAACTAAATATTTCATTTCTGACATTATGCATCGTTGAGATTGTCACCCTTGCCATTATTTTCTCTTGTGGAGATGGTCAGCCGTGTTACCACTATGTCATTGTAAAACAAGCAATAAATCTGACTTTTAGCTTCAAGTCCCAAATTAAGCCAAACAGTGTGACGTTTTCCATTCATAAATAATTTCTTAGTTCGTCTAAACATACCACGCTTTTCTCCTTTAGATGGAACAATAAACGGAGGTTAGCTGTTGTGGAGACATAGTTTAGAAATGTCGCAATAATATTTGCCTTTCTATCTCATAACTCAAACTAGTATTACTTTCACGCCACCTCCACCTGAACGTGTTTCTACTCTGAATAATGTACTCTGCGTAACCTCTGTCCTAGCGAAATCTTAGCCCCGCCCACTCCTTTCCCTGCTGATACTATCTCTTGTGGTCAGCTGTTTCCATTGTACAAGTATCTCCTTGTCCCTTATAGTCAAACTGGCATACCCCGACCCCACTGAATTTAATGTTTCTACTATGCATAGTCTTGACCCGTCTTTCCTTGGACAGACTGATAACTAAATATTTCATTTCTGACATTATGCATCGTTGAGATTGTCACCCTTGCCATTATACAAATAGTAAATGACAATCTCTGTCCAAGGCCCTAGCATTATAACATATAAAAATTCCTATCCGACAATCACTAAAATCAGTAGGGGTAAAACGAGCCATGCGCTGAGGTAAAAAAAAGTCAGGTAGCAAAACTTGACCGATCACCGGGACAGAAAAAAGGCGTGAAGTGGGCGTGTCACCGTGATTTCAGTCAAATTATTCCATAAAATGAACGTAAATGTAAATTTTCTACATTTTTTTAAGCGAACCAAGTGAAGAACTAGGCAATGCACTTCCCCTCCAACTCTGGCTGAAAACAAACGTTTAGTTTTAGTACAGATGAATGAGAGCGACTATAGTCGTCATTAGCAATTTTTGCGTAGGAAAAAAAATGCGACTAAAGTCGTCCATAGCAGCGAGACTGTGAGCGACTATAGTCGTCAATAGCATCGAAAGGGTTAAAATGATCGCCGATTTTGAGCACCATCATTGTGTAAGTAATAATATCATAATATAAACTGCATTTATAACTTTACATCATAAGAGTTCATTCTGTTGACGGAAGCGGTAAAAAAAATACATCGTCCGTCACATGACGGACGTGGAGCCAGTGCGTTAAAAGATTTTTAAAGATGAACAAAAAGAATCTAAGAAAAGAATCGGGTCATAATTCACTAACATTGCAATAGACGATAAATGAAGGTGTCATTTATAGCAAGATATCAATTTACAATATGTTTACCTACGATACCTCCAACCAAGAAAAACACTGCAAGTATTATTACTAAAGAGATACTTAGAACAGCAAGTTTCTTGTTGCTTAGAGTCTCCAATACTACACCAGCCATCTTGACGATAATAAACAAAATTTGGGAAGGGAAATGATTCATAAATTTTTAAAAATAAGAAACAATGTGTATCTTATCAAAACAATTAAATGTGCATTAAACAGTGTTTATTTGTACACTAATATTCTTGAAGTTCTTAGAAGTATTTTCAATGTAAATGATAATTTTTCGTGTAAAAAGTCATACGATTTGCATTTTAAGTACATAGAATAAGCATATAAACCAAACACACATTTTTAAGGGAGATAACTCTTAAATAGCTGAACGTAGCAGAAGATAAGCACATTAGTACCCTTTTGAACAAAAAAAGTGTATGATATTTACAGAAGTTTTATAATGGACGGTAGTAATAGTGTACAAGAGCTAAAAAATCAGGATGCCTTAAAAGTGCCGAGGGAAAAAAATCAAAATAGGTAAATATTAATACAAATTTAAATATCATCATTGGCCTTCTTATAAGATAAGAAACAATAGCCATAGTTTTACTTATAAGCTTCATTCAGATGCTCATATTCGTGCAAAACGTGATAAAAAAAACTTCAAAAAAAAAAAACAGGACATAAGTTGTATGTAAATGTAAATTTCTGGCGAGAAGAAGACCAATGTTCGTTTCTTTTTAGACACGAACTAACGAAACAAACGTTATAACTTATGTACCCCTTCTTCATGAATGACATGTAAAAGTATTTTATCTAACCATTGGATTCAGTTGCTTTATTTTTGGTGCTGTGTATTAGAAAAAGTAAGGAAATATTTTACAAAATATATGTATTCATGAATTCATGAACACAGTTTAATTGAATGATTTACTCAAATCTAATGTGCATATATATTCAAGACTTTGACGTCTCACTGGACTAGACAACTATAATACATGAAACTTATTTTAGGGACCTTTCACACACGTCTTGGCCCTTCCAAAATCTCCACTAATCAATAAAGCAAAAAACAGTCACCCTTCTCAAAACGTTATATAAAACATACATTTGAACGGTCCCGTGTCCTAATTAATGATCTTGAGCTAATAAGGTTATTGTTAAAAGATAACAAGTAAATTTTTTCTCAGTGAGTAGTTCTAAAATAAGAAATCGATTATTTTTAATGAATCAATAGACACCTATAAATGTATTTAACAAATAGGCAGTAATCTATTCTGTTTTGTAGCCTACATCTCAGTTTCATTTCACACCTGGCGTAATTTGTTCTTTGAAATGTATTTAGCTACACAACTTTGTCCATTAGGTATTTAACAAGTGTTCTTAGACAAAGTTGATATTCTGATTCCGAACACATATCCGAATATATTGGTGAAAATCCCAATTTGTATTATGCTTGTGGAATTTAAAAAAAAAAACAGTGGGGGGTAGGGGGGGGGGCTTTTCACAAAAAGGCAGCCGCTTTAGTCATCTATTTATGAGAACGATATTACGCACTAGTCTTTTATTCCAAATTACTCCTCTGTGGAACCAAAACAGAGGTGTCGTGTATTAATACTATTTTACCATATGAGTGTGTTGCGATCTTTTTTCACTGAGGCTATTCTCGGCTTATAAATTTATAATACATGCGTAAATGGGGGTGCGGGGTGGTGTCAGGCACGCCGAGGGAGGGGGCAGGGGGGGTCATTGCCAGGGGGCCTGCATCTGTAAGGGGGCCCGGCCGCCCCGACCATGTCAAATTTTTCACGACTCATTGTTTATTACAAGCTTCAATCGAAGAGAAGATCAGGAAGAGAAGGTGGGGATGGATAGGCCACACATTACGAAAGCCGGCAAGCAACATCACTAGGCAAGCATTGAGTTGGAATCCTCAAGGAAAAAGAAAGAGAGGTCGGGCTAGAAACACCTGGAGGCGAGAATTTGAAGCGGGCATCACCAGGATGGGGTTCAGCTGGAAGCAGCTGGAGAGAATGGCTCAGGATAGAAGTCGCTGGAGAACTTTAGTTGGTGGCCCATACCCCGATAGGAGTGACGGGCAATGATGATGATGATGATTGTTTATTAAGGGGCCCGCAATGATGTCCAGCCCTGGGGCCCTTGTTGGCTCTCGGCGCCCCTGGGTGGTCTTTATCTGCTGCCGGAAGGGGAAGGGATTTAGGGTGTTCAGCGCGTAACACCTCAAAATACGATTCTAATTCAGGTTTCGAACAATTTGTATTTCTTATAGGTGATATAAAATGAATTAACTCCCACCAAAATGGGTTTTTGGGGAAAGGGGGAGGGGGGGTCTTCAGCGTGCTCAACTACCTCAGAATCTGAAGTTAGACCTTCAAATTCCAAACTGATTTTGTGCGAATTTTCGTGAAATTATAATCATATAAAATGGATGGATCCATTTCATATTCCTATAAAAACTGGATTATTTACTTTTTTTCTTTACTTCTGCCTTGCTTAGATAAAGCGATAATTAATATAAAATGGATAGATCCATTGTTTTGATCCCCACTGGTGTACAGCAATTACTCTGCCACCGTAACGACATGGTCATCTGTCGCGCAATACATTGACACATTACAATCTCTTTATAAAATTTTATAGATGGATGGATCTGTTGCATGATCTCCACAAACTAAATTTACCATATTTTTTTGTCGCCGGCCGGCAACATTTGCCGAACTTACGTATAGAATCCGAAAATCCTTTCTAGAAAAGGTCGAATTCTAAATCATGTTAAATTCCTAATCAGATTTTTCTCTTTTATTAAAGCTAAAAACATGACTGAATCATTTGCAGGATCTTCTCAAACAAGACAATCCATAATGTATTTCCCGCTGGGCTAGGCAGGCATCTATCGTACATAAGTACAGTAAAACTTTTTCCTAAAAACCATTTGAAAATCAAATACACGCAGTTGTTGGCACTGAAGCAGGGCTTGATTTACCGCCGGGGATGCCGGGGAAATCCCCGGCACTGAGACATGTCATCCCCGGCTCTGTTTTAGCTAATATATCCCAGCCGGGGATGAAATCATAGACATTTATGCCCGGCTCTGCAGAAATTTTTTTTTTCTTCCCCCGGCACTTAAATTTCTTAAATCGAGCACTGGACTGGAGTTATCCTGTCCGTTACCAGTCACTAAGGCCGATACCGTGGTGTGCATTTCAAGGATACCCTGTAATTGAATGGTAAATGTACTAAGTTGTTTTTATGTTTAAAAAAATATAACACGAAAAAAAAAAGCTTTGACTCAGCTTGGAAAACGTTGCAAAAATAATGCCATTTACTTTCCCGCCACTGATGAATGTTATAAATAGCAAGCATAAAAGTCTGGGAAGGAATAAAAAAAAAGATACAAAATAAACAACACGCCGGACGTTTACATTTTGAACGAGAGGTGTGATCAGTATTTATTTTATTACAAACTGTTCCGTATAGTAGATTATATTTCTTTGTTTGAATATAGTGGTGACATAGATAACAGGCAAACAACCGCTGGACCTCACCTAGGAGAAAATGCAGAAGACACTGAGATGACAAAGGAACAGATCGAAGCCGCCCTTTCAGAAGTTCTTTCAGCCGTCAACGAAAAAAGGAAGGGAGATATGAAAATCATTTCTGAAATGTGTCAACAGATTGCGTCACAAGTAAGTAGTAAGGAGAAATCGCACTTAGTATCTATAATACAAATTTTACATCATGTGTTCCGGTTTCCGTCTGTCATCGCGACTTCCGTCTGTCATCGCGACTTCCGTCTGTCATCGCTACTTCCGTCTGTCATCGCGACTTCCGTCTGTCATCCAACATGGCGGCATAAACAATTCACCCAAGATGGCGGCATAAACAATTCAAAGATGGCAGAAACATTTTCTGTTTTCTTCTTAATATGCATAATCCGTCTACCAACTGGCCAGCCGAGTAAGAATAGTCTCCTACATGGCTGCCAGAATTGACATTGGACCAGCCATATGTTTAGTGCAGAGGTGACAAAACACCGCACACTAACATACGGCAGGTTAGATCATGAATGCCAAATGGCAATCACAATGCAATACGGTTTTCGACCGCCTCAATCATTACCTAAGGGCAAGAAGCGATCTTAGGAAAGGTAACACAAAATCATGCCAAAATATGTTGTGATGCTCTCCGAAACAAATATTAAAGTGGTTTCAAAGGCCTATCTATATCTCACAGTAACGTAATAAATCTATGGTGTTCAATTTGTTATTAAATGAGAAGCGATCGTAAAAGAAATATTTACAGAAATCGTTCAATTAATATACTGTGTTATGTTCCACAATCTCAATTTTAAACCAAAATTATGGATACCTAAATATAATGTAATATTTATATTGTTTAAATTGTTATTATTTCTAAAATATGTCTATTTCTAATGTACAATTATTTCCCTTTATTACTAACCTTATATACGTCACTTTTTTTTTCATTTTTTGACTATTACGTCACATGAATGAATTGAATAAGGGTTGAGTTTGAGTAGCGCCGTACACAACGTTTACAATGCAAACTAATCATTTATGATGGGGGCTTCACACAGAGGGTGTATGGAGGGGGCCCAGTTTGAGGAGGGCCCCCAAAATATTTTTTAAACTAAATATTAAGTACATTATCTCATGTCAAAATGTAGTGGCTCCCGAAGATGCCTAAAATCCCTTGGTTTGGCATTGGCTTCACAGAACTATAATGTTGAAAGCTTTGATATGTCTTTCTTTTTTAAGAGGCCTAATGTTTTCTGCGTCTGCGGCCTCAACTGCATTGATGGATTACTATGTTTTTAATTGAAGGTCAGCTAAAGCTACACAACGATTTTTTATTCTCGGGACCAAGCTTGAGAAGCGTCAAAAAATTATCTCATGCCAAAATGCAGGGGCAGCCCCCAAAGAGGCCAAGCCACCGGGCCCGTAAATCCCTAGGTTCTGCACTGCCGGGTCGGCAATTTTTCTTAGTTAATTGTACTATGCTACAATGTAAAACAGTAAATAAACCACCTGTTAAACATGTAGCGTTTTGCTTAACACAAGCACTCACTCGCGTCTCTCTTTTTTTTTTTTAAATACGCCATGTTGAACATCATAAAACATTAAATGAATAACTGTTTGGAAAGGAGTCCATTAAAATATTATGAAGGAATATGATTTTAAGAGTTGTTGTTTATGTCTACCCATAGTGAGGATTATTTTTTTGGGAGGAACTATTTAACATATGAATTTTATTTGATGTATTATTAGGTGTCCATATTCTCAAATGTATTTTGGCTACAATAATCTGTTCATGTCCTAGGGGCCACTGCAAGTATATAGACCAGAGATGAGCGGACAGCGGACGCGTCCGCTTGCGGACGCAGATCCGCAGACTTTTCCGAATCAGCGGACTGACAGCGGATGCTTCGTATGGTTAAGTTGCGGACTCGCGGACTGACGCGGATCTTCTTTAGCTTTACCATAAAAAATTTCAAGTCATTTAAACAGCTAAATTTCAGCAATGCGGACTGACTGCGGACCAATGTTGTAAGATTCTGCGGATGCGGATCATTGATAGAAATCCGCGGACGGACGCGGACGCTAAATTTCAAGATCTGCACACCTCTGATATAGACTGATTGTTAACGAGCTAATATATATATATCGCCATTTTCAACTTTAACTGTGTGCCTACTCGCCGGTCCGGGTACCGGGCCTTTGATAACTAGTCGTCTTTTAAAATATAACAAATCTACAGTGGATAAATAAGTGAGAAACCTACAGTAAGCACAGGAGTAGCAAACACACTGTACGTGTAGCAAGTTAGGTAAGCTAGAAAAAAAAAATTAAAATTAACAAAAATAAATTATATTATACATCATCATCATTATTGCTCTTCACCCATGGTAGGTTATACTTCTATTAAAAAAACATAATGAACTTGTGTGTGTAAACAAATTTATTTTAATTAGCTTTTTTTTTTTTGGCACTTTGATAAAATCTTATTAACCATGCCTGAGTTCTTTGAACTCTATCACTTAGCAGCTGCCATTTATTAGAATTTACATTAAAACTCAGTAAAAAAAAATTCCAGCTTCAATTTTCATCATCAACTTAAAAAAAAGATTTCCATTAAATATTTTTAATCAATCAATATTAAAAGCATTATTGATTTAAATCATGCCTAAGAAAGAAAAACACTACTAAAAAGCAAGACTTTTGAAATCAATTTGAGATTGTTTTTTCTCAGTTAATTTAATGCTTGCAGGGAGTTAAATAAGATAATTATTTTTCTAAAACTCTAGTCCCCCTACGAAGGCTGCCGTCAGTTAATCTTGGGCACCTGAAATCTCAAGCAATATGCCCCCCTCTGATCACACTCATCATCCAATAGCTGAATCATTTCAAAGCAGATCACTGTACCCTAAGGATGTGTGTCCCTGACATGTGTTCTGTTTGCACACACCTGCCCCTTGCGGCGACCCTGCCCCTACTGCCTTTCATGATAATCACATTTTGTAACTCAAAAATGAGAACAATATTGCTGACGATTTTCAATCGAAACACATTTGGACCTTAATAACAATAATCTTGCCAATTTTTTTTTTTGCTCACTATTTCACTCACTTTCGGTTTCAAGTACAAGTATCGGGGAAAAGCATTATAAACCTTTACAAAGATGTCAAAACTTAAATTCTCCTACATCTACCCAATATATAGAATGAAATTCACTACTTAACAAACATTTTTATTATTAATATTATTTTTTTCTAACTCTTCTGTTGAGACTAAGTCGTTAGTTTATTCATGTCCAGTTTGATTGCTAAATAAGAATTTGTGTAATTTCGTTTTTCTTAACGTTGTTTATACAGGCTGAAAAGTGTCGTGTACTGTTGGAGAAATACATGACCTATCAACACGCTACAAGATCTAAAGAACTGGACGTTGAGGTGGACACCATCAAAAGTTTTCTCGACAAGTCTGCTGCAGTGCACAGTGACTTAGAGCGTTTCAAAAGCTCCATGAACTTTTTTTGTCGTGACATAAGTCATAAATGATTTGTTGTATGAACCATGTTCATGTAATTTAATGAGTTGTTTTGTATACGTTTTCCTTTCAACACGATTCTAGTGTGTTTTCCCCAACGACTTCTGTCTTCTTTTAAAACAGCTATTTGATTGTTGTTGTTGTTTATCTTTATAAATGACTAACACTGTTTTACTTGTTCAGTACTTGTTTGTTATATTATACAATTTGTCCATGCACTGTCGTTTGTATTGGTATTTTATCAATAAAGAAGAACAAAAATATTTTTCCAATCCATTTTTATTAATATCTCTTTCTTTGATTGTTGTTTTCAATTCTTTAGCAACTTGTTAACATCTTTCAGGGTTGTTAGTATCGAAGTATCGGTATCGGCCAATACAGTATCGGCGATACATTTTTAGTATTGGTTGCTGTATTGCCGATCCTTTTTGTAACAAGTATTGATTTGTTTATCGCTGATACACTTTAAACGAAAAATTTTCGATACTCGATACCAATACTTTTCTATTGTCACTATTAACTATTAGCAGAAAAACAATAGCGATTTTAATACCTTGTTTTAAAAGTAATCTACATACATTCAACCACTACTAGTATTCATAGCCATCAACCCTACCATTATTATCACCACCCACCTACCCACCAATACAACCACGGTCGGTGAGTTGAAGGAAAAATTAAATTTAAATTTTCTTTTGAAGTTTTTGCTTTGCGCGCCGATATCTATAAATGTTATTCTTATATTCTTTCATTCATTTACTTTCTTTCTATCAACTATTTGTTCAATGTTTCAATGAACGACAGAGAACTTTATTTATTTTTTGATCAATCTGTCAGCTATATAAAAACTCGATAAACTTGCACTCTTTATATTTTAAATAAAAATATTTTTTTTGTTCTCAGAAGTATTGGTATTGTATTGGTATCGATTTTGGAAATACATTTTACTTGAGTATTTGTATTGGTATTGGCGATACTCTTCATGAAGTATTGGTATTGGTAGTGACAATACAATTTAAGAGTATTGTTAACAACCTTGACATCTTTTGAGTTAAGTCTTGAATAAAAATTTCTTGTAGGTTTCGTGTGCCAACCTCATTGATTCATTTAAGGTAGCAGTCATGAAATAATAAATTCCCACAAGTTTATATTTGCGTTTTTACGTAGCGAATAGGTGGCTAGAAATAAATTTAGATAAACAGTTTTCTGGGATACTTGTTCGATGTCATCCTAATTCAAACGTATGTAAATCGTATGTACCATCCATTCGAGTCACGTGTTTTTGAAAGCTGAAATCTTATATTTCTGCATATTTTCACTCACATGGTCTTTATACAATTGTACTCTTCCTAATGTGTTCTGATTACTTTCAATGATGTTTCTGAAACGCTGTGAAGTTCGTTGTTTTCTGTTTTTTCGATCCGCCATTTTTATATTTTATATCGTCTGAAGTGGCTCTGCTCCATGCGTTTCTTGCTGCATGTTTCTGGCGATTAATAGAAAGACACGAATTCCACTGGCAGACATCGACTATTTGTTCACTGTATTGTTCATGCTGTAGGTCGTTGTGACATGTCGCCCCTGTGCTTGTCTCCACTGACGCCAGGACATTTTTGTTTCTTCTGTCGGCCAGCCTTTTGTCTAGCTCTGACAAAGTCATGCTGACACTGTTAGAACTACGCAGTAGTTGTTTATACTGCTCCTTCTCTTCCCTGGACAGTCCAAGTGGCAAAGTGCGAAGTCTTGGAGTAGATGAGTCTATGTTAGTTTTGAAGTCCTCAACATCTGTTCTCTTTGTTAATATTTTAAATGATCTGTTAAAAAAAAAAGGAAATGTCAGACTAACAAGAGTGAGAATATAACATTGAAACGTCTTAAACTTATAACAACAGCAAAAAAGGTTCCCCAGTTTATTTTAATAAGTAATTAGCTGCACCACTGCTAAAATAAGCTCTCGACTGCTGTTCTACGTCATTTTTTTTTAGAAATTAAAGTTATCGGGATTTTCCCAAAACGTAGCATTAATTGTGTATTGTTGTAATCACTCGCTCTACCCTGCACAACTTGTGCAAAATGTGTGTAGGACCTACTTATTATTGAACAAATATTCAAGGTTGAGATTATCGCGATTAGGTGTTTGCTATTATTATTTAGACTTGTTTATTATATGTTATGAACAAACTTGAGAAACTTATTAGTTTAAAATAATATTCTATTATTTTTTTCTACAACTTTAAGTCCCACCACGAAGGCGGCCGTCAGTTAATCTAAGGCTCCTGAAATCTCAAGCTATATGCCCCCCTCCCCCTTTTGTTTCTTTGAATGGGCTTTGAACAGTGTTTACCTGCATCACTACCAACTACATAAACCACTGTGCTACTTAGACAGATGGAAAAGCAGATGTTTATACAGTAAATGTAATATAGTTGATAAGTTGATTGATTAGCTTAAAATTAGTCTTGATGATTTTTTTTTCGTTCTTTAAAAACAGTGTTACTTTAAAACAGGGATGGGAGCTAGAAGCGCTGATAAATTTGACTTATCATGTCACTCAGACGCCCCTCCCCAATTTTGACCACAATGGTTCCTTCCCCAACTGTCCAGTTAGTTTTTATCAGTATATTAGGCCTACATATAGTGACTAGAGCCCCAAGCAAGTGTTCAGGTTGTCCGATCTTTAACTTTGGACCTAATTTACATCATTGTGTGGTAAGGTTCAATTTATATTTAGACAATTTTTTGACGATTATTAAATGTGCTAAATTAGATCGACTTTTAAAACGAATTTTATTTATATTAGCAATAGAATTAGGCCTTCTGTGATTTATACAGCTATTTTAAACTTAATTCTATTCTAATTATGCCTACTGTGATTTATACAGCTATTTTAAACTTAATTCTATTCTAATTAGGCCTACTGTGATTTATACAGCTATTTTAAACTTAATTATATTCTAATTAGGCCTACTGTGATTTATACATCTATTTTAAATTTAATTCTATTCTAATTAGGCCTACTGTGATTTATACAGCTATTTTAAACTTAATTCTATTCTAATTAGGCCTACTGTGATTTATACAGCTATTTTAAACTTAATCATATTCTAATTAGGCCTACTGTGATTTATACAGCTATTTTAAACTTAATTCTATTCTAATTAGACCTACTGTGATTTATACAGGTATTTTAAACTTAATTCTATTCTAATTAGGCATACTCTACGGTGATTTATACAGCTATTTCTTTAACTCAGGAATTTCATTTTTTTTTCTTGTCTTTGAGCAAAATATTACACTTTTCTTGGTGTTCAAGTTTCAAATAGGCTACATGTACTGCGTATTAAATAAATTTACATTTTGTATTAAATTGATTAAGCTAGCAATTCTATTGAAGGCTCATAATTGTTAAAAAAAATAATACATAATCGAATCCAACTGAGAGTTAACTGAGAAACGACATGGTGCACTTGGTGGGTTTTATTTAGTATTAGTAATACTACACCACTCCAGTGTTTTAATATGGTAATATCTGAGTCTGAGGGTTGTCTGTGAAAAAAAAAAGTAATGATATCTTTTTAATGCAAGCGAATAATGTAATCTGTGATGTAGGTTACCTTAATGTTACATAACCTAACTGTTTGGTTTACAGCTGTTTTTGTTTAATTTATTCTTGCTTAAAAACAATACATCATTATCATATATAATAAAAAGGCAAGTGTGTGTTTCTGTTCCACCAATAGTATTTGATAAAGTAATCACGGTATGGGAAAGCCGTCGCTATAAATAATCTATGACGTAATTTCCCGATGTTACAATTTATTTTTTTTTTTTTTTTTGCAGAATGTGAACGCCGTCGCTATAAATAAAAAAATCCTCTATGACGTCATTTCCCGATGGTATATTTTTTTTTTTATTTTCCTACTAATGAAGCCGTATTGAACTTGCGCGCGGGTGCTGCATCAACTTGCCTTTGTGCTGCAGAATGGCATAATAAAGTAGTTTTTGTTTACTTTTCAGTTCATTTTTATAAAAGCTTTTTTTAATGTTTCGTTTTGATTTTAATATTGAGAGAATTGAGGGTAAAACCAAACGGGTGACATAAATTAGCACCCGTATCTTTATCTAATGGTTTTCTGCTTTGGTTGATTGATTTGGTTTGGTTAGTTGGTTTGGTTGGTTGATCGGTTGGTTTGGTTGGTTGATCTGTTGGTTTGGTTGGTTTTGTTGGTTAGCGTTGACGGGTAAAACGTAATTTGTGAACGATGTAGTAGTGACGGTTTTGGCTTGGTTGGTTTGGTTGCTTGGATTGGTTGGCTCGGTTAGTTTGTTTGGTTGATTGGTTAGCTGGTTTGGTTAGTTGGTTTGGTTGGTTGTTTGGTTTGATTGGTTGGTTCGGTTGGTTTGTGTGGTTAGCGTTGACGGGTAAAACGTAATTTGTGACGTATGAAATGTAGGTCATTTCTGCACAAAGTAAATACTGAATAAAATGAGAGAACAAAAAACGTTATTTAAACGTTAGTGATTCTATCAGTAAGCAGACTGTTTGTAGTTTGAGTTGCCAATCATCCATCGCTCACAACTATTGCTTTGTGGTTGTTGACAGCTGAGTTTAATTGTTTTGAAAAATGGACGAGCATTGCTATTAAAAAAATGGTTTTTATAAAAAATATAAAATTCCGCCCGTCGTTCGATGGACTAAAAATACTTGTTAATAATAATAGTTTCTCGGCTTTTCAGGTTTCGCGACCCACTGCGCGTGACTATGGCAACAGACTTGTTTCGACACCTTCGAGCAAAGAAAAAACTACAGTGAAAAAAAAATAAATTGTCATTAATTGTGTGTGTATATATATATATATATATATATATATATATATATATATATATATATATATATGGGCCAAAAAAATGAGAATATCATATAACATACGAATTATTTTGAAATATAATTTAATAAATTGTATTGTTTCATGTAATTTTGTTTGCAACGTATTTAGACAATCAGAAATCCTGTTCAATGTGTCCTGCCTGCTTATCAACAACTTTTTCTAAGCGTACAGCTAATCAAACTTTGATATAATTATGTTACCGTCTACGCAATGTTCTCATTTTTTTGGCCCACTCTGTAGATTTACTTTTTTACTTTGCAGATTTACAAACTTTCAGTTTTTACGACACATGAAGAAATGTAGTTGTAGTTATGCAAATATACAATCGTTATTTATAAATTTCATTTTTTTCGCGACCCACGTTATATTCCAAAATTTGAGAACAATTTATCTAAAACATTTACTTTGATCTAATTTTAAATAACCGTATTTCGTTGTTTCAGCCTTTATTGATCTAGCAATGCATTAGGAACAGTGCAGCTATTCAAACAGTTTGGGTCAAATATAGATATTTTTCCTCCCCCAATCCCCGAACTTAAAATAATTTCTTATTATATCTGTAGAAACAATTACTGAATGCTAATCTGCAGAAACAATCTCTCCATTGTTGTCACGGGTTGTGACTAATATGTCGAAACCATCCCCTTACTCCAACCCTTAACTTAATAGTATTACTAACGTTAAGATGTATATTATACCATGTATAATCATATACGTTCCCGTTCTCAAGTTCCCACCTTTTTTACCCCACCCCCGTAATAGCGTCATAGACCAGGTGTCCGGCGGAATCTCCGCCGACGAACCAAAGTAGCGGTTAATAGAAACACGTTACATTCCACAGGGAATTCTCCCTGGTCACTCGGCCCGGGTCAATTGCCGACAAAGGGATGGATGTCCAGTTACTACTGTCTTTGTCTATACGACGTACTTCCCCCCCCCTCCTCATCTAGGCTCCACCCCCTAATTTGAAAGTTTGAAAGAAACATATATTATATTTGATTGGCTAAGGGTCACGTGGAAGAAAGTGATATGAGGAATGAAAGATAGATTCGTGGACATTCGACCGAGGGTCCTAGGGGTGACCGGTCGCAATCCGACTGAGTGATAGCTAGTCGATTGATGTGTCTCTGTTTGAGAGAAGTGAGAAGGAAATATAGAGAGAGAGAGTTAACTAGTGATAACGTCATTTGTTCCCCTTATTCATTTTATATTGGATTATTTTGCTGCAGTTGGGATTATCTTTGCTTATGAGAAGTCACCGATCCTTGTTACGGACTGGTGCCTTTGTATAAATAAATATATCTTGGTGTTGTACATACGACTTGTTAAATTGATCATCGTCCCTTGTTGTACGTTTAATTGTTGGTGAGACTGTGTGTGGTAGAAACACAAATACAAATACGAGTCATCATTGAGTCCGCCCTCATACTCTTAGCAACAAGCCAAAGATACCCTCAAAGGGGTCCTCAACAATTGTATAAAGTCAATGATATCCAATCAGTAGCGTAGTGAGCTTAACTTGCGCCCGGGGCATAATACCTTTTTAGCGCCCCCCCCCTTTTCAAAAACCAAATAAAATTATATGTAAAATATACCATTTAGCGCCCCTTTGTGAGTAGCGCCGGGGCATGATGACCCCCTTGCCCACTACGGCACTGTATCTAGTTAGACTTGCATTTGCTAATCTGATAAACTCTTTTTTTTACGTCCGACAAATAAAGAGAGAAGTCTGTAGTACGACACATAGAATTAAAAATATAATATGGCGATAGACAGGTACGTTCAAAGGTGTTTTTTTTTTGTGGGCCCAAGGCAAAAATTCTAAAGCGTCCAAATGTGTCATGTGAATACATGATAATATTTGTAATATTTACACGAATTCTTAATAATAATTACATTTGAACACATTAATAATCACTATTGATATTAGTTCATCATTGTATGACCATAAATGCATCACTTTTAGTTATAACTAATGCATTAAAGTTATTGAATTGTGACAATTAGGACTACCTGGATTTCATATCTGTATATAACTCAATTTATTGACAAGCTACCAAGACTTTATATCTAATTCATTAAATTTATTGACTTGTGACAGTTACCTGGATTTCATATCTATATCTAATTCATTAAACTTATTGACTTGTGACAGTTACCTGGATTTCATATCTATATCTAGTTCATTAAACTTATTGCTTGTGACAGTTACCTGGATTTCATATCTATATCTAGTTCATTAAACTTATTGACTTGTGACAATTACCTGGATTTCATATCTATATCTAATTCGTTAAACCTATCGGCCAGTTTCTTCTCCTGACTCTGGTTCCGAGTCCTTGCTGAGTCCATGGCCTTGGAGTCAGTGATGCAAGGTAAGCCAAAGATTGGGTCCATCTCTTGTCAATCATATGAACATTATGATATGTAGAATAAGCAACGAAAAATAAAACAAAATAGATTTTATGAATAGATTACACAACTTTAAAAAAAAAAACATCAGAACAAGAACACTGAACTAAAAGGACTGCAAGGTACCAGCTGTTTATGTCAGGACGTTACATTTATATTAGCTCATGTCAACGTCACAGTAAGGAACCAGCTATTTATGTCAGGACGGTACATTTATATTAACTCGTGTCAACGCTCTTTGTCCGGCCCGCCAGCCAATTTTTAAAACCCAATGTGGCCAGTGATTCTAAACATTTGCCCGACCCTTGTCTAGGCTGATTGTTCATAATGTTACATTACAAGTTAAGTAAACCTTAATGCATATATACAAGTGTATTGGCTATTTATATTTGACTAGTGGAAAAACCTGCTGAAGCTGGCTGAACGAAATCCGACCAAGGGGATAACAAAGAATTATACGAAATACTGCAATAGAAAAGAACATGTGGCCTTTATTGACATGAAGAGTACGATATGAACCGCATACACCGCACGATATGAATACTACCTGAAGGAGACACACACGGGTCAGACGATTATTTTGGGGCGTTCACACAACACTGGTTCAGTGCACAAATTCTACATTTATCAATTTTTCTATTTAATGAAACAGACGTTTAGACTGTAATTAAATTAAAAGTCAACCTTTAGTCAAAATCATATGAAGAGTAATAAAGCTGGTTTAGGGGCCGCACGAGACTCTGAAACAGATAGGGGGCGTTGTTGAGTGTTGTTGTTTTTTTTTTATTTTCAGATCTGGAGGAGGGCGCCACTATAGCCAGTGCAGACTCTGTTTAATACAAGAAATGACTAAAGGGGCTGTCCAATATTTATGTCAACAAATTTTTTGGCGATTTTTACCTCCCCCCTCCCCCTTGTCAACAACTTGTCAAACTTCCAGAGACCCCCCCCCTATAAAATTACGTCAACATTTAATTGCCCCCCCCCCCCTAAAAAAGGTGGCTTCCAAAATGTTTATGTGGCAAAATTAGTAGGAATATAGTTAGTTTAATTAAAATACTGAATGTTAAGCGAGTGTGTATAACAGGACTACAAACGCTGCTTAATTTTCCTTTGTTAAGTAATTATATTAAATTTTTAAAAAAGTAACATTGTTGACGTCAACTTTTCTTGACCCCCCCCTCCCCCTTGTCAACAATTGTCAAAAATTTTCTGATCCCCCCTCCCCCCTATTTGTTGACGTAATCAATGGACAGCCCCAAAGTATGCAGAGGCGGATTAAAGTTTGTTGAGGCAGGAAAAAACATATTGTGTTCCTAAAAAAATGGAGACCTTAATAAGGTTTAAGCTGGTCTTTTCGGGGCCCTTTAACAAGTCGGGGCCCCGAACGTGCACCCTCCATTATCTCTGCCTCTGTAAGTATGTAATATGTTTTAAAGTGGCGCACAGCCCACAAAGCAAATATTAGCTTGTGTTAGGTAAGTAGAGTATGGATTACAAACAAAAGCCGATCCTTCTTCAAAGTGGACTCGACTGGCGGTAGTTTAGTAAACGACACCTGATTGGTTAGGAGCAGAAACAATAAACAAACTTCAAGAGAGACTGTTATAAACTTGAGAGGAGGGGGGGGGGTAATCATAAAAGGTTTAAAGCAAGAACGAAATCATTTCTTTTATATCATACATCTTTAAAAAAAAATTTTTAAGTGAACAGTATGTAACAGAAAAAATAAAACGACTTTATCTTGTCTTTAAGAATAGTTTACATTAACGAAAACTGATATTACCTTGGAATAATACAAAGGACTGTACAGTGTGCAGGTATGTTTTCATTTATTTATTATTTAGGCCAATATGTCCGTGGTTTAAATTAAAATGTTTCAACAACCTTTTGAAACTAATTATGCAATCAGTCAAAAAAAACGTGGATATAGAAGAATTAGTAATGCTATCTTTAAATTGCGGACCATGCGACAAGCGGTTGAAATAAATCAATGAATCTATTTTTTTAATAGCATGCCTCTACTACAGTAAAAAAAAATATAGCTATGCTCGTGTTAATTTATATTTTAATAATATACATTATTGTGCTCATTGTTATTGTTGTATATACGAATGTAGGCCCTACAATTGTACTCGTTGTTATTGTTATATATACAAATGTAGGCCCTACAATAGTACTCGTTGTTATTGTTATATATACGAATGTGGGCCCTACAATTGTAATCGTTGTTATTGTTATATATACAAATGTAGGCCCTACAATTGTACTCGTTGTTATTGTTATATATACAAATGTAGGCCCTACAATTGTACTCGTTGTTATTGTTATATATACAAATGTAGGCCCCACAATTGTACTCGTTGTTAATGTTATATATACAAATGTGGGCGCTACAATTGTACCGTTGTTATTGTTATATATACAAATATAGGCCCTACAGCTATTTTTTTAATTGGTTTACTAATAATATCATCCATGTAGGCCCTATGTCTATTTAAATAAGGGAAACTTAATCTTAAAAAAAATTACATTTAATAATGTGGCGTTATTTATGTATTATAACATTACCTTTGAAATAAATATACACTCAATATGTCCATAGGCGTTACAAAGGCATTTGATACTTTGCACTCTAAATAAGAAAACAAAATAAATTATCATGAAATTGCTGCTGGTAAAGATCACTTTTCATTTTACTATTTAAATGCAATAGAAAAATTTCAAGATTATTTTTAAGGTGAATGTAAATATCATCAAAATTTAAAAAAAAAAGCATTGTTTATTCTGTTAATGTGCCCGCCCACGCTATTGCTTCGATGCCCCACGATGCTAGAAGTCCATTAGATAATCGGTCATATAAATTTCATTAATTTGAATGTGTTAGCATAATGGTCTAACCTGAGGCTTACAGTGTGGTTAAGATGACCCTGTAAGAAGTATACTAAATGAATAAACACTATTTCTAAAATAAGAAAAAAAATTCACATGAATATTTTTGTTTAGAATTCAGTCAAATTGTAAGAAAGTTTCCATCCAGACAGCAACGGTACATCCCAACAATTGAACCCGTCCAGCAGAAGTCGCCTGTGCAGCACCCTCCTAACGTTTATATATGTCAGACTTGTGATTAATGGCTGTTTCTAATCAATGTTACTCCTCGACATCTCAAATTTTCCTTGGCACTGATTGATAAGCTTGCTGGGTTGATCCAAATCATACTCTGTAAGGCACCCTCGCATAACCGAAACATCCATCAGAACAGTTGTTTAATCAATAGCTTACTTCAGTCTCAAATGTGGTTCATTTTCTTCAATTTTTTTTTCTTTCTTATTCTTTTCTGGTTAGTCGTCATCATTAGTAGTTCAATTATAAAACTATTTGTATTTTTTAAAATAGCCCATTATATGTGTACATTTTCTAACTAGTAATCAACTCAACAGAGGATAAATACGTAATGTTCTATTAATCATATAATATTTACAAGTAACAAAAGTAAATGGAAGAAATTGGTGCATATTTTTAAATAACAAGAATAACAGTATTTACCAATTTACAGCTTTCATTTCAAAATGGCAGAATTTTGAAATGACAGAATTTATCATTTTGTGTTTTGTCAATATAGGTATATTTTTCAACCATCGCTTTGTTTTATGAAAACCTTCTACGACTGTACACGTACATTGTACCATACATTGATGAGCTAATAAATTTTCTAACTACTGCAGCTAATGCCCATTATAGAAAAAAATATTTTATGATGATTCTGTAAGGAGGTAAACTGATGTCCTCGTGGTGTCACTAAGGAGAATATATAAAGAAATATCCCTTGTAATGAAATGTCATGTCCTCGTGATGTCACAAAGGAAGATATAAAAGTAATATATCTTGTAATGAAATGTCATGTCCTCTTGGTGTCACTAAGGAAGATATATAAAGTAATGTCTCTTGTAATGAAATGCCATGTCCTCGTGGTGTCACAAAGGAAGATATATATAAAGTAATATCCCTTGTAGTGAAATGTCATGTCCTCGTGGTGTCACTAAAGAAGATATATAAAGTAATGTCTCTTATAATGAAATGCGATGTCCTCATGATGTCAGTAAAGAAGATATCTAATGTACATGTGAGTTGTTCCCTATTTAGCCTGGGTAAAGATTCACGTAACATTTGACAAATGACCGGATATTCCCAACTTTAACTTAGTCCTTTTTGTACAAAACAATCAACAAACGAGATAATCACCATAGGTGTTAAACTCACGCTATAGCGACAGGACGTAATACCCCGCTCCCAAGATGGTGTTGACGCCTTAACTAAGAGTGTCAACCTGCATTATTTAAATGCACACGACCATGCTTTAGTTTTTCGTCCAGGGGGTAGTACACATACCGCATACGTTTGTCTTAGGAGAGTCAGTGTTTAATAATTACAGTTCTGCGTAGAACAAAGGAATTTATAGAGAACTAGTTGCAAGTACCCGGCTTTGCCCGGGTTTAAAATAAGGTTTTCTGATTACCTTCTGTTTTCTCCCTACCCCCTCTCTCCCTTCTTCTCTCTCTCCCTCCCTCCCTCTCTCTCCCTTTCCCTCCCTCCCTTTCTCCCTCCCTTCTTCTCCCTCTCTCCCTCCCTCTCTCTCCCATCTATCTCCCTCCCACCCTCCCTCTCCCATCTCCTCTCTCCCCCTCCTTCTCTCCCCCCTGTCCATCCCCTCCCTCCCTCCCCCTTCCTCCTTCCCTCTCTCCCTCCCTGCCCCTCTCTCTCTCTTTATCTCTTCGTCCTATTTCTCTCATCCTCTCTCTCCCTCTCTCCTTCCCTTCCCTTCTCTCCCTCCCTAACCCCTCTCTCCCTCCCTTCTTTCTCCCTCCCTCCCCTCTCCACCTCTCTCCCTCTTCCTCCCTTCCTCATTCCCTCTCTCCCTCCCTGCCCCCCTCACTCTTTATCTCTCTCCCACCCTCTCTCTCTCCCTCCCTCCCTTCTCTCCCTCCCTACCCCCTCTCTCTCCCTTCCTTTCTCTTTCCTTCCCTCCCTTTCTCTCTCCCTCTCTCCCTCCCTCTCCCATCTCCCTATCTCTCCCCCTCCCTCTCCCATCTCCCTCTCTCCCCCTCTCCCCCTCCTTCTCTCCCCCTGTCCATCCCCTCCCTCCCTCTCTCCACCTCCCTCCCTCCCTCCCACCCTCCTTTCCTCTCTCTTCCCCCTGCCCCCCTCTCTCTCTCTTTCTCTTTATTTCTCTCTCTCTCTCTCTCTCCCTCCCTCCATATATATATATATATATATATATATATATATATATATATATATATATATATATATAAATACTTATTATTATGGCTTCACACTTCTTCTAAAATCCTTCTTCATTCCTTTACCTTCCTCAAGCTGTACAAATAGGGAAGCATGAAAAAACATCAACAATTCTTTTCAGCACAAAGACACAATACAGCACCAGCGCGCAATTTCTATTCGATCATCGGGAAATGACGTCACAGAGGAATTTTATTTATGGCGCCGTCGAGATTACTTTAATATAGTAAAATACTAAAATAAAAAAAAATAATTACAATTAAACTACCCATCCAGATGAAACGAAACCTGTCCTATAACCTTCCCCATGTAATTATGTGTATGTGTAACAAATTTCACGTTTTTTGGTTGTCTGGATCTTGAGTTATAAGGGAACAGACAGACAGACAGACAACAAATGCGTCTTATAAGTATAGAGATGTTATACTACAGATACACTTCAATTATTTAAAGTAAAACAAGAAGGAAACAAATTTTTACTGTTTTAAAGAGTTTAGCGTTAGTTCTACTTTCACTAAATGTCAACCTTGAGTTTCTGAAAAAGAATATTTATGACCTAAAGAAGCATTTTTTAAGAGATTTTCAGACCTTGACACAAGTGAGATTGACATCTTTCTGTTTTAGAATGCGCTTGATTGCAACTTCGATGTGAAAGCTGAACTGGGTTTACAGCATTTGATTTGCAAGCCGGCGACTTTTTGAAAGAGAAGCAAAGAGAAGGAAAACTTGTTTAAATATACATCTGGTTACATGATGCCGGGTTTCTGAAATCGAGGAAACTTTTCTGCTGTGATGACATCTAAGTTTGCAACAATTTATGTCTGTGAGCAAACATTTTCCAAAATGAAGTATTTGAAATCAACACGTCGAACGAGACTAAAAGATTAACATTTGAAGCAATTCACTTAATTGGATGCAGCTATTCCAAATATTGAGTATATCTTGAAGCCAAACGTCAGTTTTACAAATCTCTACCTTTTGCTGCTACTTTGTGATATTTGCATATGTGCACATTATGTCTGATATAAGTAAGTTTTCGCTAACATCACATTTTTGTGCATTTTATGCCAAATATCTTTGATTAACATATATTTCTAAATTTATTTATTGTCTTTTGCCCCATCCGGCTTTCGATCGTCATTCTTTCAGTTATCGAACCCACTGTGAAAAAAGTAACTAAGCATTTAATGTGTCTATATTTGGTGCATAATTGCGATAGTTAAGAAACTAATAGCTGAGATTTAGCACACTCTTTTTAGAGCATTTTCGAAAAAAAAATGCTCTATTGTCCCAGTTTTGTCTGTCTGTATGTCTGTCCGTCATCACCCTAGATCTCAACAACCATAAGTCCTAGACCCATGATGTATATATCATTTTGTAGGTCTTGGCTTGCCATGTGTGCAGCAAAAGTCCATTTCGCGATCTGACCTCTGAGGGCCGAAAAGGGGGGCGTATTAAGTACCGTTTTTACTATATAAGCTATATTAACAAATGAGCGCCCTATATCTCAGCAACCATAAGTCCTAGACCCATGATGTATATATCATTTTGTAGGTCTTGGCCTGCCAAGTGTACATCAAAAGTTCATTTTGCGATAGGACCTCTCAGGGCTGAAAATAAGAGTTTCTTAGGTAACGTTTTTGCTTATATTTTAAATATAAATAATAAAAGCTAATCAAAGGGGCGTAATCATTATTTATTTTTGTAACAGTTATTCAACATGATTACTTCCCTCCCTATTTATCAAAACCCATACGTAGCCACTGCGTACACGAAAATGCTCTAAAATGTCCTTTGTCCGAAACGGAAAAGACTTAAATTGCTTGTTAATATAATGTGCGTTATTTCTATTAAATATTTTACTGATTAAAACAAGTTTTATTTCGGTTCTCATCTCAGTTAGAATACATTTTTGGTTAAATATTTAGTTTATCTTTTCATTTTCTACCAGAGGTGGATTTAGGTCAATCGCATAAGAAAAAGAGGCAATTAAAAGGGTTTAAATTTGGGCTCCGTGGGGCCCCTCTGCAAGCAGTGCCTGATAAGCCCTGACTTAAATCCGCCTTTTTTCAACACGTTTTTGAGTGAGATAAAGCTTTATGATTGATTTAACAACTTTGACCCAAATCAAGTGGTATTTTAACCGACATGCCTTTTTCTCATGCACGTTACTCGAGTTAAATGACTTACTTCTTGATCACCCTTTTAAGAAAGCTAATGTGTCAATGATATCAAATTGACTTGACACAAAGTGCTGTTACTATATGACGTCAGTCAGAAATCGATTAGGTCAATCTCTCTCTCTCTCTCTCTTCTCTTCTTTTCTCTTCTCTTCTCTTCTCTTCTCTCTCTCTCTCTCTCTCTCTCTCTCTCTCTCTCTCTCTCACACACACAACCCATTCTCTCTCACACAGACACACACAACCCATTCTCTCTCTCTCTTTCTCTCTCTCTCTCTCTCACACACACACACACACAAACACACACACAGGCCATTCTCTCTGTCTCTCTCTCTGGCTAAAAAAAATCAATATTAAAACTTGACCTAAGAATAAACCTTTCACTCGGGATATTATAGTCTAAAGATACAGTTTTACCAGAGACAATACTGGCTTCTGTTTAACTGTGTGCTTATGTCTCCCCCTGTTTAACTGTGTGCTTATGTCTCCCCCAGCGGAGCGTTGCCATTTAGTGGGCAGAATGAAGTTGAAACTGTGACAAACATTGGAGTAACAAAGACAATTTGACATTTATTTTTTAAATATGTCTTACTTTAAGGGATCTGAACATGTCTTATTTAAATATAAATAGCAAAGCACATTTAGGGGACTTTCACACATGGCACCATTAAGTAGTACAGACATTACACATTGGGATATTGTGAGGACAGTGGCGTAGCTAATAAGGGACGGTCCGCCCCGGGCGGCACTCACTTTATTTGCCACCAGCAATTGGTGGCATTTTCACAACTTTTTAGAGTCCGCCGATAGCGCTAGTTTCTCCACGTAATGGGTTACATGTCGAGATAAACATATAAACCCAACATAAACATACATGTTACAAACGCTCCACCTGAATTCGGTCTGTAATAGAGACCTGATCGTGATCTATTCTTTTATACTTTTTCCATGGAAAATAGTTTATATTTTTATTTAAAATCTTTCAAGTCAAGTCAGCTGATTCAACTAGACATTACATGACTAATTTCCAATAACCCACACAAGAAGACATCAACTCCTGAGCAGGGCCGTCTAATCAGCTTTTTGAGCCCGGGGGGGGGGGAGCATTGTACTTGGATCCCTCTGACAAACATTCGAAAGAAAGAAATGAATATGATCAATTAGCATGGAGCCCTTAATCGGCACTGCCGAACCCATCATATGGCCCTATTTATGGTTTGAAATCCAACTCTCTAACAGATTAACATTATTTAGTAAACACATCATTATGTAAGGCGGGGGTGTGAATGTGAAGATTTCAAGGCGTCAATATTCTCATTTTTATTTATACAATAGAACAGAGGCAGGCAAAAATCATTGTCTTTTTATTTCTATGTTATGTAACAATGAAGTCATAACTATGGGTAAATCGGCGTTTTGGTTATTCGCATGTAAACATTGTGTGTGAATTGATTGTAATCAGTTTCTCGGTGGTAGCCTATATAAAAGCAAATAGTAGACCAAATATCATAAATCAATATTTTTTTATATATTATCACTATCTTATCTGTGTTCACTTATTTCCACATGTATTGTCATTAGCAAATATGCAATAGTTTTATATACCGGTACCATGTTAAAAAGTTCTATTTATGCCCACGAGGGTGGAGAAAATAACAACCTGGGTACGGCGTTATGGGGGCATGTAGAGTATCCAGTCCTAGGGGCACACAGAGGCCAGCGTTATGGGGCATGTAGATTATCCAATCCATAGGGGCACACAGAGGCGGCTTTAAGGACGGGGGCACCAGGCGAAGTGGTCCCGTTAAACCTCAGTTTAACAAAGTTTTTTTTTTCTATTTTTTTTTCTTTATTTAAATTAAAAATAAATAATTTGACAAACTATATATTATTGGGGAAAATTACTTTCACCCCTATTTGTAGTTTGTTGTTTCATCAGTGCAGAAACATGTTATTCTTGTTTCCACACCATAAAGAAGAATGGAACTCCGAGAGTGACAATTATTTACTTAATAATTTTTTATTACCATTACAGCAGACTCAATGCCTTAACACTTTTGATGTAATAGTAGTTGATTCATATCATACAAAAAACGTGAATATCGGACCAATTCCTTATTTAAATAAACTGTCGACAGTGGTATCCTTATTGGATGGTAACTAAGGCCACGCCTTTCAAGAGTGCCCTCACTTAAATAGTATCTGTCCCCAGATTGCCAGCAGAGCAGATATTATGGATATGCAAGTTGTTCAGCCATAAAACAAAAAATTCTGTCACGATGTATTGCGACTTTTTTGGAAAAACAGGAGTTGACCTTAAACCTATTCTACAGAAGTAAAACCATAGATACAAATGAGTAAAACCATTGATATAAATGAGTAAAATGTAGGAAATTGTTAGGGTAAACAGTTAATGGAATAGTTGTGTGTGAAAAAGATGCTAAATAAATCAAAATCGGTGGAGATATTTTTTTTTAACGATCCTAATCTTATTTTATTTTAAGCGATAAAGTTTCAAGATTCCTAATTGCTGAAATTCGACATTTTCTACATTTCAGAAAATTATAAACTTAAATACAGAATAGTATATTAATTATATTTATTGTTTAACGTTCCCGCACCAACATTGTCCTGAATGTGAGCTCCCCGCCCTAACATTATTCGGCATATGAACTCCCCGCACCAACAATGTCCTGCATGTGAGCTCGCCGCACCAACATTGTCCTGCATATGAACTCCCCGCACCAACATTGTCCTGCATATGAACTCCCCGCACCAACATTGTCCTGCATATGAACTCCCCGCCCCAACATTGTCCTGCACGTGAGCTCCCTGCACTAACATTGTCCAGCATGTCAGTTCCACCCTCTGCCCCAAAATATCGTGCCAGTCCTATCTCCGACAAATAGACGGTGCCATCGTAACAGCATATTGAGAACCAGGACCAATCACACAAAAGAACGATGTTTTAATTGGTCATTTCAAGTGTTGGCATTATATCGCGGAGTCCCCGACACATGTACGTGTTAAATAACATTGCAATGGGAGGCCCTTTAAAAAAAAAAGATGCATTTAAAAATAAAGAGTTGAATATTGGTACAAAATGGTAGAGGATCACATTGATGAGCCCACTATAAAAACTTGTCAGTTGGCTAATTCAAATACGTAGGCTAATTGTTGTAGTTTTAATTCCATATTATATGTTACATGTATGTTGCTATACATGCACCTTTACTGGGCTAGTCATTTAACAAAAGGATCTGCTGGATACAGCGAAGGACAGGACAACTTTATTTCTTACCAAAGTGTTTTGAAGTGTAACACAAGTCATTTTTTTTTTAAACTTTATTTAGAAATTATCCGTTTTAATGTTACAATGACGGCTTACATTACGACACTTGGGTGATATCGCCTCGTATCACCACAGGTTAATCCACAAGTTGTGTAGTGAAGTTAACCCACTAAGTTGTGTAGTGAACCTTAACTTTTATTAAGTGTGGAATTAAAACTCCACATGTATGCTAAGTGATCTCCCTTTAATACATTCTATCTATAATTTGTTATTCTTTTGTCTATCAATAATACTTTCGCTTTTTCTTTACATGAAACTTTTTTTTTAAGAAATGTGGATCGATATTTATTTTTTTATTAAATCCACCCCCTACAGCTATTAATAATGTTTCAGTTCGACTTTGTATTTGATCGTAAAATTCCCCTCATTTCTATGGCTTCTTTTATTCTCGTTACAGACTGACTCTTTTGAAGCTTTTGGACAAGGCCGAAAAAAAATAAAAGAACTAACGGACTATTTAACAGTTATTATCACATTGTCTGTCAGAAAAAAAAATGACAAAAATCAAACAGTTAAAGAATAGCGTCAGGAAGCTCCGCCCACTGGGTCTGGTTCGAAACGAATGTGCACACTTCCAACGCTTAGACACTGATAGTGACGACAGTGTGCTTGATATTAAAACGGCTGTGATTCGAGACACTTGTCACTTTATGTCCTGCCAGAGCTCGGGCGATTTTCACCGATTCAGTCAAATGTCCAGCATTCGTGAAACACTTAGACAAGTGGCTGTGGCGAACGTTGTCGCTTCGGCGAGCCGGGAGCTTATTGCTGATGAAATGCAATTGCTGAACAGCGTGTCAGTGTCTGGGCCTGCGGGTGACACAGTGAGAACCGTCCTAACGGATCGTGACACCAGTTTTACAGACAGCCGAGGCAAAGATGGGGCCGTGTTTAGCTCCATGCGGGAAAACACCAGTGTTTCACTAGTGCCGCCTGCACCTCCCAACACGGCCTCAGCGACCGCTGCCCCAAAATCCTTGACGAGCGAGAGGTCGCCTCCTGTACCTTCAACACGACAAATTATGGGCCAGCAAGGCAACCTGGAGATGTGTCTGCAGAGCACTTCCATCAACAATAAAGAAAACGTAACAACAACGCTGAATGCTCGAAGAAGAAACAGAAACGACAACGACTTCAAATCTACATCGTCTTTGGCTTCTTCCGATACAGTAAGTGTCGATAAACTGCCAAAAGAAGAGCGCTGTCAGTTTGTGACGATCACGGATGTGCGTGTAAATACTGACAGCACGTCACTGTCTTCATACGCTCTGTGTGGTACAGGATTCAATCAACAAACCCCTAAAGACAATATTTCAAGAAATATCGACATGCTGTCTACACGCAGCTCACTAGATACAAAAACTCGATACGGTAGTAGTGTTTTAACCAGCGAGGATATATCGTCACAGTTCATGGGCGAGGACAGAAAAGCCAAGGGGGTTAAACTATCCTCAAATCAGAACCACAACACCGAGATAAAAATGTCGGGTAAAAAAAATCAATATGGAATTTCCTACTGCAGCGCCGTGGACATTGATGATTCGATTACTTCATACGTGCTTCGCGGATTACCGACATCCGTTTATACATCCAACAGAAGTTCCGCAGAAGTTGGTGGCCTGGACAAGAACAAGTCGGCAGATTATCAAACTCTACCATCAATCACAAACAGTGAGCTCATTACTTCAGCTAACGTCGGCCTCACGGAGTCACCTAGTGGTACTTCTGATTCAACGGATTTTACCGAGGGGCTTAGAATTGTAAGTCTGAATCATTTTTATAATACCACTACGAGTCCAAACCCAAAAGAAACCGGACCCAGAGGACCGCAACAAGCACAGGTGATAGTTAACAATGCAGTCCATGATTTAGACAAAGAAAATCTATGTCCTGATGGTATTTCTGGTAAGAACATCTTACGCCCTAATCTCGCCAAGTATTTAGATGCCTATCAAACATCGCCTTCACCTACTCAGCTCACAACAAATTTGGTCGCAGGGAGGAAAAGACTCCGAAGAATAATGAGGTCAAAGAGTTTATCTTCCCGCCAAAAATGTAGATCTCCATCCCCTAGTGAATACGAATATAATAAACGTGCAGATGCTAATGGCGATTTCTCATTGGTTGGACAGTCTTTGCCAAGTTTAACCCAAATGAGCCCGCCCACCTGGAATCCAATGGCAGCAGATGTTCTTGAACCTAAAAAGCTATCGTCTGTGGTCAAACACAGTGTAGATGAAGGTTCACAGACAAGTTGGTATGAGTTTGAATCTTGCAATACTAATTCTAATAAATCTTCTAAACAAACTGGGATATTGTCTAACTCGGGGATAGTTTCTAATTCAGACGTGACATTGAAATTAAGACAAAGTATTCTACAACAGAAATCATCCATGGATTCAGAGAAATCTAACAGCAAGATGATCAATTTTGTCACTTGCATTCCAATTAAATTAAAAAACGGTCCTGTGGGAAAATGGCCACCGCCTAGTGAGACTTTAACAGGTGGTAGTGTAAATTTGAAAACTGATTGTTTTAATAAAAATTATTCCAACATTCACACTTCCAATGATGACTCTTCTAACGGTGCTAAAACTGTTTACAGTAGTGGGCAGTGGAATTCGGACAAATTTTTTGCCAAAGATTACAACTTCAGTAAATTTGTCACCCAAAATAGTAAACAGGCTTCACCGAAAGACTCAACACTGAGCCAGGCAGAGAGCTTTACATCATTAAAAACTGAAAGTAAATGGCAGCCCTCGTTGACCAAATCTTCTGATATCTCCGCAATGATTGAGGATGCAAGCTGTACCATGAGATCAGTCCTTGATCAGATCAATGCACCAATAACTGACCCTGACCGCACAATGTCCTACGACCCTGTGGGTAAAGTAGTGAATGAGCCCTTGTCGATGGGGTGTTCTTCTCAGGTACCAGACACTGAAATCAAAACTAAGCTCCACTACATTCACAATGTAGATGATGACTTCACTGCCAGCTCCAGGGTGAAAGTGTTGACGGCTCTGGATCATGATGTTTATACGGATTATCAGCATAAGAAATACAGAGATACTGTGAGCATAGGAACACTCAACACAGTTGTAGACAAACCAAGGTTACATTTTATCAAGGTCAGAGTCAAGGATGACAATGTTCAGTAAACAGAATTTATTTTACCAGTTTGCTTTTAGTGTGGAAAAGATTTGAAAGTTATTTAATTTGAAGTTTCATCAGAAAACTATTTAACTCAAAATGACATTAGAATATTATTCTTTTATGATAATGATTGACTAGGGACAGATGATCGAGCGGTGAGGAGTTCATTGACTAGGGACAGATGATAGGGCAGTGAGGAGTTCATAGACCTTAGGTCCTAGGTTCAATCCCTGTTTTAGATTTAATTAACATCCATGAACGGATTTATTTATACTTGTCCATGTAAAAAATATTTTGTCCAACATGTCCAAAAAATGTATTTCATTTTTAAATCCATATGTATTTCCACTTCTATAATGCGCACAATATACTGTACTTATGTCTAAAAGATATGTTACTGAATATTAAGTTGATACCATACTTTAAGTTTGTTAGCAATATTGACTCAACACTATTTGATTTTCACTACTGACTGTTCTGAGTGAAGAATAAAGGTTTTCATAGCAAAATTTTAGATAATTTTATTTTAGATAATTTAATTTTTATTTTAGATCCTCTAATTTTGAATGTTAGTGGTTATCACTGAAAATCCACCTAGATCTAACTTTCAACAAACTTAAAAAAAAAAAAAAAGAACTTGAAAGAAAGAAAAAAAAATTTCATTTAATTGTACACAGATTTATTTTTTTTACCAATACATGTATTTCATGACAATTATTGACATTTAATTGTATTAATTGTTCACTAAATACATTACTTCTGATTGTTACCAATGTGAAAGTTATTCAATGACTGCTGCTACCATCATATATCAGTGTCCTTAAAAATTTAAGTGGTTGTAAAGACTGTCGTATTCTTTTGTCTTGCTGAACCTGAAAAAAAAAATAATTACATTTTAGATATTTTGTGTCTTCAAAATTCTTGAATGTTTTATTTGTAAAGTACCAATTTTATCTAAAAACTTTATCTTATTCATTTACTTTATCATGATAACAAGATCACTTTCTTTTATACTAGTCAGTAATTCCCACTGAGTCTCAATCTTGACATGCAAATCACTGAATGAATGTAAATAATAAATCTTACTCTATCCCTTCTGTTAACTGAGGCTCTCAAGTTAAAAAAAACTAGGTTGTTAAAAAAAAACACAGAAACCCAACTACAGGCATAAATACTAATTGCACACTTTAATGCAATAAAGCAGTCTATTCTAGATTTTTTTATTATTCATTCATTTATTAAAAGCACCACATTCACATTATAGATGATGAATTCACTGCTAGCGCATGGGTAAGTGTTAATGGCTTTGGATCATGATGTTTATATGAATTATCAGTGTAAGAAATAGTGAGATACCTAGGTTATATTTTATTAAGTTCTGAGTCAAGGATGGCAATGTAATGAAAAAAAGGTAAATTGGTGTAAAATAAATATCAAGTACTGAGACGCAAAAAGAAGCAGGTAATATTCGACATAATTTTCACAAAAAATATATTTAGAAAATTTATATTGAAATAAAAAAGCTCATAGTAAGCTGTATTATTTCTTTGAACACTTCGCCAACATTGAATGGGATATGCCTACATCTCTATCTATCACTAATCTCCACAATGCAAGATTGTGAATACAATTGAGTCTTTCTTTTCAATTAAATTGTGCATTGTATTTTGCTTTTTTTGCTATTTGAGATTCATGATGAAAATCAATTTTATAAATGGTTTATATGTAACCAAAGAATATCTGTGTCAGACCAAGAAATCTGTTGAGGGTTGGTCTACAATGAGCCAAAAATATTTTATTCTTTTATATGTTGTAATAAAATTATTCTGAAACAAAACACATGTAGTTGCCTTATTACTTACATTGTTAAACCATCTTGAAAGATGTATATAATTCTCTTTTTCTTGAAATGTGACTTTTTTCTATAAAAAAAAAAAAAAGATTATTACAAATTATTATTACAAATTTTTTTATTTTATTATTATCTAAAATAAAAAGGCAAAAATAAACTATCACAAAAATATAACGACTACTTTACTAGTTACAAGTGTTTTAAAAATTTTTTTCCATAACTCACATAGATGTCATGAAGACTATGGTAAACTAATACATCTGCTAACGTCAGCCTCTCTGATACAAAAAAAACCCTGTCTTTAAGATAACTATTGAGCTCCTGAAAAAGATTTTTTTTTAAATAAAATCAACAATTAATTTTAACAAAATAAATTCAAAACAATAAAAGAAATGTGATTTTCATTACTATAATATATATTAAACTGAGCAGAAAACTATTTGTTGCTTCATTTTGATTACACAATAATTTTAAATTAAGCTTGTAGAAAGAATTATTCACGTCATGCAAAATATATTAATTATTGGGAGATACAAAAATAGGTAAATGCATTACATAATAAGTGAGACTGCCTATCTATATAGTGTGTTCAATTTAGATGAAATGTGAAAGTAACTGCTTAAAATGGCATAATCATTTAATGCACTGGTAGTTTTTGAAAAATTGACTTAAATCTATTGAAACACCACAAAAAAAAATCTAGCTTTAAAGTGCACAGAAAAAAATGGTGTACTCAATTTATGTAATGCTACATCATACATATGACATTTAGGGATTAAAACTAAATAAAAAAATTACAAATCTCCAAAATCAAAAACATTCAGTCTCTTAAAACTGCAGATCTTAAAAAAAAATGACAAATGCTTAGGCAAAACTTAATGTCTTAAAAATCAAAACATATAATCTATTTCAGTAATGTGTAATACTAACTTTCAGAATAATTTTCTGAGACTCTTGATCATCAGAACAGCTGTTAATCATGTTTCTATATTCTAACCATTGCTCAACAACCATGCGGTCTTCTAAAGATAAATCTGGAACATTTAGAATTAAAAAACAGATTGCATCGCTGAAACTTGTCAGTGTTATTATTAATGAGAAAATAAATAAGAATATTACAAAATATTTAAAAGACAATTTCCATAAATGTAATCAGCTCACCTTGAAATTCAGCTTGTGTTCTTTGTAAGTATTTTGCAATACTAGTAATTCCTGATATATTCTTCCCATCATTCAGATTTAAAGACAGGCCCTAAAAAATTTAAATGAGCATGAAAGAAAATACAATATAACAATTGGAAATAAATAGAAATTGGCAGTTTGGGTGATCTTTTACATTGAAGTTTTTGCAATAGTGGTAATATTTTTAATTAGGTCTGGATTTATACAAATAGATGCAAAAATAAAGTGCATTATTTTGTTACCCTGTAAACAGTTAGTTACATGATTAAACATATTAAATGAGAACGTTTTTGTCTAAATGAATATTAACAAAATGTCAAAAGAATTAGATAAATGGAAGGTATGAAAAATGCTGTCAAAAATGAAATTTGATGAGATGAAAATAAAGTAAAAATTTGTGGTCACCTCTACCACTTCTTCAATATGTTTGTAAGAAGAAATCTTTTCTATGAATGGTATAATTTGTCAATTCTATTACTCAAGATACATATTATGGGATAGTAAAAAAAATTCATAAAGAAAAGAAAGACATTAGTCATGTCATATGTTACTGGAAAACAGATGTAACAGAAAATGAGGCAGTAGACTTCAAAATTAAAAAAATTGAGATAGCTGAAGGTATTTTGTCTGGACAGCTAATTTTTTCTTAGTTTAAGCCAACAAGGTAATTCATTTTAATCTCATCACAGATTTTCCATAATATGATGCCTTTTGTCAATAATGAGGGCCCTTGTTTGAAGGGTAACTGATTACTTGTCAGGGACCCCATTAATTTAACAGTATTGGGCTATCGGAGAAGACCCCAGTTTTTTCAAAGATCATTAAAGGAAGAATGGACAAATCATCCATTAGTTACATAGTAAAAAACCTCAGTTAGTGATCAACATATTAATGTTAAGGTGCATGTTTTTTTTATACCATTCTGTTTGCATAGTTAAAGGTATGTCGTTTTATTTAACCAAACTAATTTTTTTTTAATAAAGCAACCTAGGTTTGGGTGAATGGACCTCTAAGTATATGCCTGAAGAGCCATTAAAGCCACCTAGTTTTCTATTGAACAGCCCCTGTCAACATTAATCTTTTTTTATTTGACATTTAAATTTAAAAATAAAGTTTTTTATATTAATATTAAAAAACAACAACAGAAAGTAAATAACCACTGCAAAAGTACAAACTTTGGCAACACACAAAAGGACAAAACATGATGCATAGTAAATCATTAACCCTTTCCCCTTATTTTGTTTTTAATTCAAATGTACATAACACAGAAAAATTTGAAGGGGAGAAAATGCAAAAAAAAAGGATTAGTCAAAGGTCAAACCCAGCACTCTACAGAAGCTGCAACACTGGTCAAGTGCACTATCCACTTAGCTACTCAGTCTTACGAATACTTGTTATTTTTTTGGATTAATTGGTACATACCTAAAATGCATTTTGATTGGCTGATGTACGAATTAGAGTTTGTCGGTTTTTAAAAACCGGTGGCGAAAAACTGGTTTTTGATGATTCTCAAAGCATTGTAACTAATACATCTCACGGATGAGATGGGGGGGGGGGTAGGTGGGGGGGATAATTGTATGAAGGGAGGGACGAGGAATGCAACAGTGGAGGAATGTTTTGAAATGGGCACTCAATGTGGGTCCATAGAGGTACAGAGATGTTTGTGTATTGTGTCACATATATAGATAACATCAGAAACTTAGACAGAGGATGAGAGAGAGAGAGAGAAGGGGGGAACGTGAATCGAATGAGTAAAAAAAAGAACCGTATTACCAATAGACTATATAATAATAAGTACTATATTGAGGTCTACATAACTACGGCTGATTTCAGACTTGTCTGTGAGCGGCAAACCAAACCTCGTTAATTTGACAGCCACGTATATTTATAGCATAATATAAATAAAACACTGAAAGAATTAAGTCTTATTCGTGACTGCCAAATAAAGTTGAACAGTTCAAAGGTCATAATAGAAATATGTTTAGTCATAAATGCCATTTAAACGAATATATTTGTCCCCAGTAGTAGTATTTTTTGTCATATTGATAATTTTTTCTTGTATTTATTGTTTTACATAAAAATTGGTTCACATAATTATATTAGCCTATCCTTTATTCTTCATCATGACATGAACGTTAATATTATACGACAAAAATTGAAAATAATTATTGATAGAATGCTTTGAATATCCGTTATTTCAATTATTTATTTAGTAAAACAGACAACCGGTTTTGAATGAATGAATAGCCAAAACCTGTACGTTACACTATTTGCTTACATGTGTGAATAGCAACTCCCTATGAAATATTTGGACAGTTTTTCTTCTTGAAATTTAAGTAACTGAAACTTCTGTAACTTGTTCCTTGTGCTCTTTCCATTGATACATTCAGTATGATTCAGATTAATTAATTTGAAATATTTTCATGTCAAATACCTACTCTTAGTACTGTCACCATCCAAGGTCATGGCATGGATGCTAGGATTGCTAGCTGAAGTTATAGTCAAGCTTTAAAAATATTGAATTCATTATTCATCTATTGAATTAAAATATTCATTTCATTGATTTTTTTTTTACATATTTAATCTTTGAAACAGTTAACAATTAAGCTGTTAAGCATAACACAGGTCTAGATCATAATCATGATATAAAAATTGTCATAAACCATGATAAGGGAATCAAAGGTTTGTTGCTCTGTTGCTAATCAGGCATAAATATGGCATATGTACCAAGTCCTAGATGCCTACACACTGGCACTGCTACACTTACACTGGACTATAATTATAACAAACAACTACTAGTAACTAGTAACAGTAATATCACTAGATAGCGACAGTAAATATTTTGATACATATTATTGATACGGCACCTAAAATAAGGGATTGCCTATTGTCTGTACTAGTCTATTGATTATAATTGATCAATGATACTTTAGTCTTAGACTTTTTAGACTAAAAACATTCC
The DNA here is from genome assembly GCA_021962125.1 of Bulinus truncatus. NCBI lineage: Eukaryota > Metazoa > Mollusca > Gastropoda > Planorbidae > Bulinus > Bulinus truncatus. Next base: position 1,909,064 of record JAGDYQ010000102.1, read on the forward strand.
CAGCTGATTCCATGGGTAATGACTAATGAGACAGTTAATTGACGATTAATTAATAAGTGTGGTGATATAGCTTTTGAAAAAGCGTTGCGGGAAGAAAAATTATAATACATAGTCACCTTATCTGAAGATTTAATTTTCTTTTTATAGGTGTCGTTAAGATACTTAATAGTAGTTAACGATGCCATGTTGTTAGAAAGGATAGGGCTGCCAACTACCTTTCTAAAAGAATTAACCAGAAAATGTAAGATAAATATTAGATTAAACTAAATATTTAGCAAATAATAACAAATTTTATTTCTAAATGAAAGAGTAAATTATCCAGAATTATTATTTTAGCATATCCAGATCCATCTAACAATATCTAGATCTGGAAAAAAAATATCCAGATTGGCAGCCCTGACAAAGGCTCACTGTGCTGAAAAAGTGAAACAACCGAAACAAGTGTTACAAAGGAAAAGGTATCTGCAAATTATGTTGTGTTCATGGGGTTCTAATCATGTGCTCAAATATTTGGGGTTCTAGTCATGTTCTCAAAGATATTTGGGGTTCTTATCATGTATTCAAAGATATTTGGGGTTCTAATCTTGTGTAAGAAAATTTGGGGTTCTAGTCATGTTCTCAAAGATATTTGGGGTTCTTATCATGTATTCAAAAATATATCTGGGGCTCTAATCATGTACTCAAAGATATTTGGGGTTCTAATCATGTACTCAAAGATATCTGGTTCTCTTATCATGTACTCAAAGATATCTGGTTCTCTTATCATGTACTCAAAGATATCTGGGGCTCTAATCATGTACTCAAAGATATCTGGGGCTCTAATCATGTACTCAAAGATATCTGGGGCTCTAATCATGTACTCAAAGATATCTGGGGCTCTAATCATGTACTCAAAGATATCTGGGGCTCTAATCATGTACTCAAAGATATCTGGGGCCTATTGTGATCTAACATTATATAAAGGGATCGTTATTTTTAGTGGAAAAGAACCCTTGAGAGGCCCCCAGGCAGTCTACATGTTGACCCTATCCATAAATACCGCTCAGACTGTAAATTCTGCAAAATATTAACAGGATTACATGTTTCAACTAATACAGGTGTCGGCAAAAAAATGTTATCACTTGCCTATATTTATCTTATCTGTTTTTGAAATTAATATTTATAATATGATTTTATTTCATTGATTTTTTTTAAATAATAAATTTTTTAGCGTGCCACGTATTTACAAAACTCTGGCCTCCATGAAATGTATCAATAGTTTCCATAAATTTATCCATTGTGTATCCATAGTGTATCCGTTGTGTATCAATAGTTTATCCATAGTGTATCCATGGTGTATCCATAGTGTATCCATTGTGTATCAATAGTTTATCCATAGTGTATTCAAGGTGTACCCATGGTGTATCCATAGTGTATCCATTGTGTATCCATAGTGTATCCATAGTGTATCCATAGTGTAGCCATGGTGTATCCATAGTGTATCCATAGTGTATCCATAGTGTAGCCATGGTGTATCCATAGTGTATCCATAGTGTATCCATGTTGTATCCATAGTGTATTCATTGTGTGTCCATAGATTATCCACAGTGTACCCATAGCATATCACTAGTATATCAATAGTGTATCCATAGTTTATACATAGTGTATCTATAGTAGATCTACCGACATTACGAAATGAGAAACAACATCAAAGCAGAATCCCCCTTCCCCCTCCCCCCACCACCCCAATCCCCATCCCTAGACCGCCGACCTCGAGAACAAATTTTCTGTTAACAGACTGCGGGGAGGGGCACCATGGGCGGGTTCCGTTAGAATAATGAAAACATCTGAGACTTCTATTAGCCCCTCCCCCCCCATTATACGAGAGTGACTGTATTTTGTGATGGTGTTTGGGGGGGGAGGGAGGGACATAGATGGCAATGGTGGTAGTGATCCGGTAGCAGTGAAGGAACTTTGTGTTAAGAGAAGCTGGAGCTAAAAAAGCCAGTTATAATGGCTATCAGATAGTAACACACACACACACACACACACAAAGTCATATTGATAACATGAACATAGTGTTAAAGATGTTCGAGGTTCCCCCCTCCCTCTAAAGATAAAAAGCACCGGTCGGGGCCCATTAATGTATAAGAATGTGAACTGAGGGCCCCTTATCATTGTCACATGGGGTGGGGGTGGGGTGACTGAAGACGGGAAGTAATGATTGGCTCTCTAACTTAAAATAACTTTCAGTTTTGTTGCAGTTTGGTGACGAAATACTATTGTAACGCCTTCTGGGGGCCTGGGTTGGCAGCCCTTGCTGCCAACCCTTAACACCATCACTGGGATGCATTTTGAAGTGAAAAAGGGAAGGGAGGTGATGGACTCGTTATATACATGTAAGAACAGATTAGGTCATGATAGAACATACCAGGGAAGCAGTGTAGATCTAACAATAGATTAATAGTTTCGTCACTACGTGTATGGTGTATATATATATATATATATATATATATATATATATATATATAATAAATAATTAACGGATACATCTGTCTTCCTCCTTTAACAAAAGAGTAATCAATTATGAATTCCCATATTAAGTTTCAACGATGTCAATAATGAATTGAAATGGATGTCTATATTTCATTAGACATGTTGTATTATCTTGGGTCATAATTCATTTCAGGCACTGAGATCTAAAACATAGCTTGATTCTCTTCTTCGTTGTGCTTAAAAAAATAGAGGCTATAAAAAAAGATCTTACAAAGAAAAGATCTGTAAAAGATCTTACAAAAGAAAGATCTTACAAAAGAAAAGATCTTACAAAGAAATATCTTACAAAAGAAAAGATCTTACAAAAGAAAAGATCTTACAAAATGCTACAAAATAAAAGATTTAGGAAGAAAAAATCTAAAAAAAAAAAAAAAAAAGTAAAAGATCTTAAATGAAAAATAATATTAAAAAAAAGAAAAAAAATATTAAATTCTTCCATTCTCTTGGCGGCCTGGGACATAATCATGGCCGATACGACGAAAATGGTACTGGACCACTTGCCCCTGCGACGCTAGGTGAGTAAATGCCCCATGGTAGGTGAGTAAATGCCCTATGGTAGTTGAATATTTTTAATTGCACCTCGGGGGGGGATGATCTTGGATTTAGCGAAAGTATTATCAAACATATTTATCACACAGATAACATTTACTACAATTTCTAAAATAATTTAAAAAAAATGGCTAGATTCATTATCGTTACCATACAAAGCAATAACACGTATGCTCCTCAAGCTCACTGTTGGCTGCACTGATATATATATATATATATATATATATATATATATATATATATATATATACATATCTACGTCAGATGAAAAGAAAAGGGCTCCGACTCTGTCGGCCCAGCCGACATGTTTATGGTTTTTTTACGGGTTACGCCCTTGGCAGCTTGCAAGTTTCTCACCCTAACCTCTAAACCAAACATTTAAAAAAAGAGTATAACCAATCAATAATATTTCAAGTATACGCGAAGTTTTCCTTTCAGTTGGCAAATATTGTAAAAACAAATAAATAAATGTAAAATGCAGTGATTCTCAAAAAAATTAGAGTCACAACACACCAAATTGCGTCGCCGGCGAATTCATGCTTGGTTAGCGGGTAAATTTATTATTTTTTTTGTATCTAAAGGTTCCTGAATCAATGTAGACATTCATCACTAGGGCTCTATTACTCTAGGCCAGGGCTTCTTAAACTATGGGTCGCGACCCCATTTTAGGAATCGCGTAACCAAAATCAGGGTCGCGAGAGATAAAAATACAATTTAACAGAAAATGTTTTTTAACTTGTAAAATATTAATTTATTTTTTTCTTTTATATTTGTATGGGGTCGTCAAGGAAACTCGCAATCATAAATGGGGTCGTGAATTGCAAAGTTTAAGCCCTGATCTAGGCAACAAAAATATTTATATTAATTCGGATCGGAATAGCAGGAACTTAAAGAGATCGTAGTGAAGGCATCGACATGAACAAAGAAACTGCCGTGATTCATCATAAAATATTAGAGCGAGGCCACACAACTTCAGGCAGACTCTTTACAGCGGAAAGCGACTGGGCCTAACAATCTTCGGGCTCACGTGTAGCGTTTAGGATGTCAACGTCACGGTGGGCCTGTCATTCCATACATGTGCCAACATTATTATTTATTTTTTTTGAAGGGGGAATGGGGGATAATTGATTGAGAAAAAAAAAACATTCTATAACAGTTTATCATTAATAAAAAAAGAACAAAATATACAATATTGTAAAATAAAATAAAATACAGCGTAAAAAAACAACTAGTGTCCATCAGTTAACGAATAAAATTTAAAAATTGCCAGGCTTGCGGAGCCGCCATATTTTTTTTCGGCTCTGGCTCCCACAAATTTGACGGCTCCGGCTCCCTATTAAGATAGTATCACACGAGACAAAAATTGTTGTAATTGCTCCACGCTAACATCCCGCTGCTAAAAAGTTATGCAAATTTTGCCGCGTTCACCCCCATAGTCAGGAACTTAAAAAATATACGCATTGTCGGTTTTACTAAAAACAAACCATTTCAGTGCATCCAGAAACGTATCATTATTCTCGATCGAGGTTTCACTAGTCGCCATTTTCATAAGTACTAAAAATTGATTTCAATGATTAAATTAGCCAATAGAAATTGATACATTATTTAAAATATTTTAAAGACTTCAGTATTTATATTTATTATTTATAAATTCGAAGTGACTATTCGGACCCGGGCAGGCCCGTAGCCAGGATTATTGCATTGGGGGGGGGGGGGGGAGAATTTTTTTCGGCCGGGGGGGGGTCGCCGAAGAACTGATTCTGGGGTACAGCGGCGAATCTAGACAACTTTGACGGAAGAGGGGTAAAACATTGACCCCCGGGGGGGGGCGAAACTGTTTTCATTGTTGAAAATTGGTCTTTGAACAAAAAATATTTCGATAATTTAATGATGTATTACCTAAACTTGCGATAACGGGGGGGGGGGGGGAAATGGACCCCCCGGCCCCTCCCCATAATTCCGCCCCTGGTGGGGTAGAAGAAATGTTCGCGGGGGGGGCGAAGATGGAGGTGCGAAGCGCCGAAAGCTTGCGAACGGAGAGGAGGGGTTTCGGGAGGGGACCTCAGTGAGTCCCCTCCCCAAGAAATTTTTTGCAGTTCCATATCTGGAATAGTGCATTTTAGTACCGATTGTTTAGCTATTAATTAGAAATATATAATTTTAACTACGTTTCAATAATGCATGGCATGTTGCAGTTTTGTTAAAAATAATTTAAATAGTAAAGAGTTTTAATGATAAAAATTTATTGAGGCTGAGCGATTTCCGATTCCTGTTATAAATATATTGACCATTTGTTCTGCTACACAATTGTTACATAATAGATACCTGTTTTATATCATTATACTGTTGGTTAAACGTACAACCCTGGAAGAACGACAAAGATGCACGAATATAGCTCAGCTATTTGTGTGATATTTCTTATAAAATATTGAAAACAAAGAACAGATCTATCAACAACAAATTGACCAGTCGCAATTATTCAATTTAAAATAAAATTAATTCTGCTAAAAAGTAAATTGGCAAATTAAATAGCATCACTCAGAAATCACGGAGTTTGTACTTTATTATTTTATTATGCATATGTATAAAAGTGAAGTCAGAAGTCAATATTATTTTATTTTAACTTATTAAAGGTTGTTAGTTGTCCTAAGGAGATACCAATATATAAAACTATTACAAGGTTGCGAACAGGTCCACCGACAGAAATTTCGGGTCCCTGGGCAGGGGTGACACGGGCCCCCGTGCTGATATTAATATTTTCAAAAGTTGATTGGCCAGCTCAGTCCGGGCCCCTAAAACAAAATTGAACAAAATGATTGATGTTTTGTAGCCGTTACTATTAAAATTTTGTCAAAAAGCTCAAATCATGCACGGGGGGAGGGGGGACTCAGGTCATGAACGGGGGGGGGGTCAGCCCCCCTAGCCCCCTCGGGCTACGGGCCTGGACTCGGGTACCATTAAACTCCGATTTTCATTCGGACCCCGTCCCAATAAAGTCTGATTGTTATTCGGACCCGTGGCAAATATGCGCTTAACTTAGCTATACATAGACTTTATTATTGTTTTTTGTTTATTTTTTTATAATTGTTTGAATTGTACTAGTTATCAAAGGCCCGGTACCCGAACCGGCGAGTAGGCACACAGTTGGAGTTGAAAATGGTGATATATATTTCAGCGCGTTAACAATCAGTCTATATACATGCAGTGGCCCCAAGGACATGAACAGATTATTGTAGCCAAAATACATTTGAGAATAGGGACACCTAATAATACATCAAATAAAGTTCACATGTTAAATAGTTCCTCCCAAAGAAAATATGGGTAAACATAAACAACAACTCTTAAAATCATATTCCTTCATAATATTTTAATGGACTCCTTTCCAAACAGTTATTCATTTAATGTTTTATGATGTTCAACATGGCGTATTTTAAAAAAAAAAGAGAAACGTGGAGAGTGCTTGTGTTAAGCAAAACGCTACATGTTTAACAGGTGGTTTATTTACTGTTATACACATCGTAGCATAGTACAATTAACTAAGAAAAATTGCCAACCCGGCAGTGCAGAACCTAGGGAGTTAGGGGCCCGGTGGCTTGGCCTCTTTGGGGCTGCCCCTGAATTTTGACATGGGATAATTTTTTGACGCTTCTCAAGCTTGGTCCCGAGAAGAAAGAATCGTTGTGTAGCTTTTAGCTGACCTTCAATTAAAAACATAGTATTCCATCAATGCAGAAAACATTAGGCCTCTTAAAAAAGAAAGACATATCAAAGCTTTCAACATTATAGTTCTGTGAAGCCAATGCCGAACCAAGGGATTTTAGGCATCTTCGGAAGCCGCTACATTTTGACATGAGATAATGTACTTAATATTTAGTTTAAAAAATATTTTGGGGTCCCTCCTCAAACTGGGCCCCCTCCATACACCCTCTGTGTGAAGCCCCCATCATAAATGGGTTAGTTTGCATTGTAAACGTTGTGTACGGCGCTACTCAATCGCAACCCTTATTCAATTCATTCATGTGACGTAATAGTCAAAAAATTTTTAAAAAAGTGACGTATTTTAGGTTAGTAATAAAGGGAAATATTTGTACATTCATTAGAAATAGACATATTTTAGAAATATTTTAGATCGCTTTATTGATCTTTGTTAAAGATTGAGGCGGTCGAAAACAGTATTATATTGTGATTGCCATTTGGCATTCACGATCTTACCTGCCGTATGTTAGTGTGCGGTGTTTTGTCACCTCGGCACTAAACATATGGCTGGTCCAATGTCATTTCTGGCAGCCATGTTGAGACAATTCTTACTCGGCTGGCCAGTTGGTAGCCGGATCATGCATGTTAAGAAGAAAACAGTAAATGTTTCTGCCATCTTTGAATTGTTTATGCCGCCATGTTGGATGACAGACGGAAACCGGAAAATATGATGTAAAATTTGTATTATAGATGATTTAATCGTTACTCAGTGTCTAGGGTTTTACTAAACGGACTCTGTATTATTATTTTTTTCGGGTTCCGTCTAATAAAGTTTAAATATAACTAAGCTTAGTGCATATTTGCCACGGGTCCGAATAATAATCAAATTTTATTGGGATACGGGTCCGAAAAGCCACAACCTTTTAAATTTATCTAGTCTATTTCAGATATTCTGTTTATAATAAAATTGTTAAATACAGAAAGCTACCATTTTGTTTTTAGTCTATTACAAATTCGTGGGCAAATAATAATACGAAATGAGGCGTTTGTCATCGTAGTAAAAATTTATTTTAAATGATTGATACAATTATTCTATGAAATAAAACTGTTTTAACTTTATATATAACAAAATAACATGGCATTAAAAAAATTTCGGAGGGTAAACAAGCTTTAAAACGAACACAAAACGATTCCCCATTAAAGACTTCTTGTGGTGATGTGCGTGTTACTGTTGTGGCGTTCGTAAAACATGACAACATTTCAAATTGTAGGAGGCAAACAATCAAACAAATTTGTAATTTTAAAGCTAAAAAAAAAATTCTGCTGCTGCAAAAAAAAAAACATTTGGGAGCCGTAGAGCCGCCAGATTTTTTCGGCTCCGGCTCCAGCAAAAAGTAGCGGCTCCCGGCTCCGGAAGCCTGAAAATTGCCACGGTGTGGTATTGAAGAAGAAAGAGACTTGAAATATATTTCAAGACAATGATATCAATGTAAATGTGCGTTAGATGAACGTGTTGACTCACACCCGTAATCAAGTCCAGAGACTGCGCAAGTGATGTGAGAAGGGAAACTATTTGTTCAAATGAACCAACTACAAGCCCTTTGGCCTGAAAGCAGATTGACCAAGTGGAGGTAAGAAGATAGTGGGGGGTCAATATGAGTGAGAAATACAAATCTCAGATTATAAGAAGCCACGGTCCAGACAGAATGTGATGAGTATTAAGGAATTCAATTTCCTTTGACAATAGCTTTCCCAGGTGACTTGAATCAATAGCGTTAATGAAATCACACCAACGCTGCCATTGGTCAGTGTGTGTGTGTGTGTCAGCACTAAACATAAATGTCGGTTAGAGAGGACAAGTCAGGGTGTATGTGTTGACAACTTAACAGGACGTACAATACCAAACGGTATTTAGCGTCATCAATGAATTGGTTCCTCACCAAGCGGTTGGCTTTAATGTGTGTGTGTGTGTGTGTGTGTCGGTTAGAGAGGACAAGTCAGGGTGTTTGTGTTGACAACTTAACAGGACGTACAATACCAAAGGGTGTTTAGCTTCATCAATGAATTGGTTCATCACCAAGCGGTTGGCTTTAATGTGTGTGTGTGTGTGTCGGTTAGAGAGGACAAGTGAGGGTGTATGTGTTGACAACTTAAAAGGACGTACAATACCAAAGGGTGTTTAGCTTCATCAATGAATTAGTTCCTCACCAAGCGGTTGGCTTTAATGTGTGTGTGTGTGTGTGTGTGTCGGTTAGAGAGGACAAGTCAGGGTGTATGTGTTGACAACTTAACAGGACGTACAATACCAAACGGTGTTTAGCTTCATCAATGAATTGGTTCCTCACCAAGCGGTTGGCTTTAATGTGTGTGTGTGTGTGTGTCAGTTAGAGAGGACAATTGAGGGTGTATGTGTTGACAACTTAACAGGACGTACAATGCCAAACGGTGTTTAGCGTCATCAATGAATTGGTTCCTCTCCAACAGGCTTGCGGAGCCGGAGCCGAGGAGCCGGGAGTCGCTACTTTTTGCTGGAGCCGGAGCCGAAAAATCTGGCGGCTCCACGGCTCCCAAATGTTTTTTTTTTTACAGCAGAATTTTTTTTTAGCTTTAAAATTGCAAATTTGTTTGATTGTTTGCCTTCTACAATTTGAAATGTTGTCATGTTTTACGAACGCCACAACAGTAACACGCACATCACCACAAGAAATCTTTAATGGGGAATCGTTTTGTGTTTGTTTTAAATCTTGTTTACCCTCCAAAATTTTTTTAATGGCATGTTATTTTGTTATATATAAAGTTAAAACAGTTTTATTTCATAGAATAATTGTATCAATCATTTAAAAATAAATTTTTACTACGAAGACAAATAGAACGCGTCATTTCGTGTATTATTTGACCGCGAAATTGTAATAGACTAAAAACAAAATGGTCGCTTTCTGCATTTAACAATTTTATTATAAACAGAATATCTGAAATAGAGTAGATAAATTTATAAGGCTGTGGTTATTCTGACCAGGGTCCCAATAAAATCCGATTGTTATTCGGACCCGTGGCAAATATGCACTAAGCTTAGCTATATTTAAACTTTATTAGACGGAACCCGAAAAAATAATAATACAGAGTCCGCTTAATGGAACCCTAGACATTGAGTAACGATTAAATCATAGAACACAAACAATTATAAAAAAATAAACAAAAAACAATAACAAAGTTTATGTATAGCTAAGCTAAGTGCATATTTGCCACGGGTCCGAATTACAAACAAACTTAATTGGGACGGGTCCGAATAAAAAATCGGAGTTTATTGTTACCCGGGTCCAGACCCGTAGCCAGAGGAATAAAATAATAAAATAATATTGACTTCTGATTTCACTTTTATACATATGTATAATAAAATAATAAAGTACAAACTCCGTGATTTCTGCGTGATGTTATTTAATTTGCAAATTTAATTTTTAGCAGAATTAATTTTATTTTAAATTGAATAATTGCGACTGGTCAATTTGTTGATGATAGATCTGTTCTTTGTTTTCAATATTTTATAAGAAATATCACACAAATACTAAGCTATATTCGTGCATCTTTGTCGTTCTTCGCGGGTTGTACGTTAAACCAACAGTATAATAATATAAATCAGGTATCTATTATGTAATAATTGTGTAGCAGAACAAATGGTCACTATATTTATAACAGAAATCTGAAATAGCTCAGCATCAATAGATTTTTATCATTAAACCTCTTTACTTTTTAAATTATTTACAAAAAAAAAAAAAAACTGCAACATGCCATGCTTAATTGAAACCTAGTTAAAATTATATATTTCTAATTAATAGCTACACAATCGGTACTAAAATGCACCATTCGAGACATGGAACTGCAAAAAATTTCTTGGGGAGGGGACTCACTGAGGTCCCCTCCCGAAACCCCTCCTCTCCGTTCGCAAGCTTTCGGCGCTTCGCACCTCCATCTTCGCCCCCCCCCCCGCGAACATTTCTTCTACCCCACCAGGGGCGGAATTATGGGAAGGGGCCGGGGGGTCCATTTCCCCCCTTCTGTTATCGCAAGTTTAGGTAATACATCATTAAATTATCGAAATATTTTTTGTTCAAAGACCAATTTTCAACAATGAAAACAGTTTCAGCCCCCCCCCGTCAAAGTTTTCTAGATCCGCCCCTGTGCCCCAGGATCAGTTCTTCGGCACCCCCACCCCCTGCCGAAAAAAATTTCTTCGCCCCTTCCCCCCCTCCCGAAAATTTCTTCGGCCCCCGCCCCCAATGCAATAATCCTGGATACGGGCCTGCCAGGGGCCGAATAGTCACTTCGAATTTATAAATAATAAATATAAATACTGAATTCTTTAAAATATTTTAAATAATGTATCATTTTACTATTGGCTAATTCGATCATTGAAATCAATTTTTATTACTTATGAAAATGGCGACTAGTGAAACCTCAATCGAAAATAAAATGTTTCTGGATGCACTGAAATGGTTTGTTTTTAGTAAAACCGACAATGCGTATATTTTTCAAGTTCCTGACTATGGGGGTGAACGCGGCAAAATTTGCATAACTTTTTATCAGCGGCATTTTATCGTGGAGAAATTACAACAATTTTTGTCTCGTGTGATACTATCTTAATAAGAAGCCGGAGCCGGAGCCGTCAAATTTGTGGGAGCCGGAGCCGGAAAAAATATGGCGGCTCCGCAAGCCTGCTCTCCAAATGGTTGGCTTTAATGTGTGTGTGTGTATGTGTGTGTGTGTTGGTTAGAGAGGACAAGTAAGGGTGTATGTGTTGACAACTTAACAGAACGTACAATACCAAACGGTGTTTAGGGTCATCAATGAATTGGTTCCTCTCCAAGTGGTTGGCTTTAATGTGTGTATGTGTGCGCGCCGATAACTCAGCTGCTACCATGGGCTGAGAGTTACATTTTCAGGGAGATTACATTGCATGTGATTATATTTTAAATAAGACTGAAATTAAAAAAAAAAATCAAAGACACTGCGTTATTAAATGCAGGGGCCACAACCAGAAAGTCTAAGACTACATGTGTGCCCCTGACAATTATTGAAAATCTTCCCTCCCTCCCAACCAAAGGGCCAAAATTACAGCAGTAACAGAAATCGATGGGGTTCCAGAGACTCAAGACCCTTGAACAAAAGTTCATGTTGCCTTTCCCTCGAGGCTCGCTTGGCAGGGAGTACATTTTTTTTCGTCTAACATGCTACATACAAGCGTTCAAAACTATAATTTATAAGCAAGAAACATCATGACATAACGATTCAAAGTTCTGCTGCTACTAGTATGTAGGAAACAATGAATCATATGGCAATCATCAAATGACATACGATTCAATATGAACATCACGACACGGCTGCACAATTCAAGTGTCTCCAAGTGTCAGTTCACACAATGGTTGTTCTAATTGAGGAACTGGGAATGAAGTTATCAGTGGATCGAAGGGTCACACTAGCAATAAGTACAGTTGAAATAAACAGAACATATCTGGAGACGGTTTCACCCGGATCTGGTTTCCATGACGAGAAAGCGGATTGGGGTGGGGCCCTCTTTAAAAATTCCCCCGTCCCCAATCGCACTGGGGGGGCTCTCAACAGACTCCAGTGAATACAGTCTTGTGTAAATGGCAGCCATTTTACTCATCATTACATTATGCGCACCTTATACTACTGGATACCTAAATAGATACTTGGGGTGTCAGGTTTTATGGATGTCATACAATGAAGCAATCAATCACACATGAGGTTTTTTCAGGAGAAGATGCACATCATAGTTAAAACTGTAATTGTTTTATAAAGTTTAGTTAGTTAATTTCTGAGAGAAAATTATTGATAGATAAGCCATACAGAAACATTTATATATATATATATATATATTTATTTTATTATATTTACACACACAGAGAATTGTATATTATCTATATACACACTTACAGACTTGTATGTTATATACATATATACACAAAGAGACATATGTTATATAAATATACACACATATAGACTTGTACGTTATATATATACACATATATAGGCTTGTACGTTATATATATACACACATAGAGACTTGTATGTTATATATTGATGCACACATAGAGACTTGTATATTATATACATATACACATATATAGACTTGTACGTTATATATATATATGCCACCAACTCCATGTAACTATACTTACTTCTTTCATCCTAGTCTCTTCAACCTGCAGGGCATACCTGAACTCATTCTCTAATTCTGTGTATTGTTGACTCAATTGTTCAACTCTGATCAAAATAAAACAAAAAAAAAATGTCTTTATGAAAAATAAAATAAGTTTCCAAAATGAACCAAATAAACAACAACATTATCAACTGTATCCAGTGTTATCATTTTGGTAATACAAATTTATTAAGAGTTGTTTGTAAACACTTCTAACAGTCCAAGTGTGCTATTGCAAACTGTGTTGTACATCAGTAATCATTTAAAAACTGATTGCACATTTTACCACATAAAATTAAACATTTCAAAGAATTAATATCATTTTTATTGCAGATGAAAAAAAAAATTAAAACAAAAAAACACTTGAATCTATCAACATGTGACTACATGTATGATGGTGTAAAATACTTGTAGGAAGACTATGAAATGAACTGGATCCACAGATTAAGTTCTACAGTGGTGCAGCTAAGTGTACATTTTATTTTTTCAGACACTTGCAATGTCATGCCCAATACAACCATAAAATATTGTGTACCATTTAACATATAAACGAGATAGGGCTATGTACAGTGGAACTAAGATGTTTGCTGGCTTTTCAATTTCAGTACTTTTAAAAGTCTTCAAGTTTGATTTTTTGTGTGTATTTCAACCATTTCTTCAGAGATGGATGAAACTTTTAAAACATTGTTCACTTCTTTTTAACCAGCTATGCGAAATATTGTTCATCTTAAGCTTAGTTTAACATTTTATGAACTGTTTTCTAAATCACCCAGCTGCAGTCTAATTAAAAAAAGTCACAATATATTAAATATTTCGAAATATATAAGCTCATCCATGTTTACATCCATTTAGTATTAAAACAAAGACTCGTGTACTAACTTTTCTTTTTGTTTCACAAGTTCAGCTTGGAAAGACCTTTCTACATCCTTTACCTTCGCTTGGATGACCTTCTCAAGTTCAGGGCTGTTCAGTTTATATCGAGAGATGAGTTCCTCCCTTCAATGACAACACACAGAGCCATTATACAACACAGTAAATGACAACACACAGAGCCATTATACACATTACAATACAGTAAATGACAACACAGAGCCATTATACAACACAGTAAATGAAAACACACAGAGCCATTATACAATATAGTAAATGACAACACACAGAGCCATTATACAATAAAGTAAATGACAACACACAGAGCCATTATACAAAATACAACACAGTAAATGACAACGCACAGAGCCATTATACAACACAGTAAATGACAACACACAGAGCCATTATACAAAATACAATATAGTAAATGACAACACACAGAGCCATTATACAATACAGTAAATGACAACACACAGAGCCATTATACAAAATACAATACAGTAAATGACAACACAGAGCCATTATACAACACAGTAAATGAAAACACAGAGCCATTATACAAAATACAATACAGTAAACGACAACACACAGAGCCATTATACAACACAGTAAATCACAACACACAGAGCCATTATACAAAACACAATAAGTAAATGACAACACACAGAGCCATTATACAATACACTAAATGACAACACACAGAGCCATTATACAAAATACAATACAGTAAATGACAACACACAGAGCCATTATACAACACAGTAAATCACAACACACAGAGCCATTATACAAAACACAATAAGTAAATGACAACACACAGAGCCATTATACAATACACTAAATGACAACACACAGAGCCATTATACAAGACACAATAAGTAAATGACAACACACGGAGCCATTATACAATACACTAAATGACAACACACAGAGCCATTATACAAAATACAATACAGTAAATGACAACACACAGAGCCATTATACAACACAGTAAATGACAACACACAGAGCCATTATACAATACAGTAAATGACAACACACAGAGCCATTATACAATACAGTAAATGACAACAAACAGAGCCATTATACAATACAGTAAATGACAACACACAGAGCCATTATACAATACAATAAATGACAACACACAGAGCCATTATACTATACAGTAAATGACAACACACGGAGCCATTATACAAAATACAATACAGTAAATGACAACCCACAGAACCATGTTACAAAATACAATACAGTTAATGACAACACACGGAGCCATTATACAACACAGTAAAAGACAACACACGGAGCCATTATACAACACAGTAAATGACAACACACGGAGCCATTATACAACACAGTAAATGACAACACATGGAGCCATTATACAAAATACAATACAGTAAATGACAACACACGGAGCCATTATACAAAATACAATACAGTAAATGACAACACACGGAGCCATTATACAAAATACAATACAGTAAATGACAACACACGGAGCCATTATACAAAATACAATACAGTAAATGACAACCCACAGAGCCATTATACAAAATACAATACAGTAAATGACAACATACGGAGCCATGATACAACACAGTAAATGACAACACAGATATAGTGTTTACATCTACATATATAGTATTTACAGCTACATATATAGTATTTACAGCTACAAATATAGTATTTACAGCTACAGATATAGTGTTTCAGCGACAACTTCCTAAGAATAAAAAAAGTGCTAAAATATTGCGAGTTCACTATTACAACCGCTAGGTGAATAGAGGATTTAAAATTTTTTAAAAAGGAGAATCTCAATGAAGTTCATTCCATGACTGACAGAAAATATAATGGGTGAGTATGGACACAACTTTGTCCAAAACCTTGGTACAGATTTCCCTAAACAGATGATATAACTAAACATCAGTTCATAGTATTTATGGGTAATGTTGATGGGGAAATATTGAAAGTTAGGGAATGTAAACTGAACCAAAAAAAAATCATCTAAAAAAAAAAAAAGTCAACTTTGAAAATTTTCCTTCAGAGTGTGATTTCTATGATTGAGGCTGTCGTAAACAGTATTACATTGTTATTGGCATTCATGATCTTACCTCCCCTATGTTAGTGTACGGTGTTTGGTCACCTCGGCACTAAATATATGGCTGGTCCAATGTCATTTCTGGCACCCATGTAGGGGTTGATTCTTACTCGGCTGGCCAGTTGGTAGCCGGATCATGCATGTTAAGAAACCAGTAAATGTTTCTGCCATCTTTGAATTGTTTATGCCGCCATGTTGGATGACAGACGGAAGTCGCGATGACAGACGGAAGTAGCGATGACAGACGGAAGTCGATGACAGACACCGGAACATATGATGTAAAATTTGTATTATAGACTAGTTATCAAAGGCCCGGTACCCGGACCGGCGAGTAGGCACACAGTTGATGTTGAAAATGGTGATATATATTTTAGCGCGTTAACAATCAGTCTATATACTTGCAGTGGCCCCAAGGACATGAACAGATTATTGTAGCCAAAATACATTTGAGAATAGGGACACCTAATAATTCATCAAATAAAGTTCATATGTTGTTCCTCCCAAAGAAAATAATCCTCACTATGGGTAAATCTAAACAACAACTTTTAAAATCATATTCCTTCATAATATTTTAATGGACTCCTTTCCAAACAGTTATTCGTTTAATGTTTTATGATGTTCAACATGGCGTATTTAAAAAAGAGAGACGTGAGTGAGTGCTTGTGTTGACGAAAACGCTACATGTTTAGCAGGTGGTCTATTTACAGTTAAACACATTGTAGCATAGTACAATTAACTAAGAAAAATTGCCAACCCGGCAGTGCAGAACCTAGGGATTTAGGGGCCGGTGGGAATGGCCTCTTTGGGGCTGCCCTGCATTTTGACATGAGATAATCTTTGACGCTCAAGCTTGGTCCCGAGAAGAAAGAATCTTGTGTAGCTTTTAGCTGACCTTCAATTAAAAACATAGTATTCCATCAATGCAGTTGAGGCCGCAGACGCAGAAAATATCAGGCCTCTAAAAACAGGAAACATCAAAGCTTTAAACATTATAGTTATGTGAAGCCAGTGCCGAACCTAGGGATTTGGGGTTTGTCCTGTTTGGGCCCCTGCATGTTGACATGATATAATGTACTTAATATTTAATGTAAAAAGATTTTCTGGGGCCCCCGTTAAGCTGCGATAATACTTAAATCTCATTCCCTAGAGAATAATCCTCATTATGGTCTCAGAAGCTTAACAAAAATAACCCCCGACTATTAAACGTTGAATCTAACATCCAACTATAGCCTACATAATTTGCGCACACAAAACCTTATCATTGATAAATCTTAATTCCTTCATAATATTTTAATGGTTTCCTTTCCAAACAGTTCTTCATGTTATGTTTTATGATGTTCAACATGACTTATTTAAAAAAAGAGAGACGTGAGTGAGTGCCTGTAATTTAAGCGAAACGCTACATGTTTAGCAGGTGGTTTACTTACTGTTATACACATTGTAGTATAGCAAAACATATCGTACTGAGAATATACTAATACTGCCGACCCGGCAGTGTCAAACCTATGGATTATTGGGCTCTGTGGGCCTGGCCTCTTAGAGGCCTCTGTATTTTGACATTCGACACCATGACATGAGATAATGAAATTAATATTTAATGTAAACAATTTGGGGCAACCCTTAAGCTGGGGCCCGGAAAGATATAATTGTTGTGTAGCTTTTATCTGACCTTCAATTAAAAAAATATCCCATCAATCCAGTTAAGGCCGCAGACACAGAAAACATTAGGCCTCTTTACAAAAAGAAAGACATATCAAAGCTTTCAACATTATAGTTCTGTGAAGCCAATGAACCAAGGATTTTAGGCATCTTCGGGAGCCACTACATTTACATGAGATAATGTACTTAATATTTAGTTTAAAAAATTTTTGGGGGCCCTATTCAAACTGGGCACCCTCCATACACCCTCTGTGTGAAGCCCCATCATAAATGGGTTAGTTTGCATTGTAAACGTTGTGTACGGGCTACTCAAACTCAACCCTTATTCAATTAATTCATGACGTAATAGTCAAAAAATGAGAAAAAAATGTGACGTATTTTAGCAGTAATAAAAGGAAATAATTGTACATTAGAAATGTACATATTTTAGAAATAAAAACAATTTAAACAATATAAATATTACATTATATTGAGGTATCCATAATTATGGTTTAAAATTTAAATTGTTGAACATAACACAGAATATTAATTGAACGATTTATGTAAATATTTCTTTATGATAGCTTCTCATTTAATAACAAATTGAACACCATAAATTTATTACGATACTGCGAGATATACATAGACCTATGGAACACCGTGCTGCTTAGAATTTGTTTGGAGAGTATCACAGAATATTTTGGCATGATTTTGTGTTACCTCTCCTAAGATCGCATTATTGCCCTTTGCAGCTGATTGAGATGGTCGAAAATAGTATTACATTGTGATTGCCATTTGGCATTCATGATATTACCTGCCGTATGTTAGTGTGCGGTGTTTTGTCACCTCGGCACTAAACATATGGCTGGTCCAATGTCATTTCTGGCACCCATGTGGAGACAATACTTACTCGGCTGGCCAGTTGGTAGCCGGATCATGCATGTTAAGAAAACAGTAAATGTTTCTGCCATCTTTGAATTGTTTATGCCGCCATGTTGGATGACAGACGGAAGTAGCCATGACAGACGGAAACCGGAACACATGATGTAAAATTTGTATTATAGATAAGCAAAAGAATATGTTTGCTTGTACTTTTTCTGTGGATATCATTTATGCTTTTAGTAGTAGGGTTGATTGGTACATGTCAATAAACTTGTCTGAATAATTAATTCAATACACATATATGCTAATGATTAATATATTCTTTTATAACTCTTTCGTAAATTAAACTGACTTGTTTATTGTGCCAATATTTTGATATAATATAAGGATAAACTTGTTTGAATACAAATAATGAAATATTTTGTGTCGATAAAATATGCTTTAATTTACGATACATTTTAAATTATGAGTTGATTTGGATCATTTTTATAAAAACAACTGCATTTATTAGTAAGGCAAGTGGGATGAAATGGCCAACATATATACTTTTGAAAAAAAAATGCCTAGTTTGTTGAAATATGCAGCTATGATTATCAAAAAGCACTTGTTACTCAACCCACTAGTGACCATTATATTAGGGTATAAGGAACATGATATATATATAATTTTTTTTTTTTCAGGATTAGGGATAGGGATAGGGTTAGGGATAGAGATAGATATCGATTTGCCAAAACCCGGAAAAAAAATTAATGGTCGACCGTATATGCTAGTGGGTCGAGTAACAAGTGCCTTATCAAAATATGGAGGCATGGTGAGAAGAGGCTCATGTATATGGAGAAATGGGATGGTGATTGGGTTGAAATTGACCACCATATCCGCAAAGTCAGTTTCATAGCTGTTTTTTTTAAAATAAATGAAATAATGTAAAAAAAAAAAAAACTTTTAAAACTTTTAAATTAGATTTCAAAACATATTTTAAACATTTAGTTTATTTAGTGTTGTTTTTATTTACTTCAATAAAAAATAAGCACCTTTTGCTCTAATTGCTTTCTGAAAGGTTTTGGCCAGCATATATTATATGTGTGTAAAATGGTACAGAAGTAATATCATTTCGCCTTATGATCTTAACAGAAACTCCAATTTCTGCATCACCATACTCAACATCTATCAAGACTGACATAAAACACAATGGACTCTTTCACACCATACTCACATAATACACAATCATCTTTATAACTTGTTCTACATCAAATATTATATCAAATCTTTGTTCTACACCTTTAAAATGATCCATCATGTGTTAAATCCTCAGTTTCTGAAGTCTCTATGTCACCAAGTTGATTAAGGTCAATGTCATTGTCTGAATCACTGTCATCTTAGAAAAGTTTCTTTACTAAGTTGCTTTGCTTCCCACTAAATGTTTGCTGCAGTTTTTAAAATTCAGGACTTGAAGCTGCAATAATAGATTGTCCTTTTTTTCTTCTATGATTGCATCTGGGCTTTGAGTAACCTCTGAATAATTGGCAAACATCAGGCAAAATGTGATGAACCTGACTGATGTGAAACTGAAATAGTAACTGAAATCTGTAACTTAACTAGACATGTGGATCTGTGTATTAAAAGGCCAGATTCCACTAGCTTGAAAGCCAGAAATGATATTAGCTGGAGTGACCGTTCTAGAAATGCTCCTTCACCAAACTGAGTAAGTAAATTGTGATTGGTTTTCCAATATTTTGTAACATCCAATCATTAGCTACAACATTAATCCATCAATGCCACAGATCTAACAGACTGGAACTGACCAGCCTTCAGATTTCTTCATGACATGTGATGGGATTAAACTTTTTTCAGTTTTCCTCTTGTAAATATTCTTGGCATTTTTCTAATACAACAAAGAAGAAACTTTGATTTAGACACATTTTTTTTCTGTCAAATTGTTACAATTCAGTTATCTTATATGTGTTAAAATTATATTTGAAAATTGGAAGAAAAATTACACCATTAGCTGCAGTTAAAAAAGTTTTGAGAAAATGCCACTAAGTTTAATACTAAAGTATTTAACACTATAATATGATAAAGGCTCTAAATATTTAAAATAATGATAATTTATTAAAAATATTTATTAGTTAGGGAGAAATGGACTCAATGACCTTTTCTACCCATTTTTTAACCAGTTTAAACCCATTAAGAGTCCACAAACAATCCCATTTTTTTCATAAAGTCAATGATTGAAGAGAATAGGAAAACAAAAAGCTAATAACAAAATAAATCACTGACCATGTATCTAGGAAAACTGTATAAAACTTTAAAACTCACTTTTTGACTGGTGAAAATTTAAACACATGGTGCTGTCAAAAAGTTCAGGTTTTCCAGAAATTGACAAAAGTGATTTGACAGTAGTGTTATACACACCATTAGAGGCCAAAATAATTTTGGTCTAACAGTTTTTGTGATCGTAGGGGAGGCAATTTCTCCCACCTGATTATTTCTTTCTCTTTCCCTATTATTTCTTTATGTCCAGTACTATGAGAGTCTAAAATGATCCCAAAAAATGTCATCCCACAATCTGTTAACAACATAAATTGATAAACTTTTCTCTCATAAAAAATTGTTTACTTCAACCAGGTTCAGTTCAATGGTATATTTGCTCACGTATCTTGTGTATTTCACTCTATATATATATTTGCTCACTTGTCTTGTGTATTTCACTCTATATATATTTGCTCACTTATCTTGTGTATTTCACTCTATATTTTATTTAATATTTTTACCAAGTGTACATATTATATCTGATCCACATATGATACTGACGTTTCTATGTAATTTTATAGCATTTATTTACCCACCATTTTCTTACAAATGTTGAGAACAGGAGCATTACTTTTAAACAGATACATACATTTTCATTAAAGTAGTAAAAGACTGCTTTTCCTGAGGAAACTAATATAATAGTAATAAACTAAATATGTTTTATTTGAAATTTATAAGCTAACTATTTATAGATGCATCGAGATGGAATAGCATGATCTTGCTGGGAAAAATAGTGGCAATTTTGTTTTCGTAGTAATAATTACATTACTGTCATCTTTTCTATCAGATGGCAATTGATTGTTGCAGTTGCTAGAAAACTTGGAATAACAAAAGTTCTTACTGCAGAAAATTGCACCAAACTGGCAGTTCAGGCTCTTTCTTCAGATTCAGGGAAGAGGATCACAGGTCTCAATGAGTGCTGTAAGTTCTAAATTTTGTATTTTTTTGTATTTTTAGCAAAATCAGAACATTTAATTTACAATGTATTTTTTCAACAAAGAATGCATCTAATTTTTAAAATATGATAAAAGAGGAACTATAGAAGGAAAGTTGATGAAAAGTGAGAAAAAAACATAGCGTTCCGATTCCGGCAGGATTCAAATATTAAATCCGATTCCAGCTCTGATCCTGCAGGATCTAAAAATTACAATCCGGTACAGCCCTAATATCACCCCTTTGGTCAAATTTGCTTATAATGCTTACTTTAGTACGAAGCTTGGAGACCAAGACAAGAAATGGGCACCACACATCGTTTGTGGGTCATACTACTCGAATTTGACGCAGTGGCTGAAGGGCAAAAGAAGTTTGTCATTTGCAATTCCTATGGTTTGGAGAGAACCACGAGACCATATCAACGATTGTTACTTTTACATAACAAAGACAGCAGGATTTTCTGGTAAAAACAAGGAAAAGATTGAATATCCTAATGTACCTCCAGCGATTAGACCTGTGTCTCATGACAACACCTTGCTGATTCCTGTGCCTCCTAGTGACATTGACATTGTCGAAAGTGATGAATCAGCGTCTATTCCTTACGTTCATGAAAGTGATGACAGCTTTGATGCACCTGAAGACGGTAAACTTCATCTCATCGAACAAACTGAACTCAACGATTTAGTACGAGATCTGAATTTACCAAAGGATAAAGCAGAGCTACTTGCGTCTCGTCTTCAACAGTGGAATCTCTTGTCAAAAGGCACAGTAAGGTAACAGTTTACAGAAAACGAAGTGCAAATCTTTCACAATTCTTTGAAGAACAGGACAAGTGCTCTTACTCATGTATTCAAGAGAAATCTGTCATAAATGGCAGAAACTATTTTGCTAATTTTGATCAATGAGAAGTTAAAAAACGTTAACTAAAGAACTTACTATTTAGTCTTTTGAACAATTAAAATATAAAAAGATACAAATTTTGCATATTAAAATATGTTGTAACAAAAGTTAACTGTTTTAATAATTTAACATCCTAATACCAGCAGAGAACAAAACAGATGTATAAAAGTAACATCATTCTACAAAACTACTACACTGAAATATATAATACACCCATACCTGAAGTTAATTCTCTTTTCTATTTTTTTCCAATAAATATGTTTAAAAGCCATATTGGTTTTAATGATTTTGAAGAAGGTTATTGGCCATGGATTAGCTTGAAGCTGATAGAAAAACTCTTTCAAATGAGGAAATGATTCATCTGTAATCAGAGTGAGTACTTGATGAAAATCCAGAGAACCCAATCTGCCAGCAGCTAACTGCAAAGAACATGTCCAATGGACTTTATTTTGAGCAAAAAGATCCTGACAAAGAAACCCATGCTAAAGTGTATCGAGGAGCAAACTCAGCTATTGCCTATTACAAAAAACTGCTGAAAGAAACGGAAAGCAAGGCAAAGCAGATAACTTTGCAAAAATATTGTAAACTGGGTCAATACACAAAAGCGGAATGTGAGGATGGCAGAATATAATAACTTGGTTATTCTTCATGTTAATGATCATAATCAGTATATATTAGTTTCTGTTTCTTTTTATTTTATTTTCTTATTATAAGTATAAATAAAAATTTGCATAAGATGAGTTTTGTTTTTCAATTTATGTGTTTGTTTTTACATTTCTGTTTATTAATAATTATTTTGCATTTCATTTTTAAGTAAGCACTTTTATAGAAAATAAGAAGAATAAAATGTTTTATGAGCTACAGACTGTATTATTTGATTTAAAAAAATGGAACAGATCTAATTAAATTTGAATGGGTTAGTATTGAAATGATTGATTTGTTACATAAAGAGAGGTATGGGTGTGCTGGTATTTATAGTTATAACAATAAAAATAAAATTAGCCTGAACTATTACAGATCATTTTTTTTAAACATGCTACAAAAAAAAACAATTTGAGTGAATATGATTTAATTATTTTACCTCATTCTTTCATTTTAGGATAAGATAGGCAATGAGTTGGAAGTTTAGAATGTCAAGAGCCAAAAAAAAAATGCTGTGCTGGGGACAAAAAGATATGATTGTTATAAGATGTACATGTAAAATGTAAGTTACAATATGTCTTTCCTGCTGCTTTTCTTGTATTCCTGTAATACTTTGGTCTATTTCCTTTACACATAAATTTAATGTTTTTAACTTACGGTAAGATTTATTAAGATTAAAACAGTAAACTTGAAGAATACAAGGTTAGCTCTTGTTGATGTTTTAGATCAATACATCAATTTATTCTCCAGCATGATTACTCAGGTTTAAAAATCGCTGGAGACAAAGTTTTCAAACAAAATTAGATTTATGACATAAATTTATTTTCATAAAACCAAAAATACTCTAATAGGTCATGATTAGCTAACATGAATTTCTTTAATCATTATTTTCATTTGAAATTTCTTAAATTATTACATTTTAAAATACAATTTTAAAAAATAGATTGCAAATTATAAATTACAGATCTGTTCTCTTCCTAAAAGGATCAGAATTTGTTTTATCTTTCTTATCTTCAGATCTGCTGCTGGATTTGGCACGTCTAGACCTCAGAGTGGACAAAGTATTGCAAGCTGTTTGTATTTCAATAAATTTTTCTTGAGCTTTAATTTTTTCTTCATGATTTTTCTGCCTGTCTGGATGATAAACTCGACTTAACTTTCGACATTGTTTATTAATTTCTTCTTGAGTAGCACTTTTTCTCAGTTCAAGAATCTGTAAAGCAAAAAGGAAACATCTTTATAATAATGATTAAAGGCAATGGTTTATTTCTGAAAAGATGATTAAAAGTAAGCTATATATTTATCTATGGCATACGTTATAATTTTAGAAGAATAATTTCTATGTCTTTTTTATCAATTTAAATTTTTAGAGATAATTCAACTTTGTAATGAGAAGGATTAAAATGAGTAAAACATTTTATGTAATATAACTGTTGTAAATAATCAAGCTGACACACACATTTTTCTCTACAATAAATTGCATTCTTTTCCATATTTATAGCAATTTATACTATAACAAAAAAAATTACTATATAGCCCATTATATTTCACAGTTAAGGTCTTTTTTTAGAAATGTACATGTCAATAATAAAAAAATTCCATTTAAATTTATACATAATAAAGGCAGCATAAATAACTGTAATATGTGGGCATACTTTGCCATGCTGTTACCCTCTACATCATCACATCAGATAACATAAATAACAGTAATCTGATTACCTGATCCATTATGTGACAGCTGTACCAAGTTTTATTATGAAATGTCATGTTGCGCATTGCAAGGAGGCTAATTTAAAAAAGCATACAGTAACATACTGAATATGAGAATTTTTTTTAATAAGGTACCCTGATTTTTTATTAAAAAGAATCAAAGTGAAATCATAAAAAATTTGAATAAAACTATTAAAAACAATTTTTCATTTCATAACGCAATTTTTTTTGTTCATCTTTATGCTAGGTTTAAACATGTTAATAGATGTTGGGCTTTTTTTTTTCAGTATGAAAATGTCTATCTAAAAAGTTACTTTATCACTGCCATTTTTTTAAATTTTCAGCTGCTAACTGTATGCATTATAAAAAAAAATCATGTACCATGATATATAAAATTTCTATTGTATTAATACACTATATATCTTTCTTCTATGTTGAATAAATATATGTTGTTCACTTCTCCATTTAAGTACAGAATTAGAAAATACATATATTAGATTTTATCTTCAACATTTATTAGCGTCAATTTTTTAAAATTTATTTATCAATTATACCTGAGCTTTACATGCTAAAGAGTTTCAATCTAGATTTAAAACACAGATATAAATCTTTCTTTATTCAATAACATGAAATATTTGTATACATTTTTAATAATCATTTTTGTATGCACCTTATTTATTTCTTTATCTTTTACCAGTGCTAATTTATTGTTAATCAATGTTGTTAAATTATAAAATGACTGGGAAGATTAAATATAATCCAGGAATTTCTATCTCACACAACATAAATGTCAATCAAGTGATTTCAATATTGAACCATTGTGAATTTCATTAAATTTTTTCATTTAAAAATGAAATTAAATAGGATACCTGCGAAAACTTACTCGATAGGCATTCCCTTCTCCTGAAAGATCAAACAAATCTTTTGCATCTAAGTACATTCTTTTCCATCCAGCATGACTGTATATTTTATAGAGCTGATATAATGAATCCTTTGTTCGAATCCAGACATCTGATTTGAAAAAATTGGCCAAAGCCACACGTAGAGGGATACGCTCATCATTGATGACAACAGTAGCATTGAAATACAAACCAAAACATATTAATGATAACCACGTGAACGATGCTAGGCAGTACACAATAACATCATAAAAACGTCCTGTCTTGACTTTTTTACCATTACTATTTGGAATCTGTATTTCTCGCCAGTTAAACCCTTTAAACCTTGCACTTAAACCAGCAAGCAGTGGTGCCATTGTGACATTTCCATCTCCCATGAACACCCAAGGCAGAGAAAAGAGACATCCCATAAAAGGTTGTTGCAGTGTACATTTTATTTCACCTATGTTGGCAACTAAATAAACACCTGAAATAATGAATGTGTAGTTATAAGTATAAAGCAGTAGATAACAAGTTCTTGGTCTCAGGAGTTAAGAAAAACATGTCTGTCTAGTTTAACAGTTTATTTTAGACTCAAGAACTGAAACTGTATAGTATCTTCGTAAATAGGTACCTATAAACCTTCATTTCAAGTATCCATAAATAATAATACTTATGAGCCTGAGTGCAGACATTTATTTTTAATAAGGCTGGGTTTTTTTTTTAAATTGTATATTTCTATTTCGTTTTTTTAGATTCTATGATATATAATGAGACCTATTCTTTTTTATCACCGAAAAGATAAGAATATGCATCATAAGCAGGAATCATATATAAAACTGTTGAAATGTTATATTTATTCAAGCCATTCATATATCTTAAATATTCTTACATTATTCTTAATGCATCACTGAAATATAAAATGACTGATTCGACTTACTGTATGTAAGCAAGTTAATGGGTTCTGTAAATGTTGTCTATTTGTATCAATTTTTAACTTATTCATATTCACATGGCTTAAAAGGATCTGGGCATTTGTAAACATGAATTGAAGCAGGTTAAAGCCGCCTTATTTATCTACACATTTAAAAAAAAAATGTTCCACTTAGAGAGTTTATAGAGAGCTTTGATGACACAAATTAGTTTGAACAAACAGCAAAGAAAAATTCAGATCTTCCCACTGTACCAAGTGCACATACTTTTACTTTTTTCATTACTTTTAGTCTTTTTTGTATATTTAGAAAGATTGTATTATTATTATTTTTTATGGAACACTTTTGGGGGAATTAGGGAGTAGCCATGCATGGATGATACATAGTTTAAAGGAATGGTAAAAAATAAAGGCATTAAGGGAAGGTGGGTGGGGCTGAGAGAGTCAAGCTTTACATAAAAATTGAATGGTATTTAATATTTATTAAAGAATAGCTATTTACATAATTCAATAATTTTTTATCTCATGATTATCTCTAGCTGATGTAGTTTTCATCTATGCCAAATTACTTTTGTCTACTGTAACATGCTTAATAACTAGTTTTCAACAATATATTTATTTTAGCTATGTAAAAAAAAGTAATGAAAAAATCTAATATAATAAATGTTATAATTACCTAAAACAGCACCAAATATATACAACAGCTTTGACGACCAACGACAAAATAGGTAATATATGGGATCAGATATCCAATCATCTTCTGAATAGTTAGGAATTATTCCAGAGAACACCACAGCTGCTAGAAATCCCATGACAAATAAACCCAACAATCTAAATATGCTACCGGATGGATATTTTTTTACTGCCATTCTGAAACAAAGTTAAATTTATTCCAACAATCATTTAATAAGACCTTAGATAGCTTTATTTAATTTAGAATAATTAAAGTTTATTATAATAAACAATATTAATAATCATCATTAATTTTTCGAAATGAAGATAATTTTATAATTAAAAATTAATTGAATGACTTAATTACTCATAAACTCCATTAAATACTAAATCTAAAAATTTGGTCAATGCCAAAATATAACTGAATATATTCACTTTACTCCTTTCACAATTAAGTCTTGAAAAAACTATAATAAAGAGCACTTATAATTAATTTATATTTAAATAGCTTAATAATATTTATTGAGAATAACCCTAACAATCTAGCTAAATATGACAAATTGCAAACATTCACCTAAGAAGATATTTCTTCTGAAAATCAGCATCTGTTCTGGCCCATTCTACGTATGATGGAATTCTCCATAAATCTCGAAGCCATCCTAAGCCACACCCACCACCAAGAGTTGCAAACCAAACAATAGCATGTGTAAGACGACCTAGATATAGATGGTGTATACCTAACCACCCAAAAAAAAGCCATAGCACATATGTGACTTTCAAGCTAGCCATTGTTATGATTTTTCTTTTTGAATGTCCACATCATTATTGTGGCTGAAAAATAAAGTAAGCATAATCACACACTAAAATAAAAATAATGACCTAATAAAAGTATTAAAAAAAATGAGTTTTTAATTTTTAATAAACCTCACAACATAAGTAGATGCAATAATTAATAAAAACAGCATTTTCCCTTTTTTTAAAGATTAAAGTTAAAAATAAAAGCATGTAGGCCAGAAATAAAATTAGTGTATTTTAAAATCAAAAAGATTAATATTAGTGCACATCAGCCCCGTTGCCCCCCCCCCGGGCTAGGTGTGGAGAGCCCCCCCCCCCCCACTTAAAAAGAAGAAAAATAAAGAAAAAGTATCTAAAATGAGAAGGTACCCCCTTGCTGGGTATTGGTGCCCCCCTGCTTACTTTGACCTGGCTACGGGCCTGGTGCACATAATGAATAGGGCTAATATATAGTCATTATGGACAATCCAGGACTGCTTTATCAACTAGGCACAGTAGGCACTGTGCCTATAGGGCCTACGGTCTTTTCAAGGCCCTACAAAAGCCAGAACATAAAGTGAAAACAAGTTCAGAATGCCAATAAAACTTTATAATATTTGTATTAAAGTAACTATATATAACTGTGTGAGATGAGCACCTGGGCTCAAGCTGCAGTGCTGTAGATCTGTAGATTACAGTATGTTAAATTTTCAGCTCTTTGTCACATATGACGTCCTCAAAGTTTATTTAGATTTCAAATCGCGTTCTTGAAAAATATTAAAATTGAAGTCGGGAGGGCCTACGACTTTGAAAGTGCCTCGGGCCTACGATGACCTTAAAACGGCCCTGGGACAATCCCAATAATGATTATCGAATAATCATTTGCACTCCACCGACAGTAAGTGAGCAGTCATCATGGAGACTACATCTGGAGGGCTTAACTATAGTGTAGTGTAATAAGAGTGTCTAAGGAAGGAGATATTTGAGCCAAAAGCGTTATGTCTTAAATCAGTATGCATCATTCTAAATAAATTCTACTATCACCACCAGTCAAAACAGTGTTAAATTTAAGGCTGCAATGCACTGTTGAGTCTGTTGTATGGGTATGCAATATCAGGATCCTATTCACATTAGCCTTGACACTTTCTTTAAAATGCATCACTGTTCTACCTCAAATGACATCGTTATCGACGTATGACTTGGAATGAGTAATTTGAACAACTCATCAGCGACTGAACTATGTTAAGTGGCTAGCAGCCTGGCACTTGCAGTGTTATAACATAGACTATAGAAAAAGTAAAATTTATATTTACAGATTTAAAATACATGAAATGAATCATTGCTTTAATCGTAAGGCAAGGAAACTATCAAAGAAACTATATTTGTAAGGTACGTGATAATCTGTAGTGAATAACCGTAGTAGAAAGAATGATCAATACTAATATTTAAAAAAATATATAAATAAAGAAACACGTTGCTAGAGTAACCATCGATTGTATATATACACGAAGCGTGATTCGCAGTTGATGGCGGTCAAATATTTCATTGGCTAATATTAATCATGTCCTTTGAAAGATGGTTATATTTATTTTTTTTTTAATTCAGAAAACCACAAGCTTTCGTATCTTGTATATAATCTTATTTTTTTTTTAAAGAAAAGGTTTTAAAATAGCTGGAATTTCTCTTTGGTCTCATAACTAAAACAAAGGAATGTTTGAAATTATAAACGTACTGAACACAGTATTCAATTAATTATTTATTAATATTATTTATAGTCAGGGGCCTTATTTCACTAAATTAAACTATCGTAGATACTTAGATGTTATAGTAAAATAGCTTACTTTAATCCATACTTAGCATAAGATAACATGTAACAATACAGAGCCGAGTTCATGCTATGAAATGTACACAAATGTGACTCGTTTTCGTACTCGATCGTTCATTTACACGCTGCCACGCGCTAAAAAATAAGATTGTATCATGGTGTGCTTTACACGCGAAGAAATTCCTCATTAAGACTACACTTAATTATTCTCAAGCTGTGGTTAGCATCTAAACACAGACATATTAGACGTGTGTAGTATTTTGGTGTATTATTGTCATTTACTTGTTTTTTTTTTTTTTTTAATGTACTCTGATACCTCCAAATGAGTGACAAATGCTAACGTTATCCGTTCATAGAAGTCGCACGAATTCTTAATTAGGGCCATCTTATGGTCGTAATGATGGCTAAGCAATAAGCATCAAAATTGTAAAAAAAAAAGGGGAGGGGGAGGAGGGCTCATCATCAGTGTGTAATTAACCTGACTTGTCAAGCAGGCATATGCTATAAACATGGTGAATTCGAATAGGGAACTGTCATCTATTACGTAACGCCTTGGGGAGGGGGGGTAGCCGAAGTGTGACAGGCAATTTTAAAGCAAGTTAAAATCAAGGATAAATATGAGTACCGTTATTTATAGCAGAAATAGATAATGTTATTATATATTTTTTTTTTTACAAATCTTTGTGATAAATTCATTGATATATTCGGGTGGTCGATTTTGAAACAAATAACTGTTATAAATTTTATGGAATATACATCGACTTAACCCCCGTGAATTAATTCATTTGGATCAGCTCACATTTATAATTGGTTTGGTTCTTTTTTGTTTTTTTAACGGAAATCTGGTTAAATTATTTTTTTTCAGTTCATTCCGATTGATGACAACGGTGGAAGTACAAATTTTATCATGTTAATTCTCATGAACTAACGTGATTCGTGAACTATGAAGTTTAACCAAGACTTTGGTATTCACATCTTGTATGTGGTGATTGATGTGGTAGGAACAAAACATCATTCACACTGTGCTACTTGAAGCACACACACAGCATGCCTCTCAGATATGGCGGGGAAACCCACTTTTTGCAAATCTGACCAGTTTGCAGGTACAAGCACACACTGATGACCTGGACACTATTAGCAATTGTTAAAAGCCACTTTCTGCCAAGCTGGCGGATGTGGAAAGCTATGTCAGTCACATAGCTGTGTCAGTCACGTGCGTATGACTGGTGCGGCACAAGCTGTCTTTCTGACGGTGATGAAGGAGATCATTAGGCTAAAAAAAAACATTTTGTCACAGTGCTGTTATCATATTCAAGACCCTGGTATTCGCATCTGGCTCAGTAGGCAGAGTCAGGCAGACATACACCCATGCCCGCCGCATTGGCTGGTGTGGAAGGCACATTACACCAGGTTATACTAGCAGCGACGACGCAAAAAAAAAAAACCGTGTTCGGCAAAGGCAATTTAATGAGTATTGTCGAATTTATTTTCACACTTATTTCTTTAATACAATGCAGGCTATCGACTTCAGCCAATAATACTGTTCACATTACACCACAAAAAAAAAAGCAAGCATTACTCTGCGCACTAAAAAAAAAAACAGACACAAACGTGTCACGCTGTACTATTTTTTTTTCCTGACAACGACAGTATAATTACTGATAATTTATACTAATCAATATGCGGCTCTCATAGACCACGTGCATGACCAATGAAATATTCGCATATACACATATGAAAACAACTGTATATTTCATCACATGACCTATACCTCAATAAAAAAAATTGGGAGAGGGAGGTGAGCCTCAGAAGTGTTTTAAAGATGTGTGATTGTCAAAATGTATTATTTAATATGCATACTGAGCGTACAGTAAAATGTTAATTGTAATTAAGTAAGAAACCAAACTATAAAAGAAATACGTTTATTTACATTTTATAAGTCTAAATCTATCAAGATGCGTTAAGAAATTCATTGTCTTCTGACAATCTGACATGTTATCTAGCCAAGCCACTACATTTTTTTTATTAAGTTGAACAGCTGTTATAGTTCTCGTGTTGTTAACAGATAGTGATTGCCGCGTCATTCGTAACTCATCAAGGGCTTGGATTTCATGACCTAAAAAATAAGGGTAGAAATGTGGATGCATTTTTATGATTTAAATAATTTACTCAAACTAAAAAAAAAGCAAAATAAAAGTATACATTTCACAATAGTGAGATGTATATGTGTGTATGTATGTGTGAAGGTTGATGGTTTGGGGTCTGATTGCTGTTACAGTCAGAATGTATGTGGAGGCGCTGCTGTGGTAGCGGGTCGCTGACTCTGCACTCAAACAACCTCTAATAAACACTCAAAACAGTGAGGCTGATTCTTGGTTTTATTCGTAGACATAGACTTTAAAATATTACATTAAACTTTAGGCAAAGGCACATAATGAAGGCACATCCTAAAAGTCAAATAAAACACGACTTGCTAGTCTGAGATCAAAAGAGTAACTTCTTATCTCCAAGGCTTGTATCTAAGCAAAAATCTTAAATGACGTCTAACTAGAAAAACTACGTCACATAACAATATAAAAATTCATACTCTCTAAAGTCACTTAAAAAGTGTGATTAATACACATGCACAAGCTAAATCAAACAATGTATATTTAATTCAACCTTAACTCCTTGACAGTAGGTATGTGTGTTAATTACGTCACGAGCTTAGTGAAGAAGGAGGAAGGGGGTCTAAGAAAATTTGACAGTTGTTGACATGGGTGATGGGGGGAAATCAGAAGCGGATTTAAGGACGGCGCACCGGACGCGAGCCCAGGGCCCCCACATATTTAGGGGCCCAACAAAGCCCAATTATAAACCCTTTAATAATATCTTTCTTTAAAGGGCTCAACATTTTATTCTGCACCTGAGGTCTTAACTCTCATAAGTCCGCCCCTGGGGCTAGTAAAGATTGTTTGACGTCAACACTGTCAAACTTTTGGATAATGAACTCAATGTAGCATAATTAAAATGTAACGAAAGTTTGTCGAAATCTCAATCGGCTGTGAATGGAAACTATATCTATCTATATACATAATCGGCTAACATAGACGGTGGTTCGACCGACAGACCTACACACCGTGCGGTGTAAAGTATGCTCATGGCAATAAAAGCCGCATGTCTGTACGTTACAAATACTTGGCACCGTACGAGTTGAAAGCTTACATCGCTAAAAAAAGATTCGAGAAACGCAAAACCAACAAGATCGCATTCGAAAAGCAAGTGAAACTGAGGAACAACAGTCCCGTCGACGGGAAGTAGCAGCCACTAATCAACGACGTTGGTCAGCAACACTCCGGAAAGTACCTGCACCTCATCATCTGCATGCAGCCACCGGAAGTGACGTCATGAATGACGCTGTGTCCAGCAACATTTATGTGGCAATTTACAATGGCTGTGCAATTCTGCGGTGCCAAGCATTTTCCTGGCAAACATCCTGCGGACAAATTATTTACCACGTGCTTCCAGAAAGGAAAAGTGACGCTAGATCCCATCCCCATATCACCTTTACTGAGGACACTCATGACGGGGGAACACGAGCACTCCCAAAACTTCATGAACAACATCAGGTCTATTAATAGCGCCTTAGCCTTTGCGTCAATGGGTGCTAAAATCGCTCCACCTCCCGGATACGGACCCTACTGCTTTCGCATCCACGGACAGATCTGGGGCTCTGCATCCTGACAATGATGATCGTCGTCAATTTGCTCAGCTGTATATCCTTGATCCTGATGAAGCTTCGGAACAAAGGATGCAAATGTTACCTAACCCTACATGCAACCGCGATCTCATGGCGCTCTTGAGCTCATTCATGACCGACAACAATCCAATTGCTGATGCATGCAAAATGCTGTATGAAGTAGAACAAGAATGTCTGGCGGAAGCAGCTTCCGCGGCTAAAAATAGTCTGGGGAATTCCAAAATTTTAGTCTCACTCAAGGGGAGTTAACTCTCAAGCTCGGCTAAAAATAGTCTGGGGAATTCCAAAACTGGAAATCGAAACACAACAAGGATTTCTTATTATATCGCATGTAGCAAGCAGCCAGCGTCAGCAGGCTTTTCAACTAGTTTTCCCATGAATGACAAAAATGATGGTGTCTAAAATATTAATAATATTTATAAATATGGCATATTTCATGTATTTCTGTCAGTAGATCGCTCATTTAGTAATCTTAAATTAGTACAGTATGTTTTAAGATGTGAAATGTCACAATCGTTTGTTGTGGATTTAACGAGGCTGACATCATCTAGCAAAACCATTAATTTTGATAATCATGCACAGAACATTTCTTAAACTTACTTTATTATATAGTCTTTGTAGTTTTAACTATTTGAAACTATTTTATTGCAAATATACAGTAGACTTTCAACTATCCTACCTAATGTTGCGCAAGACGTTCGAACATTCCCTATACTGCCAAAGACCGTAAATCTATACATAAAAATTAACCTATATATTGTAATAAAAGAAAGTATTTTTATTTATGGAAGGGGCCGTCCATAAAGTACGTCACGCCGCTCCTTCGTAAGAAAGTTTGACAGTTTGTGACAGGGGGGAGGGGGGGTCAGCAGGGGCGCCGAGAGCCAACACGGGCCCCAGGGCAGGACATCGTTGCGGGCCCCTTAATAAACAATGAATCGTGAAAAAATTGACATGGTCGGGGCGGCCGGGCCCCCTTACAAATGCGGGCTCCTGGCAATGACCCCGCCTGCCCCCCTCTCGGCGTGCCTGGGGGTCAGACCAAGTGTGACGTCACATTCTTATATATCTTTAATTTTATTTCTAATTTAATTTTTTATTTTTTTAGTAAAACATAATAGATTTAAAAATTATTTTCAAAAATTTTGTGAAACACTTGAATTAGTTTTATGTCAAAATAGCATGAAATGCATATCTTTTCAATGTGTTGTTCACAATTCCGCATGCTAGTTAGGAGCGCTAGTATACTGTTGCGAAGCCTTGTTTTATGTGTAGCCTTACCGGAAGTGTTAAAATTTCTTTGTTGTCTGCTGCATAATTATATTACTGATCAAAAAATTTGTAATTTGTATTATAATATTGCCAAATGAGCTTATGGCAGTCACCATGATTCGCAGGGCAGAACAATCAATGAAGATTTGGAAAGAACAAACTTCAAGTTTGCAGGTGAAACTTTAGCTGAAATCTGGTCGCATGTGTTTGTTGACCAATTTCCAACGGTTGCAGAATACATCAACCCTGAGAAATCTGAATTGGATCTAGCAGGACTGATGTCGAAAGATCAGGAATGGTTTGACAATCATGTTCACAACAGCCAATACTTCACTCAAATTGTGAAATGTCAGGACATAAAATGTTTCGACAAAGTACGGAGCTCATATTTCAACGTTTCACCTTCGAGATTCTTTCCTCCTCCAATCCCAATCAACCAAACAACAGATGGACTCAGAGCTTCAGAAAGAGCAGATGCAGATGCTCATAAATTTCTTTCATTGTTTGTGGCACAAACTCTCAAATTTGATGACATTATGCCAAGATCAACAGGAGTTTTAAAAGTACAACCATATGATCTTTATTGTCCATCTTTGCAAACCAGCTTACATGATCGAATTTGCAAAGTGTGCCACTTTTACATTACCTCACAAACAATGTTGAAGAAACATACAGGACAATACAGAGCTCGGGCGCAGGAGAATGTGTCAACCCAAAATTTTCCAGAATCAACTCAGATAAAACGCATCCGTCCTTTGAGTATCACTGCTAGAAGGCAAAGAGAACTCATGTCTATTATTGGCAGAATGGAAAATGCACATTCAGAGGATGTTGAGTGGTTGGATGAGGATGAAGTTGATCTGTCTGCAATTATCCTTCCAGGAAATGATGATGGGGAAAGATTTATGTCAGTCGTAACTATGGATGAACACTTCACTTCACCATGGATGGATGATGTCCAGTGAATATTTTTTTAATGAAACATAATTCACAGACCCACTATAAACATATTCAATATAGCTCAAGGGCTGCTCACATAATTTGTCAATCTAGTCCTTTTTTTTAGTCGCATTGTTTTGTTTCCATTTTTATTATTTAATCAATTGATTGAGTAACTGTTTCAAAGAGTAATGTGACAACTGTTGACAATTATTCTACTATTAAAGTCATTTAATAAACTAATAGTTCTTTTAATATTTATATTTTAAGGCAGTTTAATACAGGGGGGGGGGATGTCCCGAGATTGGTGACACTTTGTGATAGAGTTTTTTTTTTCTTTATTACTACAACTATTTATAATCATTCATTTTATTGCGTAGAAAGTATATTGCGACTTGTGCCACCGCACAAAGCGCCTAGCTAAAAGGGGTTGCGAAATAGTAATCTTGAAAACAGTTTTCAAACTCCGGGCAAGACTTAGGCAATTTACGACCCGCGGATTAAATATGATCGGATAAGTGCAGTACAATCCCCTCCGTTCATTTACACCGATAACGTTTAGATTTCATTTATTTTAGTTCAAATAAAGTATTATAAGCACTCCATTAATCTGCTCTAGATCCATCCCTTTGATCAAATTTAAGAACCCACTTGGTCCCTTCAGTGATTATAAATCTACATCTGTGATTGTTCATCTTATATTTCACTGCTCTACAAAATTAAAGCAAAACTTGCATTTACCTCATTTGTACATTAAAAGGTCAGGTTAATGAAATCAAAAAACAATCGGTAAATGATTATCTGTGGTTGTGAAACTGCATAGGATCAAGTGAGTAAAGAGAATGGCCTTTAAATTAGACCCCTCAGCCGGCGCCGCGCGCCGAATACGCCACCGAATTTTCGCCCGCCGTAAATCCGCCGAAAAATATACGGCACGCGCATTAGCCGCCTTATTTTGAACGCCGTTAGATTAATGGTCGCATTATTTAATCTTGCTGCACATGACCTTGCTGATCATAACCACTCTGTCTTGAAAAGCATTTCTGTTGATCACAAAAAACTGCCATGATGGTGCTGCAAATATGATAAAGACTTCAAAGCTTTTGAAGTCTATACTTGACTTGAAAAGAGAGGTTCAAAATACTCTCTCGCGTATTGGTCGAGTTGATATTAATAAATTTGTCTCCATGACGATGAAATTGACTTTTTAAGTGAACTCGCTACCTTTCTGAAACCATTTCAAGACCTAACCGATTTCTTCAGCTTTTCAATGCCAACCTTATCAACTAAAAGCTGATAAACTGCATCGCGTTTGTTTTATTCATGACAGTTATAAACTGATATTTTAAGTGCTTATCAAGGTACTGAGTGACAGAAACTAAATGAGTGGAATGCATTCATGCACTGTATTAATAGGACAGCATATAAACTGTTTTTTTCTGATGTTTTAAATAATAAAATTTTTCCCCAAATATTGTAAAATGTTTTATTGGTAATTTATTGCTGAAGTTTTATCAATTCATTATTGTCTAGGCTTCAGCCGAATTTTAGCCAAATATTTCGTAATCATCCGAAAATCAGCGCAAATGTCAATTGACTTAATTTACGGAGAAATCCGGCTAATCCGGATATCAGCCGAAAAATATGTCAGCCTGCCGAAATTAAAAAAAAAATCGGCTGGCAGATCTAGCTGTGGGTCGACAGAGGACTCGGTTGAAGATTTTGCCTGGCACAGATGCGATGCCCAGGCCCGTAGCCAGGTCAAAGTAAGCAGGGGGGCACCAATACCCGGCACGGGGGCATCTTTACTTTTTATTTTTTCCTCTTTTTCTTCTTTTTTAAGCGGGGGGGAGGCACTCCACATCTAGCGGGGGGGGGGCACGGCCCCCAGTGCCCCCCCTGGCTACGGGGCTGGCGATGCCCCGATAGTTTTGTGACCTTTATAGTAAGCTCTGTGAGATAACCTTCCGTCCTATTGGTTGGCGTGTCTTATTCCTCATAATCCTTTGAAAGAGTGACATCTTCTCTGCTGACGATTTAAGGCTGTCTTTAGTGCCTCCACCGAGGAGTCATTTGGTCTAAATGCATTCACCTTCTTCATCAGATGATGGCTTTCCCGATTTTCTCTCTGGTGGGCTTGTCACCGTTGATCGACAGGTCTGCTATTGTCACAGTTTCTGTGACGTTTGGATGAAATCTTCCTCCTCCCCCACCCGGCCGCATCATCAACCCAGGGAGAAGGTATCAAAGTGAATTAGACAGAGGGTCTGGTCAGCCAGAGATTAGTACATATATTCAACACCGTCTGGCGATATGTAACTTACCATGGAAAGTCACACATTCGGCTAACTAGCCGACGCCATCTGAAGAAAGATCAAAGCTGGACAGGGAAAAAATGTTTGTAACGAAGCAAGCGGGACAGGAGTGTAAACTGTCCACGTTTGCGGATCAGTGACCCACGCGATGGGTACTATGCCGGCTGTATTGGTTGATAGAGACCCACCTGGCTGCATTGGTTGATAGACGCCCAACTACCTGTCACAAGTCTGGCTGGATTAGTAAAGAAACAATTTTGATATTTTTAAACAATTAGTCAAACAAAGCAAGTAATCAGTCAGTCAGCCTGATTTTTTTTATCTTTGAAAAAACTATCAATCACATTTGTCAAATAAAGGAATGAACGTTGCTAAAGAAATGGGGAATCATATTTCCTCCCCATTGATCTCTGAGTCATTTGATCTACTTGCCTGGTACATGTTTGTGTTTATATTACGACAAGCATATGTATAAAAAAATAAATATGGTGTTAAAAATTGAGATAAATAACTCTTAACTATGTTGTTGTGTGCTGTTGTAAATACAGGCCCAAAATTAAGTATGTATTGACATTTGAAATGACTTTAATGATAAGCTCCAATTATTACTTTTGCAATTAGTGTCTCATGAATGATTGTACTTTCCTGGCTAAACTCGAAAAATTAATGTGTTTTGCTATATCATCAAATTCAGTAGTGAATCATGCCAAGTCTACTAGGCGCGTTTGTGATATATTTATATATTAGGGCTGCTGATTAAAGTGCGTTAATTTGCGATTAACGCGTAAAAAAATTGCGATTAAAATTTTTAACGCAATCCCTAAATGCGTTAATTTGACCAAAATGCTAAACGTTCGACAAATCGATAAATAACAGACTTTCACTCAACAATTTGAAGTTAAGGTCCGTTCACTTATTCAGTAGATCTACCACCCCCACCCTGTCGCAATTCGCACACACCCTCACCCCCCAGGTATGTCGACAAAAGCCCCTCTTGTAAAATAAAATGAAGACGTTTTTGTTCTATAGCCCTTCGACAAGTAAACGACCTGCTCCCTTCCCGGTCGATGTAAAAAGAGAAAAAGTTTCATTCACTATATTACATTCTATACTGTAGTGTATTGGTGGAGGTACTATAGTCTATTGTTGAAGATAAAAAAAAATAACAAGTGTATAATGAACCCGGTTATAATTAGATCAAAATAACGAAATGCTAGAAATTTTGTATCATCATTTTTTTGCGCATAATTTTGTATCGCATTTCGATAATACAGCATCATGCTGGTCATGTTTGCAACAGTTGCACTAATAGTTTCATATACATGACACCTGAAATCAGTGTCTAGACCAGGCCCGTAGCCAGGTCAAAGTAAGCAGGGGGACACCAAGGGGGCGCCTTCTCATTTTAGCTACTTTTTCTTTATTTTTTCCTCTTTTTCTTCTTTTTTAAGCGGGGGGGGGCACGACCCCCCAGTGCCCCCCTTGGCTACGGGGCTGATCTAGACTAAGCTGGTGCACACAGCTGTACATGAGACAGTGGTTGTATTTTTCAGAATTATTGTGACATTAAGTTAAATTTTATATTTTATATTAGGGCTGTTGTTTACTGCAATTAAAGCGTAATTAATGCGTTAAAAATGTGCGATTACATTTTTTTTAACACAAACACCTAAATGCGTTAGATTTTATCCAAATCCTAGCATTTCAGAGTTGCAGAAACAATAAAAAATATAAGTAAATAACCCAATTCTGGTCTCAATAACTATATCAATAGACATATATGCTAATAAATCTGTTACAATTAATTATACTTCTTTCGTAAATTATTCTGACTTGTTTATTGTGTCAATTTTATGCTATGATATTATGAAATACTAGTTTGAATACAAACGAATGTATTATATTGTGTCGATTAAAATGTGCGTTAATTTGCGATAAAAATTTTAATCATGCGTTAATTTCGATCAATTTTTTTTTTAAATTGATCGATAGTAACGCATGATTAAAAATTAAAGACAATCATGCAAGGTACAACCAACGGAAGAAGGAAAAGAGGAAGACAAAAGAAAAGATGGGAAGACAACATCAAAGAATGGACCGGCCTGTCGTTCGTCGACTCCCAAAAGGCAGCTCAGGACCGTAAAAAATGGCGGGAACTGGTTTTCAGTCAACAACGGTACCCCAACGACCCACTCACGGGTTAAGGGATAAAGAAAGAAAGAATATATACATATATATATATATATATATATATATATATATATATATATATTCTTTCTTTCTTATATTTAACCTTAACCGATATGGTCGTTTGGGGGAATGTATGCTTTCGCACGTCCTTTCTGTGGGCGTATAGACTTGGTGGCACCCATCTCCAAATCAGCGGCGAATATTTTTTGTCTTTACCAGGAATAGATCCTAGTACGCTAGCATCTGAGTCGAGTTCACTATCGCCTTCGCCTTTTTTCCAGATTTAACTTGCCGAATGAGCGCTTTGCTGTAGCAAAATTGGAAGGAACTGTCTAAGCAATACGCAGACTGACGAGTGTATGACTAAAGCCCCCCTTGGATAATCTCTACACCGCACGTGACCGCCCTATACCCGTCCCTCATCGCAATAATTACAGATTAAATGAAATTCACCAATTAACTAATGACACAAAATGAACCGAAGACCTGCAAATTACCTGCAACATGGAAGATATTAATCATTAGTATTTTGAAAAAAAAAAAAATCAGAGTAGCACGTGCTCTTATATAAATAGAACTTTTTTTAATATGATGAAAAACCAAACATTGAGAAAAACATTACAAGTACAACAAATAGTAAAAAAGCAGTGCTATTTTTTTGTAAAAAAATAGGTGCCGGTACTCAGTGATGGATTGCCTAACTTTTAGCTACCAGTTCGCAGTTTCGCATTTTATATTTTAATTCTTATTACGCGCAATTTTAAAATAATTCAATTGTAACAAATTAATAATATGATAAATAATAAATGTTAAAATATAAAAAATAATTTTTCCCCCACATTGAAAAAGGTGCCGGTACGCCGTACCGGTGCGTACAGGCACAAAAAAAAAAGCACTGGTAAAAAGGAAACATTTTCAATTTCCACCAAACCAGTCTTGAAGTATGGGTTCATCGGGAAGGGGTAAGTAATTTGTTCCACTTGTTTGAATCCGGGCGGCAGATAATCTAAGTGCGGCTCTAATAAGGAGTATAACTGGTGAGCGTCTTAATTTTGCAAATAATACCGGGTAATCATTTTTATTGGATCAAACGTCTGTCGACTCAATATTGAACATGTTTATTTTGAGCTGTCAATCCACGTACAAATTCAGGGTAAAATCTTGCCGAACTTGTGATAGTTTAATGACACTTTATAAATGCTTCAGCAAATTTAGGGAAAGATAGAAAGCCACTTATTCAATGATAGCTAATAATGATTCATCTACAGTAAAATTTTATTTTGCACGAGTAATACTGAATCATTCTCAATAGATTTAAAAATCGTTTGTGAATCTTTATAATTAACATATGAATATGTTTATGTATAGGCAGTGGCGCCGAGAGCCAACACGGGCCCCAGGGCAGGACATCATTGCGGACATGGTCGGGTCCCCTTACAGATGCGGACCCCCTGGCAATGACCCCCCTGTCTGTGTATAGGTGTATGTTTCACTTGGATTATGATGCAAAATTGTAACATTTTTTATTCTGAAATTAACTAAATATTATTTAACTTTTTAGTAAAGAACATTTCCTTGATGGTTATTCAGGAAAGATGACGTAAAAATGTATCTGTTTCTGTAGCCACACCTTTCTAAGGGATTAAATGGCAGCGGCTAGCCTCAAATGTCCGAAGTCAGATGGAGCGGCCGTCCAAAACTGACCCGTGTTGGAGGCTTAGGAGGATCGAGCAGGCGCTAATTGACCAGTTCCGCACTGGGCATTGTCCTATAGGCGCGTACTTTGGGAGGTTGAGGCCCAATGTCGATACCCTTTGCCGTCACTGCAGGGAGGTGGAGGAAACCGTGGATCACGTGCTTTTCGAGTGTCCCGGGCTGGCGAACC
The DNA here is from genome assembly GCA_021962125.1 of Bulinus truncatus. Taxonomy (NCBI): domain Eukaryota; kingdom Metazoa; phylum Mollusca; class Gastropoda; family Planorbidae; genus Bulinus; species Bulinus truncatus. The sequence continues at coordinate 1,951,467 of JAGDYQ010000102.1, forward strand.
AGTCCGGAAGCTTGCTGGCCATTGGGCTTTATGGCTGTCTCCAGATGTTGAGAGACACAGCAAGTCTGATCTCACGGGCTCTAAGAGACTTAAGTCTCAGCCCGCAGTTTCACTGAGAGAGTTCTAAGAGAGCCTCATAAATAAAAGGACACGAATTTTTGTTGGTGACAGTTATCTGATCTTAGAGTGGTGGTGTGTATTTTGTGAGTTTCTGTGTGCGAGTTTTTCTCAAGTGTCATTTGATGCATGTGGTTCAAGAGGCAGTTGAGTTGGGATGTTGATCTTGATAAGAATGCGGACATATTGTGAAGTATTGACAAAGGAGATAAATTAAGAGGCCCAACAAGATCCTGTACACAACAGTGGTTATGCGCTGAATAACACAGCTCTTAATGACATTGCACTATCATACATACACAAAGTTTCAATAAAGAATTCAGCCTTGCCTGCGCTCTGTTATGTTTTTTTTTTAGTTTTGTGTTCTGATTGGCACATACAGTACTTTTCAGCTACTAGCCTCCATTTAATTATAAAACTTCAGATTTGCATGATGTTATTCTTAAGATATTAAAGTAAAAAAAAAGAATTTTTTTTTTACTTGCCAAGTTTGTATTTTTTTTTCCAGATTTAGTTTTTTAATTTATGAAATAATTTTAAATAAAAAAAGTAAATCTGCCCTGAAGGCCAGCAGATACAAATAAAACACTAATTTTAATAAGTGACAATCCACATATTGTGTTATTTTACACATCCCATTAACAAGTCATTCCCTGTAGCCCTTTCCCATGTAGACAAAATTAAGGCTTATGTATTATTTTTTTGCATTATATAACTGTCCCCCTCCCCTATAAATGGTACATAATACTTACAGAATCCCCCCCCCTCATGTGTAACTATATAGTTTGTTACAACTATAATTATCTCAATGATTTATATCAAAGTAATTTACTTTAATAAAAAAACAACAGATGTATATTTTTTTTAAAACTCAATAATTGTAATCATCTTTATACAAAATATTTACATAAATTTAAGCACTTGTATCACATGTATATACATTATATATATATATCTTAATTAAATTTGAACTGAATATTTTATTGTTAAGCCGATAAAAGAAATGGACCACATCCAATGAGAAGATTTCGTCGAGTGAAATGCAGACCCAGAACAGTTGTGGACTTGGTAAAGAATGTTCCTAATAACAGAGAAGGGCTGTCATTGCTAGAGTAAAAAAAAAAGCAAACCAAGGAAGATTTAATATTCTAAAAAAATACAATTTTGTAAAAAAATTTGCTTAACTTAAAAAAAAAATTAAACAGTAAAAATCATATTATAGTAACAGTTATCTTTTATGTATAAACAGTAATTAAAATTTAGAGTGTTTAAACATGGAAATACAGCTATAAGTGAAGAAGTCATACGGAAATTTCTTATCATTTTGATAAAGAGTGAAGCCAAATGCCTATTTAACACACCCACAACAATATATGAAACCAATTGTACAAATTTTAATGGGTCTTTCATGCCTCTTCACACTACCCTCATATTAAGAGTATAACGGACATCCACAGTTTCACTCTAGTGTCATGAGTGGGTGGGAGGGGTGCTAAAGAGTGGCAAATTAAATTTATATAATTCCATGTGTTCATAATAGCTTACACTGGCTTACAAAATCATCTTATAGCAGAGACCTGAATAAGTTATTGAATTAAATTGGTTTATTTATTCATATAATGAAATTGAGAAGAAATAAAATTATACAACCATTAATCTTACAAAGACTGCTTGTAAAACCATTTATCTTATAAGACTGCTAATAACTCACATTGTGACATTACTTGGTACACTGGTGTCCGTCTCTGTATCTTGTTCTGAAATAACTTTGTGTAAGTCCCACAGCCTAATACTATCATCAAGACCACCTAGATCAAAGTATTCAATAATTCTAATGAGTAAGTAAATTACTTGAAAATTAGGATGTGAAATTCCAAAGTCACAGACATTAAATAACAAAGAATAAAAAGAATGAGAAATTTTTTATTGAACACTAAAACGACGGATTATTTGAATTACCTTTAACGACTGAAGCGGTCATTTTGACCGCGGTAAAAATTAACAAATTATGTCCTATAATAATTATTTTTATTATGTGTAACAACTAAAGAAACAATATCTATAGAATTATAAACAGTATACTTTAGAATATAAACGTACGTAATTACATTCTGTTCAATAGTCATCATTTTCACCGGTGTTAATTGATTGAAATAATGAAAAAAGATCAATTAAAATTATGCTCGATAGTTATAATTAGGGAGCGACCGATAATCGGATCGGTATCGGACCGATACTGGCACTATCGGTTAATATCGGATCGGCCGATTTTTGTAGGGAGCGACCGATAGTCGGACCGATATTGGCACTATGGGTTAACTATCGGACCGGCCGTTTTTTGACTGCCGATACATTGTTGTTTTTTTTTCACAAATCTAGTAACTCTAAACTGGTTTTGGTTTACAGAGTTAAAGTTTACTTACAGACTTCCAGTTAACTGTTCACCTGAGTGAAGTGATTTACTGATTTAATTTAGTGTTTTTAATTTTTAAACTTTTTTAAAAAAATGCTACAAGTAAATTCAGTAAAAATTACAAAGATTAACGAAGAAAATTATTTTAATTGTATCACAACTTTCACAAGTTAGTGAAGTTACAATTAAAAATTAATACTTTTTTACTTTTTTAGTTTGACATTAATTATTTACAACTTTATCTTACTTTTCTGTTTGTGTACAAGTAAAAAGTAAAAACAACAAATTGTTTGTTATAAGTTTAATTTTAAACAATAAACATGCAGATTTCTGAGATTATGCAGGCATGGTTTGTGTTTCTGACTTCGGTCTTCTAGTCTGTCTTTTCCAATCTTTTGTCTCTTCTAATCTTCTTCATCTGCAAGACACCCTTTCATTAATAGCAAAATATCGGTATCGGTGAAAATGCTGGGGGAAAATATCGGTATCGGACTATCAGTATAATGGCATATCGGTCACTCCCTAGTTATAATTATAAAAACAAATAGTGTGGATAGAATTATAATGTCATTGTTATCATTAGCTGTATGGACAGGTACTCCATTCCACCAATACATGTTTTACAATAAATGTTCTCGATGCAGCATTCTTGACATTTTCCATAAGTAGGCTTCTCACATGATGAACACAGATCTTGTGTTTTGTTACGACAAAAAGAACATTGATGGCGTTTGCTACTCCTTGCTCCACTTTTCACAGGAATGCAAGTTGGAATTTTTTCAATTCGTGAACAAGGTTCAAAATATAAGACTGTCTAGAAAAGCTGGAAGAGTTGCATAATCAAAATAATATAAATGCGTTTATAGTTGATGCTGATCTCATTGTGAACAGGCGGCTCATTTGGTCCAGAACGTCCACTCCACACTTAGAAAAATTATAATATTGCACAGTATCTGGAAGTTTTTTTTTGTTTCACCAATTTCAACATGTTTTTGCAAGGAACTCAATATACAGACATTTAGGGAGCGACCGATAATCGGATCGGTATCGGACCGATACTGGCACTATCGGTTAATATCGGATCGACCGATTTTTTTAGGGAGCGACCGATAGTAGAACCGATATTGGCACTATGGGTTAACTAACGGACCGGCCGTTTCTTGACTGCCGATACATTGATGTTTTTTTTCACAACAGAGTTGCAGAAAAAAAATCCGCAAATAACCCAATTCTATAACCAGATCAAACAAGATTTAAAAAAAAAAAAGGAAAAGAAACCCATACACAGAAATTGTCATGTCCACAAAAATTGCATCAGCGATATGACCTTGAAACAATAGGATTGGCATTTTTACTAATGTATGACCTTGAATGATACAATTAGTGAACATATGTGTGTACTTTTTTTGGGATGGGAAGTTGGGGGGGGGGGGGGTAGAAACAAGACTTGCGTGTGGGCGAAGTGTTACGAAATATGATAGGGAATGAGTGAGCATGGGTTGACATACGTCATTAGCTGTAGCACGAGAAAAACACGTGTTTGGCATTGTTGTTGATTAAAAAAAATATCGGTATCGGTAAAAATGCTGGGGAAAAATATCGGTATCGGACTATCGGTAAAAAGGCAGATCGGTCGCTCCCTACAGACATTCTTTTTTGGCTTGCAACAGTAAATTGTGAGTGTTTTTTTTACCATTGATGAGCACTTTTGAAGAGAAACGTTCTGGAGTTGTGTCTTTACAAATTGCTGGCAACTCTCTTCGATTCTGCCTTATCTTACCAACGATGGATGTGCTTTTGGCACATAGTGGGTCAGCAAGTTTTTGCGATGTAAAGAAGTTATCGGTTGTAACATTTCTCCTTTCAAAAGGAATGGATCAGTAGCTTCAAAACCACATATTCACCAAGTTGCAGACTTTTATCAGTCTTCATCTTTACCGAGGTACATCAAACCGTTCAGAAAGTATTTTGTTTCAAGATCTACTGCCAACCAGAATATCAATCCGAACTTGTCTGGCTTATTAGCTATATACTGAATGAACTTGCAATGTGTTTTGCACTGCAACAACTGTTCGTCAATTGTGATGTTCTCACCTGCTGTGAAGCATAGCTGAGAGTTCTGAACGAATGGATTCCAAAGATCGCAAAGCAAGTGTGAATTTGTCATTGACAAAACAAGCTGAACAAGTCGACTTTTGATCAAACCGCAGGAATCTCATAATCTCCTTGATGCGATCACGAACCATGGTTTCAGCAAATATAGGAGGTCCCCACTCTTTTGACCACATTCAGGTCTAATGTTGAAGCACACAAGGTTCCTCTTGCATACACCGAAGCAATAAATGCTTCAAGTTCTTCTATGGAAACGTTCCAGGAATTTGATTGCAATTGACGATGAGCTTCCTCAATGGTGCATTTTTGAATAAACTTTAACATGGAATCAGAAAACAACAAACGCCATGATGAAGCCTCATTCTCTCAAATATGTCTGTTTGAATATGAAGTTGGATCGGCTCTTTCTTTCAAAATGTTTTGTGAAACAAATCTTACAGGAGTTACAGTGTCTTGATCTAGAATTTTCCACATAGTTCCATCTGGAGCACAAAGATTTACCGAAATTGGTGATTGACGTTGTTCGTGAACTTCATTTGACATATCACTATCGCCAGCATCTGCATCATCTGAGATAGGGTTTTGAATGTCATCAGTATCCAATACCTCACATTCACTATTACTACTATCATTACCTGAAGCATCATCAAGTTGTTGCAAAATTGCAAAACACTCTTGAGCACTAAACCTCTTCCTACGAGACATCATTGCTATCCTTCGATCAAATATCCAAAAATATTTCTTTATAGAATATTATTATGAAAATTATAAATTTTCAAACAATTTTCATCAAAAATGTTCTAAAAACTAAAATTTACTTTTTTTATATAAAATATTATGAAATTTCAAAACATTGTTCAACTAAAAATGTTATTTCAAAATAAGGATGCATTCGGAGGATGTAATATGCTTATGCAATAATGATGACATCAGCTGACAGCGTCACTAGATATTAATCAGTACGGCGGTCATTATGACCGCTGCAGTTGTTCTAGGTTAAACTTGTTTTTTTTTTATAATTATTATAAAACCAACAATAAAAATTTTCTATAATTTTAACAATGTTATAAAGATATGAAAAGTCATAAAATTTCAATAGTCTGGGGTTAGCTGTTTAGAAGTAATTAAACCGCAATGTAGCCATGCGGTCAAAATGATCGCTGCCGTCGTTCTAGTGTTAATAAATCTGAAATGGTGTTTAGTATTGTTATGTAACACAAATGTAGTAGAAGGAAAGGATTTATATTTCTCTAACATAAACAGGTAGAGCTGGGTATAGCTAGTTATTAAAAAATTACTGAAATATTATTAAAATAAAGAAATCAACAAATTTCCAAGAAATATATGGTTTTGTCAACTTTAATTTTTCCATTTTAGAAAATAAAAAGTCAAAGAGCAATTGTACTGACTTTTTTATTACCAGTATTTTGTCCTAAAATGATCTTGATTCTTAGGAAAAAAAAAATCTTTGTGAAAGTTTATCTTTTCCATATCTTGTCTGAAGATCAAAAATTGCAAGCCAAAAATTTTAAAGTACAGAAATGAATAGTTCTGGACACTACCCCTTTACTGGACCTTCTTTACCTGCTAAAATCCTGCAAACCCTTTTGTATAATACATGTATTTCTAATTTTAGAAAACAGTCAACCCAAATTAGGTTCGATCTTCAGTGAGAACTAATGGAATTTTTCAGGTCATGGAGAAAGTCCACTCTTTATTTCCTGTGGTGCCCACATAGCCGTTGCACAAGAGATTATACAAAAACCAACTTTTAAAAAAACCAGTTGCTGAAGGTCAATTTCCCAAAAAAAAAAAAAAAAACGGCGAAAACCGGTTGTCGGTTTTACCAAAAATAAGTGAAATAATGGATATTTAAAGCAATCTATCAATAATTATTATCAATGTATGTCGTATATTATTAAGGTTCATGATAAAGAATAAAGTAAAATGTAATTATGTCAACAATTTTTACGTAAAACAATAAATACAACAAAAAAAATTATCAATAAGACAAAAAAAAATACTACTACTGGGTACATAGGCTATATATTCATTTAAATCACATTATGAGTAAACAAATTTCTATCATGACCTTTAAACTGTTCAAATTTATTTGGCAGACACGAATAAGACTTAATTCTTTCCTGTGTTTCATTAATATTATGCTATAAATATACGTTGGCTGTCAAAGACACGAGGTTTGGTTTGCCACTCAGACAAGTTCTGAAATCAGCCACTCAGACAAGTTCTGAAATCAGCCGTTGTTATGTAGACCTCAGTATAGAGCTTATTTATTAATAGTTGCCGTTGTTATGTAGACCTCAGCATAGAGCTTATTTATTAATAGTCTATAGATGTTACAGTTCTTTTTTTACTCATTTGATTCATTTTCTCTCTCTCTCTCATCCTCTGTCTAAGTTTCTAACATTATATATGTAACACAGTACATATCCACCTCTATGGACCCACATGGAGTGCCCATTTCAAAACATTCCTCCACTGTTGCACTCTAAATTCACTCCTTGCCCCTCCCTTCATACAATTATCTCCCCACTTACCCCCCTCTTATACCTGAGATGTATTAGTTACAATAGTCATTACAGCGGCTGTACGATGGTCCTGCCTTGTTGAGGTTGAAGTCAACTTGAAAAAATAGCCTCATTCTGTCTATTGTTTAGTAATGAACTAAAGAGATACCAATTATTTACTCCCCCAACCCCCTCTCCCGTCTCAATGAGATGCCCGCTTCAAGTTGTATACTTCCCGCAAGTCAACACTAAATTCGTGTGCTAAAAAAAACATCGGTTGTTCTGTGGAATTAGTAAATGGCTTGGATCTAGGCATGATCTAGCCCTCTTTTTAGGTCGAGGCAACGGATGCATAAATTTCTGTGTGTATATACCCCCCCCCCCCCATGATCCTCAACTTACCCCTGCTCTCTTGTATTGCTAAACAATTACTTTCTAACAAAGACAATGTACACAGATGGGACTGAGGAATTCATTGGGAAGTCACAGTTTCCCAGTTTTCTCTGTAATTTAGTAAAATTTATCAACATTTTTTGCTAACTGTTTAGTTCTCGGCTAAAATTAGCTTTTAAAGCCTGAAAAACCGATTGTCGAATGCTTTGAGAATAGTCAAAGAAACGGTTTTTCGCCGCCTGTTTTTATAAACAACAATCCCTAAGTTGCACTATTGGCTATGGTGGGGGTGAAAGAAGGGCACTACAAAAAACTGTCCCAATAGTGGTTTAATGTATCTAATAGATAAAACTATTACATATAGAAACATCTATTGTTTAAAATCTCATGAAATTCAGATTTCAAAATAACCATTAATATTGAGTAGCTTCATTATAATTTTTCAAAAATACCCATTAAAACTGGCAAGGGTATTAAAGCACAATTTAGCACTGGTAGCAAGCTGGTGAGGGTATCTTTAGTCAACCTAGTAGCAAATAAGTTAAACTGGCCTAACCACACCAATATATCTAAAAAAAAAGACACAAAAAAATTATTAGATAAAATGAGACAACTTTTGTGAAAACAAAAGGAACAACTTACCAGAAGCTAAAACTGAACCATCTCTGCTAAAGCACAAACAGTAAACAACATTTGTATGACCTTTCAACTGAGCCACAACTGCCCCAGAAGCAAGGTCCCAGACAATTACAAGGTGATCAGCCCCTGAAGATAAAAGGATGTTTAAATGTTTTCAAGAATAATATACTGAAGTGAAATAAAAGGTTAAAAAAGTCAAATATTTATAGAAATTATGTCTTAAAAAAACAACAACGTGCTATGCATTATTTCTTTCACTTCTGTCTTGTATATATATTTCTACTGCCATATATCTCTAATTAAATTATACTTTGACTGAGCTCTTCACTATTTCAATCAATTAATGACAACGCTCCTCCTCTGTTTAGTCCCTATGTGTCTAGTCTTAGTTATTTTTTTAGAAAATTGTAAGTCCCTAATACTAGCCGATAGCATCCATGTCATTCAGAGCTACAAAACATCGTTACTACACAACTTTCTATCAATGCATCTAAACTACTGCATCTTTTCAATAAAACCCCCACTTTTCAAAATTATTGCTAGCATCAAGTCAACTGTTACCTTATAAAGTATTCTGAGGGCAGGGAGTCAACAGTAAGCTAGATATTTTTTTATTAATTTTCCTGAGTGAACTAAAAATGCCTTAGGCAGAAGGCTGTGGAAATACTATACTTGACTGGAAAATAGCACTATGTCCAGGTGTAGTGCAATAAATCTCCCCCTTCCACTAATTTCTTAGATTCACAACAAAATGGTCATTTTTGACTGTGTAAGTCTAGGCTAATTAACCCACCTTAAAAGCTGAAAATGGCTTGTTTTCAAATTCTAAAGAATTCTAAGAAAAAAAAAATTTCGCCACTGGTTTTTAAAATCCCCCCCAAAAAAAGCACTTTTCTTAATGTGCAATTTTGCAATTTATCAGTAATGATGTTTCATGATATATTTATTTACGTAAATGTGATGAATGAAGTTGGAAGACATGCTCAGTCCAGTATATTATTTATGTAATAATTTTTGACAGATACAGTTCATTTGCGCCCACACTTTTATTTATTTAAGAGATCATAATTTATATAAATATTTCTCTCATCTGAGGAATTATTTTTATACTCTTTGGTATATTTAAAAAAAAAAAAGACCATTTTATATTTTTTTAAAAAAAGACCATTTTAAGTGATTTTTGGAATTTCAATTAATTGACTCCAATATTTTAAAATACTATATATTTATTGTCAGAAATAAAAACAAGTACTAAAAATTTCACATAGACCAGACCTCAAAAAGTAAGTGATAATTACAAAACCTCATACATGTACACCCAGAAGACAAAGCAGGTTTAAAAAAAAAGCCTATAAGAATGCAACGAAACTGAAACAAAACGATTCTTAAATGAGTTCATAATTTTACCTCCTCCTGCCAAATACCTCCCATCTGGACTGAACTGCAGACAGTGAATGGTGCTCTGTTAAAACATAATTCATTAAAAAATCAGGAATTTTTTTATATTAATAGATTAAAATTTTCCATTTGAATCTGCAATACATACAGAAAGAAAGACTTTCGAACCTTTAGTAGAAACTATCTGGCTGAAAGCCAAGCTTGGCACTAATTACGCAAAAAAGAAACACCAAAATTATGGTTATGTTTGTTTAGTGTAGCCTAGAATATGAGCGATCCGAAAATATGTTTTGTGGGTAAAAAATCAAGTTAAAGAATATGAAGATAATTGATAAATTTAAAAAAGACATAACTTTTAAAAATTTGGACTAGTGCTAGATTTTTTTTACAAAATGGTCTGAGTTGAATTAGAGATTCAGAAATGCTAAATAACACTATATAACACAATTTAAGGGTTATATTTCAACTGCTTAAGTCTTAAAAACTAGCGAAAAAGGACTACATTCAGCACAAACATTTTTTGGCCACAGCCCTGAAAAATGTCATATTAATTGAGACAAAACAAGGAAATACATGTATATATATTTTCATTCATGGTTATGAAAAAAAACACTACATGATAAACACACAAAGACAGTCAAAATCACTTTTAAAGGTTCAGAGATTATTAGGTTTTCTAGATTTGCGAGTGAACTTCAAATCGATTTCTCAAAGAAACACCTAAATGTAGTCCACATTCATGTTTTTGTTATACTGTCCTTGTTAAGAACGTTCAGGTCAAAGTCCAGTATATCTTGAAATTTCGTGAAACCACCTTGAGGCCCATCAGGAATGACACCATTTTGAAATATCAGATAACCACCCATCCATAGTCGTCATACTACAAGGTACTTAGCAAAATCTTTACAATTCTTGATTCACGTTCAATACTGATTAGTTTTCTAGAATATTCTTTCAAAAATTTTTGTTAGAACTTTCTAGGACTATCATACAAGTATTAAAGCACAGCAGACTCGAACCAACATTTTGGTTTATGTTATTGCTGAATAAGAGAATAACAAATGCACTTAAAGAGCAATTATTGATTAAGAGAGGATCAAGAGGTTGTTTGTACCCAGCATATAAATTTTGCTATGTGTCTGGACAATTTATAAAGAAAAGAGCCTAAAAGTATTCCATGAAATCGGACAATTCCAGCAGTTCAAGAATATTCTAGAAGACTTATAAGCATAGAATATGAATAGAGATTTTTCAAGAAAACACACATTTCAAAATATCATTATCCTGATCACATAAACAAAGCTATTTTCTGTTTGTTTTAGACATTACGAATTAGGAAAACACACTCTGAATACAAGTACAAAACAAACATTTAAATTTGTTATATAGTGTAATTAGTAATGTTACCCTGACAGCAGAATAACAGTAAAGTGAGATAAGTGCCCTAAATCGGAAATTTTGAACCAAAGTTGAGCTATAAAAAATAGAACTGTTAAAGTTGCTACTATTTCATGAAATAAACTGAATTAAAATAATAACTCTAATAAGCAATGGTTAATATTCGTAAATTTTACATGAAATATATAATATGGAACACTTTTATAAAATGCTGGCCCGATATTTTTGTAAAATACTAATCATTTAGCCTGTCTGAATTTAAAACTCACCCAGTCCATAAAGTACAGACATATCATTAAAAATACACACAAGAAAAAAGTTATTTTTAAAATGCACTATTACGGAGACGGTTTTAAATAGGACTAAATGGGAGCTTTTTCTTTCTGGAACCATTTTTGGCAGGTCTATATCTACGATTGATAGATGTGTGTATGTATCAGTATATAAATTAGGGAGCGACCGATAATCGTATCGCTATCGGTATCGGACCGATATTGGCACTATCGGTTAATATCGGATCAGCCGATTGTTGTAGGGAGCGACCGATAGTCGAACCGATATTGGCACTATGGGTTAACTGTCGGACCGGCCGTTTTTTGGCTGCCGATACATTGTTTTTTTTTCACAAGAGTTGCAGAAAAAAAAATCAGTAAATAACCCAATTTTATAAGTTGATTAAAAAAAAATATCGGTATCTGGGGGGGGGGGGGGGGGGTAAACAAGACACGAGTTGGCGAAGTGTTACAAAATATGTGAACTTGGCTTGAAATACGTCACATAGCACGAGAATAACACGTGTTTGGCATTGTTGTTGCTTAAGGGGCTGTCCATTAATTACGTCAACAAAATAGGGGGAGGGGGGGGTCAGAAAAATTTTGACAATTGTTGACAAGGGGTGGGGGGGAGGTCAAGAAAAGTTGACGTCTACAATGTTACTTTTTAAATTTAATATAATTACTTAATAAATAGGAAAATTAAGCAGCGTTTGTAGTGTTGTGTTACACACTCGCTTAACATTCAGTATTTTAATTAAACTAACTATATTCCTACTAATTTTGCCACATAAACATTTTGGAAGCCACCTTTTTAGGGGGGGGGGGTAATAAAATGTTGACGTAATTTTATAGGGGTCTCTGGAAGTTTGACAAGTTGTTGACAAGGGGGGGGGGGGGGGCAGGTAAAAATCGCCTAAAATTTGTTGACATAAATAATGGACAGCCCCTAAAAAGAAAATATCGGTAAAAATGCTGGGGGAAAATATCGGTATCGGACTATCGGTAAAGAGGCATATCGGTCGCTCCCTAATATAAATGTATCAGTCAATAGATGTATGTGTCAGTATCTCCAATCAATAGATGTATGTAACAGTATCTCCAGTCAATAGATGTATGCGTCAGTATCTCCAGTCAATAGATGTATGCGTCAGTATCTCCAGTCAATAGATGTATGCGTCAGTATCTCCAGTCAATAGATGTATGCGTCAGTATCTCCAGTCAATAGATGTATGCGTCAGTATCTCCAGTCAATAGATGTATGCGTCAGTATCTCCAGTCAATAGATGTATGTGTCAGTATCTCCAGTCAATAGATGTATGTATCAGTATCGCCAGTCAATAGATGTATGTGTCAGTGAGTCTTTCTGTATCTCTTGTTAGTAGATGTTTGAGTCACTGAGGCAGTATCTTCTGTCAATAGATGCTTATCAGTGTCAGTGTATACTTCCTAACAATAGTTGAGTGTATGTGTCATTAAATGTGTATGTGTCTGTGTGTATTGGTCTGTGAGTGCATCTGTTTAGTTATGAATGATAAGAATGCCCATCGCTAATTAAAAATTTACTGGCTAAAATGAAAGCCAACAAATGGAGACTAGTATAGATGGACTTTTTCTATAAGAGCAATGGCGAAACCTCAGATTTTTTACCAAAAAAAAAAAAACATCCATGAAAATCGAATTGCTTAAAAAGTATGAAAATGCTTTATAATATTTAAAAAATTTTAATTCAGGCAATAAATTTTATTATTTAACAAGTAAATCTATAATTATATTTCCTTTAAAATTCAATAGTGTAGCACATAAATATTGACATAAAAAAGCAGTCATATTGAAAAGACTGACTTTTAAAAATTGATCAATAAAACCAATGAATTAAGATTTACATTTATGGTTAATTGTTTTTAAGGCAATTTCGGGGATTAATTTCAAGGATATATTAGTGTTACTATGCTAAAAAATAGCATTAAAACGTTGATTGAAAGTAAAATTTTGTGAGTTTATGAGTTGTTAAGAAATTTAGTGCCCTGTCAGTTGTCATTTTTTGTAATAAATTTCAAAGTAAGAAAATTTAGGAAGCTCCTCAGAATTTAATTCTATTTGATAATGATAATACCTTTTAAGAGAGAATTTTTTTAATACGACAAATTTGTAAAGCTTACATCTTATTGCTAATTAAGGTCTTAAGGTCATTTAAAACCCAACCACTATAGAAAACAAACTATAAATACAGTGGGTATTCGGTTAAGGAACTGTTCGGACAGCGAACAAATCGGGCAACGAACACTTTCAGGATAGATTTTTGTGTTCAGACAACGAACAATATTCGGATAACGAACAAAAACTACTTTTCTCTGAACTTTCAAAAAGCGGGAAATGTTAGGATCCATTTGTTCAAATCAGATGGAAGTCGAGTTTATTTCAAGGAACGCTTGAGTTATTTCTTTCAACGTTTAATTTCAAACGAAAAGGCAAAAAACTTCAAATAAAAACTTGTTGTTGTGGCCTGGAGCCGCTAGCGTTGAGCGATCACCATCTGTCGATGTTAACAAAGGTGGCCTAAAAGTAAACTAACGCCCCCCACATCCTGTTGACATCCGAGTTCCGCGAGAGATTTTTTTTTTTTACCTAAGTCCAAATTTACGAATGTTGAACTTGAGCTGTTTGTAATTTTATGAAAACCTCTCTGCTCTCGGAACACCCGACACCAGTCCTCAATTTGTTGTGCACTTACGCTGATACGTCATCTATGTAGCAGTGAGGCAGCACCGCCGATGCGTACTGTTAGTGTGCGATGACACTTTGGACATGTTCTTTAACGTCCAAAGAAAGGAAAAGGACTGATTAATAAGCAAGACTATATGTGTGTATTAAATTTGTAATAAATAAACTTACTTAAAAAGTTATACTTGTACAAGACATTTTTTAAAAATTAAATTTGTAGGATCTGTAGAACAAATTAATCGAATTTCCATTAACATATATGGTAAATCGATGATCAGTTAACGAACGATTCGGATAGCGAACATAATTGTGGAACGGATTAAGTTCGTTAACCGAATACCCACTGTATATATAAAAATCCTCATGCCAGAATCAGGAAGTGACTTCTGCCAACCAGCGAACAACTGTAATGATGAAAGCAAAAACCAAAATAGGAAAATGGAATGTTCACACTATGAATGAAACAGGAAAGGCAGCTCAGGTTGAAAAGAAATTACCAAGTACAAAGTCCTGATACTAGACATATCTGAGTACTAATGGAACGGAACAGGTAGGACAGCATTGGCAAGTGGAGAAACATTAATATACTCGGTCCATGCTGAGGAAAATTATGATCACTAAGGATCAGTTGCAATGTTATCATCCGATGAAACAAGAGTTCTTATGAAATGACAGTATCTAGAAGGCTCATGACAGCATGTTTAGAATCCAAAGTACTTTTTTCCAACTAACACCAAAGACGAAGAGCAAGAAAAATTTCTATAATCAACTGCAGGCTATTTTAAATGGAACTCCAACATGAGACATTAATTTCTGAAAGGGAACATGAATGCAAAAATTAGAAGAATTAATAAAGAAATGTGCAAACAATGGGTACCCTAGCACAGAGAGAAATGAGAATGGGGAGCTATTTTCAGATCTCTGCACTATCAATGATCTAATCGTATGTGGCAATGATGTCAAGCATAAAGATAAACACAAGGAGACCTGAATATCAGCTGATGGCAATACCAAAAACCAGATAGACTTTATCACTATTTCCAGGAAATGAAGGACGCAAGACACAAGAGCAATGACAGGGGCTTATGCTCCTGAGACCAACACATAGTGGTTGGAACCATAAAACTGAGAGCCTTCAATTACACAGAAGACAGACCTTACATTAAATTTAACACTCAAAGACTACAAGAAAAAGACATCAGAGGTCTCCTTGATTTCCCTCAAAAACCATTTTAAAGCTCTTTTTCTCACCTGACGCCCACTTTTGAAAAAAAATGGCTCGTCTGTCTTTTAAGAAATGGCTTTTGATCACTTTACTTACATACTGTAGTTGTGTTGGGTGCTTAATGAGATGTTTAGCAACCAAATGTAGATGGTAGTCGGTGGATTACACAGTGCACACGAAATACATCTCGCTATTGTACTTTCACATGCAATAAAAATCCTCTGTGACGCCCAAGCATGGCTGGTGCATAATTTGTAGCAACTGATATAATATTTTAAAAGGTATAAAAAACTCTGAACACATGTAATCATAATTTTCCTTTGGTATTAATGGCTTTATGTTAATAAGTAACTCTTGATTCATTTTCTCTTCCTTTATAAATCTTACATATGCCAAAAGTAAGGCTTAATTCCTGGAAAAGTTGACTAGTGAAATTCACATTTTTAAAATAATCCCATAATGACTATTCAACATCTTGAGCCATGTCATCAATTTTGCATTGTACCGTACTTGTGTAGAACAGCATTTAGAATCTCACTAATAGCCAATGTTTCCATTTCTTGATATTACCATTTCTTTGAAAAGTAAGGGATAGGTGTGGTAAGTTTACAGCAGTTTTGAAACAGACATTCAATGAAGTTGCCTTGAAAGATATTGATTGAGAAAGGTAGAGAGAAGAAAGAGGAAGAACAAATTTGCTCCTCAGCAGAGAAAACTATTAAATAAATATTTGTTTTTAACTCAAAAAATACTTCTTTGAAGGTACTCCACAGTTCTATAAATAGAAGGGGGATGTCCGAAAAATGATTTTTCAATAATGACAGGGTTCTTGTAGAAAAATATCTCAGGAATCAGTTATAAATTAACCTTTTATCATGTTTATATTCAAATATATTCTGAAGAGCGTAGGGATATGTGTTATTTTTTCAAGATTAGAAAAAAAGCCCCATTTAAAACTTGCGATACTAAAAAATTTACCGGTAGTATGAAATAGAGTCTGGTATCGGTGGAAAGCTCATCATGTACACTGGCTTTCT
This sequence comes from Bulinus truncatus, assembly GCA_021962125.1. Taxonomy (NCBI): domain Eukaryota; kingdom Metazoa; phylum Mollusca; class Gastropoda; family Planorbidae; genus Bulinus; species Bulinus truncatus. The sequence continues at coordinate 1,967,723 of JAGDYQ010000102.1, forward strand.
TTTGCAATCACACATTGACCTAGATTAAACTAAGGAGAAAATTAGCCTTGAATAAGTCGTATCAAGCACTGATCACATGATTATCTTTACTTCCCCTGTTGTAAGAAGCAGTGGATGGCTGTTGCTGGTCATGTGACTATCGCAGAGATGGGGTTTACAGCCTGCTACATTTAATCCTGATGACAACTTTACACCATTGCTGCCAATCGATGTATATTGTTATTTGCTATTCATAAACCCTTTTGGGCCGCTACACTTGTTCATGAAGATAACTTTACGCCATTGCTGCTAATCAATGCATATTGTTATTGGCTATTCATAAACTCTTTTATCGTTTAATGTGTTATGAGTTATTTGAAATTTATTTCGTATCTTTTTCTATTTTCTTTTTATTTCCCTTAGTAGTTTTTGTTTTTACAACACCTCTAAGCAGCTTTGGATAATTTTAAACATGATATTGTATTTTTATTACTTTTTTTTTTTATAAACTATGACATAGTTACTTTTTGGGTTAAAAAAGTGTAATTTTGTGACATATTTTCAAAGAATGAAATTTTAAAATCAAATTATAGGTATCATAATGCAACTTTGCACAAATCTTTATGAAAAGTGTTCCAAACAAACGTTCAATTTTTATTTTGAAAAAAAAAGGAAAATAAATAAACTGACTCTGAAAAAAGTTTAATTTTATTGGGGGGAGGACAAGGTCTTGTGAACAGGAAATGTTGCAGCATTACATGGGGTGAACTGAAAAAGGCCACCCAAAACAGCTGGAGAGCTGATGAGACCCAAGTAATTAAAAAATAAGGTTATTTAAAACAGTAATGGATCTAGTTTTTGACATGGGGATGCATCTGGAAAATAACATAAAAATATTGGGGTACCAATGATATAAATAATGATGCAGGAAAAGAGTTCAACTTAGTTTTTTCCATTCTTAGGCATGATCTGTTGAAAAGTCTTTTAATGTGGGTTTGCTGGAAATACTTCTCAATGTTTTTAGTTTGTAAATTTCCAACACTTATTTCATTCTAAAAGGATATGTATATTGTTTACCTTATGGCCGGTCATTACACGAACACAGCTGCCATTGATCATATCCCACAGTCTAACTGTCTTGTCACTGGAGCCAGTAGCCACATAGTTAGAATTAGGGTGAAACTGACAACACTGAAATTGAAACCAATGTCTAATAAGTAGTTGTGAGAATAGGTAGTTAAAATGTATGCATTATTTGGGATTAATGTGATAAAAAAAATACATCTACTTAAGCAGATGTAGTTGAAGCGCCAAATCTAGCCAAGCAAAAGATATATACAAAAGCGCCACATCTAAGACTGAACGATATCTCCTTCCAAGGGTTTCATTTGCAGGGGAGGGAGCAGTTGTCATTTGAAAAAAATGGCAAACTTGTTTTCCAATTTTGTGTGTTGTTGTTGAGGGCCCCTATGAGGGTACCCTTGGCTTGTATCTAGAAGTATGAGGGCTGACTCAATTGGTGCTCGTATTTCTTTTTGTGTTTCTGCCACACACTGTCTCACCAGTAATTAGACGTACAACACGGGACGTTAATCAATCCAACAAGTCTTGTATGACAACAAAAATGGCTATTTATTTACATAGAGGCACCAGTCCATAACAGGGATCTGGTGGCTCATAAACATAAAGCAAAGATAATCCAATCTGCAGCAAAATAATCCAATATAAAATGAATAAGGGGAAAAATGACGTTATCACGATTTAACTCTCTGTCTTTGTCTCTCACTTGATCGACTCCTCTCTCACAAGACCACTCAGTCGAATCTCGACCGGTCACTACTAGGACCCTCAGTTGAATCTGTCAAAAACTCTCTTACATACCCTTTCACACGTGACCCCCTGACCAATAATTCATCTATGCTCCTTTCCCTGTCAATCAGGGGGTGGAGCCTAGATGGGGGGGGGGGGTGTACGTCATACCGACAAAGGACAAACGTAGCTGAACATCTATCCTTTGTCGGCGTCCGACCAGCAGCCGAGTGGTCAGAGAGAATCCCCAGTGGAATGTAGCACCTTTCTGTGACATTCTTCAGCGTTTGCTCAGTTCCTCGGCGTAGGGGCTCTTCATCTCTCTCTGCTGGCTACCGCCGATATGATGCAATTACGGGGGTGGAGAAATGGAACGTATACTATTGTACATTAATATGATTAGGGGGTGGCCGTGCGAGACAAGGATTGGAATAAAGTGGGAATGTTTTCGCCAAATTACTCACAACCAGTGACAGTTGTCATATAATTTACTGTCAAAAACAGCTCAAAAAAACGATCTAATTTGACTCCCTCCCCACTCCCTAATTCATGCAAAGTTTTTATTTTGTGGTATTTGTGCTGTCATGTGTTCCCAACGAATTAGAGTTCATTGGATGGATTATGGAACAAGAGGATGCTGATTTTTTTAACAAAATCATCTTCAGCAATGAGGCTAATTTTCATCAACAAAATTGTTCCATTTTGAGTTCAGAAAATCCACAAGTGATTGTTGAGCAAAATACATCCACAATAAATCACTAAATCAATAAATAAATTCTTTCAGTGTGATCATGGTTGGGAGCATCATATAACCATACTACTTCAAAAATGAGGCTATTCAGGCAATAAGTTAAAGGTGCTAACAATCCCAACATGATTATTTTTAGCCTTAATTGCAGAGGTCTTTGAGATGAAAGACATCTACTGATAGCAGATACAAAAAGATTTTCTGAAACATTTATTCATGTACATCTATTGACAGTAAACACAAATCTGTTGATAAGAGATCAGCACAAAATCACTGAAACATGTACTCATCTATTGACAGGAAATACATACAGACTCACTAACACAAACACAAATCAACTGACAGGAGATATATACTAATTATATTAGATGCTAGGGTTGTCTCAACTGGTTTCAAGCTTGGATTGAGGAGGAGCATTGGGCTAGCAACCCCATACTGCAAAAATAATTAAGCTACAGAAATCTCAACAATATCAATATCAAATTAGAAAATGTCTAGATTCTTCAACAGAGCACATGATGCAAACTGGTGACCAATCTTCTTTCGGCAAAGGCTAAAACAAAATGGGAACTTGGAATTTTGAATAATGTATGAAAACAGGAGTAACCTAGGTGGGCTAATGAAGTGAGAAAATACAATATCAGCCCGGGTGACATCAAAGTTTTCACTAATATGATAGATGATGTTATAAAAAATAAATAAGGCAGAAAATCATTTGATTTGATTGCAATTACAAAAAAAAGTACAGATTCTTTCAATTCTTGATTCGGATGAATTGTTCCATTGGGGCATTTGAATTTAGAGGATATACTGTACTGGCTTTAAACAAACTAATTTTTAAGTGTCACAGAGTGACTGTTTGTTATGGTATCGTTATACCTTTCCTACTGCCCTCGAAAGTGCGCAATGAATAGGGCATTCCTCTAGACCATGATGCTAAAATACTGGCCCACGGGCAAAATTTGGCCCTTTATGATAATTTTTTGGCCCCCACAAGTTTAAAAAAATAACATCTCATTATATACATACATATATAAAAATTTTATTTTTGACCCTCCAAATGTTTTTGACAGACAATAATGGCCCACAGAAAAAAAAGGTTTAGCACCACTGCTCTAGACCAACTCACCGTAGAAATTTACCATTGAAAGCCGTGACTATGTGACATAAGAGTAGAAGATTTGTGATGATGATCATGGCCATTGTAATTATTCATAGATTAATAATTATTGTGTTATGAAATTGGAACTGAGAAATTGGACATATTGTGTTAATGTAGATGTTATATGTAGTATAGAATTAGAGCCTATTAAACCAATAGTGTAGGTTCAAAATACTTATAACTTGTGTAATTATTTTACTGGAATACTGAGTTTGTCCACTGAGATATCTGATTAATACAGTACAGACTAGGGAGCGACCGATATGCTTTTTTACCGATAGTCTGATACCGATATTTTTCCCCAGCATTTTTACCGATACAGATATTTTTTTTTAAATCAACAACAATGCCAAACACGTGTTTTTCTCGTGCTACAGCTAATGCCAAATGTCAACCCATGCTCACCCCTTCCCTGTCATATTTCGTAAACTTCGCCCACACGTAAGTCTTGTTCCCCCCCCCCCCCAACTTCCCATCCCAAAAAAAAAATACACACAGATGTTCACTAATTGTATCATTTAAGGTCATACATTAGAATTAAAAAATGTCAATCCTATTGTTTCAAGGTCATATCGCTGATGCAATTTTTGTGGACGTGACAATTTCTGTGTACGTTTTTTTTTCCTTTTTTTTTAAAATGTTGTCTGATATGGTTATAGAATTGGGTTATTTACGGATTTTTTTTTTCTGCAACTCTGTTGTGAAAAAAAACAACAATGTATCGGCAGTCAAAAAACGGCCGGTCCGATAGTTAACCCATAGTGCCAATATCGGTTCGACTATCGGTCGCTCCCTACAAAAATCGGTCGATCCGATATTAACCGATAGTGCCAATATCGGTCCGATTATCGGTCGCTCCCTAGTACAGACCACTGAAGTGATATCTGGAGGGGGGGGGCTGTCCGGGTCAATAAGGAACTAAAGATATCAAAAGAAGCATTCTAATGAGTTAAGTTAATCTTACATCAACATCAGACAAATGTCCTGATAATATCCTCAATGGTTGATAGTGGTCTGTAGCCCAAACTCTTGCAGTTCGATCATGGCCAGCAGATACAAAGTAATATCCATGAGAACTTAGAAAAAAAAAGGCATTTAAGTTTTCATTAGCAAAAATTAAAAAAAAAAACAATAGGTCCAGAGCTATCCAAAATAGCATTTTAAGCTTCAAGCCTTTAATCTAAATAAACTTCACAACATATATCTAGAAAAACTTTAGTGATAAAAAAACATAATATTGAAAATAGTCTAGATAAAAACTCATTTTAAATGACTGAAGTGTCATCTTTTAAATAACACTTTGAAATTTCAATTTTTTTTTGTAAGTCTATTAAAAGTGTTGAATATCAAAATCCTTCCAATAAAACTGTTAATACCCTATATAATTACGATCTGTTAACTACAAAATTAACTTGGTTTATGAGTAATTTATGAGTAACTTTCAGGACAACCAAATTTTTTTTTTTTAAAATAATATCTTCATTCTGCAACCTGATCTGCATGCTGGGTTATGAGTTTGATTCCTGTTGTGTACAGTCATCTACCCATGTCTCCCATGGTGCCATTATAGCCATTGCATACACTGCAATGAAGGGGATGAAAGAAGGGTTTGTAAAACCATCTCATTAGTGGTTTTAGGATCTAATAGAAAAACATCTCATCCCTTCAGGGATTTACATGGTTTATCTTAGCATGCTTCACCTCTATAGTCAACTTCTGTGTGAGCATATTACAAAGGTTTTGTGACGGTAAAGTAACAGATAATAACCTTCATGCAGAAAAAAGGAGTGACAGATCCTTCAATTCAATGAAATTAAGGAAGCATGTAGAATGTGGGAAACAAATTACGATAAGATGTAGCAGTGTGAGCAATGCCATGTCATATTTAAGCAAAATGCTTATAAATATTTTTTATGGGGAAAAAAGCTTCATTCACATAGGAGTGCTTTGGGTTGTGAGCAATTCTCTGGAATTAATTATTCCTGTACGCCAAGCTATGACTGTATATTTATATCAAAGGGAATTAATTATTCCGTACACCTAGCTATGACTATATATATTTATATTAAGTTTTTTCTACATGTAGTAAAAAAAACTCTTAAAAAGTCACACCAAGATCAAATTAGCATAATCAAAGTAAATAGTAGTGAAAAAAAATGGCCCAGTGGGTACCACAATAAATAAAACAAAATGCAGATGAAGCTATTTTCAACTATTGTTACAATAAAATTTTATACAAGATGTTTCAGTATGGTGGCGTATCAATCTTTGTGTCAATTGGTTAGTAAAAATTACTAATGGTGAAATGATTATAAATTATCTTTACCTAAATTTGACATCCCAAACTGGAAAATTGTGACCTTTGTAGCAAACTAAATTAGTCCAAATTAGAAGACTCCACAGACGTACTGAGGAAAAAATATTGAAAAAATAACATTTGTCTTTGTCAATACAAGACTAGTCTCATTATATTTTTTTTGTTTTCTATCAAATATTCTCAATTTTTCTTTCAATATCACTTATGCTGTGACTTTTGTGTAATGATTTGATATCATAACTGTGACTTTATATAATTCCTTTAACCACAGGGTTGAACACAGTATTTTACTCAAAAAAGGCACTTTATGCAATGTAATCACACAACTGAAGTAACTTATGCAATGTGCTCACTCAACAGAGTAATGTTTTCAAAGTCAGTCAGGCTGTAAACTATATTTCCTGAGAGTCATCCTTTTTAAATTATCAGGTCCTTGGTAGGATTAATTATTATGTCTAGATAGGATATCAGAACCTGTAGCCACTAGTTATGTACTGCCAATCTACAGTCTCAACATTACCAAGGCTACACTAGCAATGGATATCATAAGTTAATGGTGCAGTTGCACTATGCTGATCACTTATATCAGTATTGGCTAACCCAGTGATTCTCAAACTTTTATTTTACCTACCGCCACCATGTATTTTAGGAACAAACAGGAAAGGAAAAATTTAAATATGGGATTCATGAGTAACCGATACATTCAAATACATAAATTGAAAAATTTTGTTGCAAATGAAAGAAACAAAAACATCTGAGCATGATAAAATATGATTTAATATGCCAATGCAGAATACAAAGTAACAAGATAATATAAAAACAACATTGAATAAAACATATTAATATAATTTTCATTCTATAAATTATTCTAAGAAGGATGAAATTGGTGCAGTGACATTATTTTGAAATTAGTAATCTTAAATCACCACTACTGTCAGTCAGTTTCTCATATTTTTTAACAGACTGGTGACAGCACAAAATCATTGATGGAAAGGCTATTAGGAACTTTTGCAATATAGCTCATTATCTAGGGTAGATTATAGGTATCTGTTTCTGTAGCCAGAATTGTTACATTTTAGTTCCTCATTTGTGGATAATTCAATCAATTTCACTTGCAAAGATAGATTTTTCTGTTTATGCAGTTGAAAAAGAATCCGAACATCTAACAAGGCTTACTATGTTTTTGGATCTTTAATTAAATTCTGAATTAAGAGTTTACAGCTGTGGACCATGAGTGCTGACATCTTCATCGTGATTTTCTTCTTTAATAAATTTAGAGACTAAATTCCCTTTGTCCGATAATATACATTTATTATAAAAGCTAAATTTAGCTCATCATCTTCAAGATGTATATTTACTTTATTAAAGTTGTAAATAAATTCTGTTAAATGAACAGTCATTGTATGATGAAATCAAGGCTTTTACTTTATATGTACTTTATTAAATTTTTTTAAAAATTGTGTTAAATGAACAGTCATTGTATGATGAAATCAAGGTGGGTCTTAAAGAAATATAGCACTCAGATGAAGAGACTATTTGATCAAGTCAAACTCCATCAGACAACACACAGAGTTCAGTATGAAGAAACTAGCAAAGTTATCATAACAATCTGTTTTTAAACCAATTGCATTTGATTCTGTTTACCCCTTTAATTTTTAGAAGCCAAATGTAGGCGGTGGATAATGCAGTGCACACCAAATACATCAAGCAATAGTCCTTCCATATGGATAAAAATCCTCTGTTATGGTTGATGCACTGTCAGTTGCAAACTGATAAAATATTAAAGTTATTTCTTTTTTTTTTTTTCTATTTGAATTTAGTGAAAACTAACTCTTGATAATTTTATTTTCCTTTTTAAATATTACATATGCCACACAAGCAATGCTTCATTTCCTGGAAAAGTTTACTAGTCTTGTTGTACCGAGATACAGATTTATTTAGATAATCACATGATGAATGTGTAACGTTGTCACGGGTTGTGACTAATCTGTCGAAACCATCCCCTTTACTCCAACCCTTAACTTTATAGTATTACTAACGTTAAGATGTATATTATACCATGTATAATAATATACGTTCCCGTTCTCAAGTTCCCCACCTTTTTTTACCCCACCCTTGTAATTGCGTTATCAGCCAGGTGGACAGTGGAACGGTGAACGAAGCAGCAGTTAACAGAAACACGTTACATTCCACGGGGAATTCTCTCTGACCACCTGACTACTGTTCTCCGGTCGGAGTCTTCAAAGGGACAGAGACCCGCTCGATGGCCAGTTACTTCTGTCTATGTCGGTATGACGTACTCCCCCCCCCCCCATCTAGACTCCACCCCCTAATTTGAAAGAAACAGATATTCTAATTGATTGGCTAGGGGTCACGTGGGAAAAGTGATATGAGGAATGAAAGATAGATTCGTAGAGGATTCGACCGGTGAGCGGGGTCTCGTCGAGTCGCAATTCGACTGAGTGATAGCGAGTCGATTGATGTGTCTCTGTTTGAGAGAAGTGAGAAGAAAATAGAGAGAGAGTTAACTAGTGATAACGTCATTGTTCCCCTTATTCATTTTATATTGGATTATTTTGCTGCAGTTTGGATTATCTCTGTTTATGATTTTAAAGACCACCAGATCTCTGTTACGGACTGGTGTCTCTGTAAATAAATATATCTTGGTGTTGTACGCACGACTTGTTGAATTGATCATCGTCACTTATTGTACGTTTAATTGTTGTTGAGACTGTGTGTGGTAGAAACACAAATACAAATACGAGTCATCATTGAGTCAGCCCTCATACTCTTAGCAACAAGCCAAGGATACCCTCAAAGGGGTCCTCAACAAACGTCTTGAGCCATTTCATAAATTTTGTGTTGTACCAACCATTGCTCAAAGGAATATGTTTAACTATTTCAAAAGCTCTTATTTTGAACAGTATTTAGCAGATCAAGTATTCAGCTGATTTGTTTTGAACTCAACTGATCTTCATACTTCTGTATAAATGAATACAGTTAAGTTTATATCAAACCCCTTTCTTAGACAATGGTCTAAGTCAGCACTGTGCTGTTAGTGGTAAAGCAGTTTACATGTTTTGTGACAAACAAACACACAGCAGTTGTGTGTAAAAAATTAAATATTGCATCGCAATGCATGTTAAATAAAAATCCACTATCCAATGACAGCAATAGTTATTGAAATAAGTATTCTTCTACCATTCTATGTAATTAAAGAATCAAGTAACATATGTTTATATAGAAAAATAAATAAACTATATTTAATAATTTGAACAAAATATTTTGTTCCCACAAGCTTCCATCACCCCTCTGAATGGTTTCATTGATCTTCAGGGGGCAATTATGCCCACTTTGAAAATCAATGGACTAACCAAAAGGTACATAACCTTTTAAGCCTAAATTATCTTAATAAAGTCTGTCTTACTTGTTCCATCATCTGATGAAGATAAAAGGTAAGCTCTATCAGGACTGAAACTGACAGCAAATACAGAGCCTTTATGACCAACAAGAAGTTTGTTATCCGAAGAAGTTTTATCGTCAAATATTCTCTCCATAACATCATCTGACAAAAATATACAAGAAAAAAGCTTTAACAAAAACTTAACAGGCAAGTAAATAATAATTAATATACACAGTTACTAGAAATGCTAGTAAAAAAATATATTAAAAATAAAAAAAAAATAATTAACAAAAAAAAACTATGATTAAAATACTCTAAAAAATAGTTAAAGTGTCTGTGCTGTCTAGATCTACAGCTAAATATTTGGGAGGCAAATAGCTTTGGTAAAGAACTTGTGATGGGACATATGGCATGGGTGCTCTGATCACTGGTACAATCCGAACAAACCCCACAGCAGCAGTTGAAATCATGGCAAACATGACACCACTCAGCAAAGCTTACAACTAACCATCTATGAAAGCAGTCAGCCCCTAATTCTGCATAAAGCGACAATGGAGACAAATGAGTCCTACCCATGGGTTGTCTTTACATTGATGATTCTGTAGTGCGGATGGCCAGGACAGAGCCGGATATGGGGCTCACACTGTGCATCCATACTCCCTATTAATTGACTAAATCGCTGCGGCATGTGGATTTCTCTGTGCATCCAAAGCAGAGATAAAAACCATTGAAGAGGTAGAGACACAATAAAAGGATACAGGATGGGGCGTCACAAGCTAGAGAATGGCAGGAGCAACTGGAGTTCATGGTGGAGGCCATCCTGAGACACATCCTGTGTTGAGTGTAATGCAGAAGTGGATTCAAAGCCACACTGACATTCCTTGGGAACAAAAGAACTGATGTCCAGGACAGGTCTGAATTAACTGTGGTTGACAACAAAAGGTTATGTCTAGAATGTGTTCTGACGGGAACCTCCATTGTCCATTATTACCAAATAAACCATATGGCTTTCAAGGTGGGATTACAATACCACAGAGCAAGAGGTAAAAAAAGGGTATATGGAATAATCTTCTAAGTTTGACACCTGATTGAGGTTTTAAAGAGGCGAGCAGGCCCTGATAGCTAAGTTGCACAAACTGGGCATTGTCCGAAAGACACCTACTTTGAGAACTCCCACTGCTGACACTGCAGGATATATCATTTGCTTTAGAAGTGTATACAGCTGGATGAGTTCTGGCTGGATGAGTCAGATAATCAGCTAGCCTTTACAGATCTATAGCAGTCTCCGACCATTGCAAAAAATCGAAGGTTTTATCTCACAAGCTCTAAGGGACTATTTCTGGCTCGATAAATTAAAATTTCTTAGTGGAGGAAATGTTACCAGTTTTAGTGTTGGAAAGCAAGCAGGGTGGTAAGGGAGAATGTGTATTAGTAACCTGTAAGAGAAAGCAGAAATGACAACCAGTTCAGATGGCTCTAAAAGACACTGCAGGGAGGACACACAAGAAACAGTAGACCTTTAGCTTTATGAGTGGCCACATCTGGAGGAGTTTTGGCTCGACGAGTTGGGTAGCCAGCTAACCATACAGTTCTATGGAATTCTCCAACAGTTGTTTTTATCTCAGGAGCCCCATGAAAGAAATTCTCAGGTCTATAATATAAGAGAGAGTTCAAATAGAGACATGGGACAAAATTCTCAGTGGAGGAAGAAGTTATCCGCAGGGAGGTGAAGGGAGTTGCAGGGAGAGCAGGAGAATGTTTATTAATAACTGTTAATGAAAGACTTTACCAAATCACAAGACGATTTTCTGAGAAAAGTGACTCGAAGTAGACCACTAACTTTACTTATTTTAAAGATATAATAAAAATTTAGTATCCACATTTTTCAAACAAAAAAAACTGGTAAGAAAGTTCTCTTTGGACCACCAAGTAAAAAAGAGGTAATGTTTACAGTGTGCAAAAAAATTGACAGTATTAAATGAGAGTTAGACCAAACTGCTGTTAAAAACAATCTAAACAAACTCAACTAGTTGGTAAGTAAGAGAAGATGAGGCCATTTAAAATCTATTTCCAAAATTTAAGTATCAATCTTTGTTATCGGAAACAAATCAAATAATTTTCATTGAACAACTCACTCTCAGCTTCATTCTTCAACTCAATAATTCTTTTAAACTTTGTGACCCACTTTGACATCAGTTATGCAGCCCACTATGACAAGTGAATATGACAATAAAAGTGTCATTAGTATTTAGAACTTTTCCCCTTTTACTTTGCAGATTAACAACCTTTCAGTTTTGAAACAGAGAAATAGAGTGATAATTATGAATTCAAAGATTCATGATCCTTTATTTTAAATTTTAGTTGGGAACGATTGCTCTACACTCTACATTAACAAACTCAACCTCAGCTTCATTTAGCGCAATGGTTATCTATTTTAATGAGCTTAATCTCAATCATAAACTGGAATGTGTTTTTAATGCAGTTAAGTATGACTACAGATCACTAACCTGCTTCTTTATCTATCATATCTAAGTCATCTGGATCCTTCATCTCTCTTAACTTGTTAGGTGTAAGTGACCAAACTCTTATATTACCATCAGAAAAACCTGCAGCTAACAAACTTGTATCATCAGAAATGTCTACACTGGTAACTCTATATAAGAGCCAAACAAAGTATGTTAAAACATTCAACATGACTTAAACAGTTCATTGATTACTTGCCTAGGGCAAGTGTTAGCTTTAAAATTTAAATGCTTATCGCTCACTGTACAATACCTGTACAATTTCTTATTATCAGTGCCTGATTAAGTCACTCAGATACCCTAAGCACAAACTTATTTTGGTGTCAGCCCCCAACCATCTATGGCTGAATATATTGCAAAATATACTAAATAGATCAAACACAAATCACAGCAAAATATGCTCATCTAATACATAATCGGCTAGCCTGGCGTACGTGTGTATAACTTCCACGGCTAAAAATAGTCTCACTCAAGGGGAGTGAACTCTTGCTTGGCTAAAAATAGTCTTGGGAATTCCAAGTAGTGCGCAAATTATGTAAAGTTGTAAAGATGGTCAAAGGGATACAACTCAATTATAAGGAGTCACTCGCCGGTCCGGGTACCGGGCCTTTGATCTAGTATTAAATAAAGGCAATTGGCTGGTCGCAAACTGCAAATGTGAACATCACAATTCAACAAATAGTCCAGAATCATTACAACTTAACAATCAAAGTAATATAGTTCAGAATCATTATAACTTAACAATCAAAGTAGTATAGTTCTAACTTAGAATCATAGTATTTAATAACTAATATGAAATAAGAAAAACGCAAATAACAACTACAATTACGTCTCAGTCCTTGTAAGGCAGTATAATTATTAGTTTAAAAGTTACAAATGTTTTTGTGACACCACTCTCAGTAAGTGCAGGGTATGAGAAATTTTTCCATTATGTAGCCAGAGGAATAAAACAGTCTAAATTTTACAAAAACTAACCACTTTAGTGTAAAGTGTGCAATATAGAACTTAAGTTTAACAAAATGCGGCATATGAGATTTTATTAAAACTGCTTATAAAATTCATCACTTTGTACTGAATCCCTTTTTTTTCCCATTTGGAGTACTCTGCCTTCCTGCTCAACAGCAGGTACAATATTAATAAATAATATAAAAAATACTTACCCTTGATAAGAGTTTAAAAATGTATAGAAACATATTGATGGTAAATGGCCAGCATCAAGTTTAACTCTCTTTTTTGCTTCTCTATAAGCTATAGCCCTTTCTCTGTAATCCTGATCCTTGCTTTAATACATTTTAAATTAATATAGGAAAATTGACAATCTTATTCATAAAGTTAACCATTCAACATCACTAAGTTTTCTGCAAACAGTTTAATCTGTTAGATGATTTTCTTTTACATATAATAAATATCACATAAAATAACAATCAAAACTTACAATTCTGGTAAAGGAATTCTAGTTAATGGAGGAGCATTTGGGTCATTTTTAGATTTCTTCAGCAAAGATGGGTCTTTTTTAGATTTTTTCTTCTAAGAAAAATAAAATTTAAAAAAGATATAAAAAGATAAAATTTATTCCCTCATTCACAAAAATGTGCAAGAGCACATTTAAAAAAGTACAGTCATACTTCTTAATGGTCTAAACTTAAATGAAATTGTTTGAATTTTTTTTTTTACTTTCTTTGCATATGAGCTTAGTACTCAGGTCACCAAGACGGATATTGTAATGAGTCTTTGTGTAATTTTACCATCTTTTATGATGCCAATTTTAAAGATTCATTACCCAAGTGTCATGGTATAGTTGTGTGCGTGTTTTTGAAGCGAGGCCAGAGAGGTCAGAGTCTAGATGTTTCTCATCTATGTATATGACATGATTAGAAATTATAATCGTCTAGTTATTTCGATTGTAGCTTAATGTAGTAAGTTCGAGTTATGACGTTAACAAGAGGAAGTTTGTGAGATACAAAGTAGTCTGTCGAAGTCAATCATAGTCAATCAGTCAGTAAAGTTTATTGGAGATTTTGAGTATTCATTTGAGAGAGAATCAGTACAGTTCACCGGAGAGTTGAGTATTCTTTGTAGAGAGAGGAGTTCATGTAAAGTTCATAAAAGGAATTTATGTATTGTTCACATGAGGAGTTGTTGTAACGAGTGTTGAAGAATCTATTTCAGTGATATTGCATTTTGTGATGGTTCATTTTGCGTTTTGGATTATTTATTATTTCATTTTATTGTTGTGTAAATAAACTAATTGTGAACCATGGAGCACGAATTCAGTTTCTTTTGTCATAGCGTATTCATTACGTGCTAGCAACACACCTGATAGTACACATCTGCACAATACATGATAGCAGAGATATAGAGCAATAAGCCTTAAAACGTTACAAGGTGTTAAATACACCTTAACACGTTACACCAAGCCTGTTACTTTTAAAAATATATACAAATGTATTTAAGAGATTCAATTAATTTAAAAAACGTAACTGGTGGGGATCTTGGAGTAATTCAATTCATTATATATTCATGTCTCAATTTATGTGAGGAATATATTCCACAAAAAATGCATCAGAAATAACATTTATGTTTTCCTTGTAGAGAAAGGGATTAGTACTGTGATAATCTGCAACCAATAAAAAGTTAACAGAAATAAAAAAAAAGGTGATTAGTAAATTCCTTAAAATTTATGTAAAACTTATACAAATACAAGTAGCTTTATTGCACAATTATTTTTTTTTAATTGTGGCAATATTAAGTGCTCAGTATACAATATTTTTTTTGTTCATTTTATAAAAATGTTTATATGCATAAAGTGGACTTTGACTAATGTTACTTTTTTACCTTGTATTAAATAAAAATTCTGAAATTAAATTATCGCAGACCATTACAAGTGGTATAGCCTGCAGAGTTATCCACAGAGGACAGCTTCCAGAAGTCTGACAAGGATGTTTGCAATTGGCTGAATTATGGTGAAACTAGTTGCAAGTACCCGGCTTTGCCCGGGTTTAAAAAAAGTTTTTTGTTTTCTCCCTACCCCCCTCTCTCCCTTCCTACCCCCTCTATCCCTTTCTCTCTCCCTCCCTCCCTCCCCTCTATCTCCCTCCCTACTCCCCCCTTCCTTTCTCTTTCCTTCCCTCCCTTTCTCCCTCCCTCCCTGCCCCCTCCTTCCCTCTCCCTCCCTGCCCAACCTCTCTCTTTATCTCTCTCCCCCTCCATCTCTCTGTACAATTAAACGTCAAATTACGCTTCTTAAATAAACAGAAAACCTTATTTTAATCCCCGCCAAAGCCGGGTAATTGCAGCATGAAAAAAAAAACAAACAATATTTTATTTTTTTTTCTGTCCCTAACCCTTTCTTGGTGCACGAATACAGGGGATTCCCTGTGCATTGATACAATTTGAATGCAATAACATTTAAAACACTTGCAAAATACTAAAATAATTAATTACAATTAAACTACCCATTGAGATAATAAATAATGTTAATAATGTCACAGAAACATTTTAATTAACGTATTTCGGTTTATTAAAGTGCACCTTTAATTTTAATCTTCCGAATACATAAAACGATAGGTAAATAGATATGACTATTGATTTCATCATGTTTACAATTGGAGTTTCCGGGAGTTACCCCTCTTTTAAAAATGTATCATAGGGAAATGACGTCACAGAGGAATTTTATCTATGGCGCCGTCGAGATTACTTTAATATAGTAAAATACTAAAATAATTAATTACAATTAAACTACCCATCGAGATGAAACGAAACATGTCCTATAACCTTTCCCATGTATATTATGTGTATGTGTAACAAATTTCACGTTATTTGGTTTTCTGGATCTTGAGTTATAAGGGAACAGACAGACAACAAATGCGTCTTATAAGTATAGAGATACACAAGAAATTAAAGGAATGTAATCTAGTAGACATTACTGAGCCAGCTTGAACATTTAGAATTTGCAGAAAACCTTTCCCTTCTTCCACACAGCAAAAATGATGTAGAAGAAGACAAATGTAGTGACAGCCACAGCATTAGAGGTTGGCCTCAGTATCAGCAAAGACAGAACCAAGATCCTAACATTAAACTCCACCAGCATGAATCCCTTAACGCTGCATGCAAATCAGCTTGAAAAAAATGAATCTTTTATCTACCTGGGTAGCATCATTGACCAACAGGGTCAATATGTCAAAGTAAGGATCTGCAAAGAAGACTTCATCCAGCTTAAAAATTGGCCACTAAGATTAGACTGTTGATCTCTATAAAGTAAGTTCAGACTTACTGTAGGGAGCAGAGACCTGGAGGATAAACAAAACCACAAAAAGAAAAGTAGACATCTTTACCAACAGCTTCCTCATATCCACTGCCAACTTTCTGCTGATGATGAGATCAAAAAGAGAGCACACCCTATGCTAATCAGAATATATCAGTTTCACCAGGCAAGTGCTGAGGTGCAACCCACAAATGAATACAGAGAAGTAGCTGTACAAGAAACAAAGATGATGATGATGAAAACGTGACAAATTATACTTGGAAAAGAACAGCAACCCATTAAGGATGTGATTATCACTACACACTGAGTAAAAATAGAGCGATGTATATTAACCAATATATGCACCTCTTTGACACTTTTAACGAACCATATAAATTTGAATTAGCAATTGAAATTCTGCATAAATTGGCAAAAAAATTTTCAAAATATCAACAACTTTCAGGAAGTGATTCAATTGAGTTTAGGAGGTATGACTATAAAATAATTTTTTATTAAATTGTGACAAACCTTTGGTCTCTCCTCACCCTCAGCTGCCTCTTCCTCTTCATCGAGTTGTATATTTAGATCTCGGCTCCTTTAATAAACCATAGAATACTTTTGCTTTGTTCACTGCAAAAGACAACATTTATTACCTTAATAAACTCTATAAACTTAAAGTGCATTTCAAACTAAAAACTAGGGTGTGCTTCGGATCCTGGGGTCCGAAGCTGTTCCACGGAATTTGCAATATCCGATGAAATCCGGTTCCTCCGGATTTACATGTATCCAGAATAACCGGACGTATGACGTAGCCACGGCCAGCGGCGCTCAGCTGTGATTGTGTGACATCACTGGAATGTGTACAATATTTGGCTGTAGACTTGGAGTAACTTAACACTGTTAATCAACTAATGGAGTCATTAGTTAGTTATCTATTATCTTATTCTACCTCTTTAAGGTTGAATAATGGCTTTGTCAGATGCCAATTGAATTCATTAAAATTTGTATTTCAATTTTCAAAGTTGTAAAGTACAGAAATACAAATTATTTTTCTCAAATCTCAATTCAGTTCAATCATGTTATTTGTTTTTTCCAATTAATTATCCATTTCAATACACATCATAAACTATGAACATTTGAACAATAATAATAAGCAATAAGCATCCATCATCCAATGAGACAATGACAAGACGAGATGAACTCAGATGATGAGTATGACTTTCTCCTCAGATTCAAAACAATTAGTGCACTACAATAGTTAAAAATTACACTGCCAAGTGGCAAGTGCCAAAGTAATGAAAGTAATAGACTAATAGCAAAGTTGTTTTCCTTTGACCTTGCAGCTTAGTTAGAATCTTAACAGCGAAGCCTTAGTTACTTTCTATGGATATTATTAACTTATTATCAATTCAAGACTATATTCTGATTTCAGTGACTTTCTGAATAATTTCTATTTTCTAATTTATTTCAAAGTTCTTCACTTCCAACTTCCAATCAGCCAATGTCATTTAGCCATTTCTGTTCAGAAGGCATCCCAGCTCCTCAGATTTATCCCAGCCGTCGTATCTGCAAAGTACCTAAAATCTGAAGCAGTAATCCGGATCCAGTCACCCTGATCTGTTGATTTCGCATAAGAAAATCGGGAAGGAAGAATGTCTGGAAGCTTGGTGAAAACGGATCTCGGCACACCCCTACTAAAACTTACCATGCCTTTCTGCCTCCCCTAAAAGACCTCCACTAGTTGCTTGAATTTTGCTGCTGTGGTCCTTGGAATTTTATCAAAAACTAGTCAATATTTGTAAAGTGTTTATCATTAAGGATAAAATAAGATTAAAAGAATTTAATAAAAACAATCTTATTAGTTAAACATATTTGAGAATACAAGAATTTTTTAGGTTTAGGATTAGATTAAATTTTGGTCACGAAAAAGGAAAAGATTTCTTTCAAAGATGTATTTAGGTTCCTGGATGTAAAATATGCAAAAAATATGAATCATAATATTTTAAGGAAAATTAACAGTAGTATCTTTGGTAAAAGCTTAGATTATTTACGAAATTAATGTTAACAATTCATTTCCTGAATTTCTTTAACTAGGATATCCAACATTAACTATATAATATGAGAAATTACTACACATTTTTAACCTTTTTTTTATTATTAATGATAAAAAAATAACCCAAAATCTGCAGCCAACAGTGTATAATGCAAAATAAACATAGAGGTAGAAATATATATTTTTTAAAGGTTAATGCATTTAGATTAAATATACATTAAAAGTTTGCTAATTTTCGTAATTTAATTAGAAGAAATAGTGAATAAGTATGAGATCTCAAAAAGAGCATGGTAATATTTGTACTTTTTTATAAATGCTGCACACAAAAAATATTACATAAAAATTACATTGGGTATGTTTCCAAATGTTTTCATATCGCATAAGTTCAAAAACCAGACATTTAAAGTGATTCCTCAATGTTGATAATATTTTGCGCTACATAATTGTGAAAGATAACTTAGAAATCTTTATACTTCTATATACCGACAGTTTTTTTTTTGTAGTTAACTCTCTCTCTTGAACAGTTTATCTGTGGACTGAGACTTAATCTCTTAGGAGCCAGTGTGCGTTCTTAGCATATGGAAATGTCATGTAGGCCTATGGAAAGCAAGCTACCACTCTGGTCCACCCTATAGTCTGCCACTCATGTAGTACGTTTCATGATTTCCTCAGTTTCTCTGCAGCGGCAACATAGGAAATCGGCCTCAACCTCCCAAAGTATGCACCAACAGGACAATTCTCAGTGAAAGTAGTTCATTTGGCTGTCCTTAGTGACTACAGAACCATCTGTATAGGCCAATATAGAGTCTCACTTTCCCAACTTTAACGTCAATCAGCCTTGTGCATACTACTGGCCTGTAGAGAGCTTTGCCAAGAGGCAGCAGTCTTTAATAGTGCAATACAAATACAGTGAAATTTTGTCGTGCCTAATGAATTAAATTTTTTTTTGTTTTGATTAATAATTATAAATTTTTTGTTGAAGTTTTAATCTGATGTAAAAATTCTTTACATCACGATTCATTTAAAAATTCAATATCTGTAAAATGTTTACATTTCCATTTACACATCATTCTAAAGGACTTAACCAATTCAGTGATTATGGTTTGATTACAATAGATATTAGTGTTTCTTGAATTTATGTCAAAGTTTTTAAAGATCATCAAAAATATGAATTTAAAAAATTTATAATATTTAATTCCCGCTAATATATCTCTAAAAGATAAGACTTTATAGTACATGAACAAGTAAAAAATTTCTACATAAATCTATTCAGGGCTGAGGCATCGGTCGAATTCTGTTCTCACACCGACGTCCATAGTGTCTGTATTCTATCACCTGTCACATGGGGGGGAGCGCAAAGGCTTAGAAAATTGTGTTATTTTTTTCATAACTTGAATCATGTTACAATATGTAAAAAGGCACCATTAAATATATAGTGCAAAATACATGATTTAAAGTATGAACATTGTCACATTCTGTGAGTTTTTGGATGAAATCTAAGCCCTCCCCTAGTTCCTTATCTACCTCTCACAGATTGCGTCATCAGCTCAGGGAGAGATAACAAAGGGGATAGTCAAAGGCTTTGGTCTCTCCAGGTTTTCGCACTGTGGTCAACATCGTCTAGCGCCAGGGGAATTAACCCACTTAACACAAAATAGACAGGGGAGGGCATTGGTGCCCTTATCAGATTCAAGCGGGAAAGGGTTGGGCACTCTGTGTCCCTTTATCGCCCCACGCTTGAAGGTCACAACTGACCACACATGTTGGGTGTGGCCTATACTGGTCGCTGCCCAATGGTCAGCAAAACGGAAGTCTGGGCACGCAGGAATCGCGACATTGGAGCAGCCTAGTGTGTGGCTTGAGACTTTAGTCAGTTGAAGTCAGTCAGTGAGAGAGGAGAGTTGAGCTCAGGCTGTGAGGGCAGTCGGGTTGACTTGATCCTGGGCTGGGTAACAGACTGAGCTTGGTTGGACTTAAGTGTTACAGAGGTAGACAACGGACTCAGTCCTTGAACAGCTAAGAGCTACGGGCATGCAGGCCTCATATCGATTAGGTGGAATTTGGCAGACCAGGTGCATGTAGATACTTGAACGGTTCTCTTAAGGAAGGGATGTCATAAATGATGAATACCTCATGTTTCACTCAAAGAGTTCGACCAGCTCAGGTCTGAGTTCTTTTTAGAACTACCAGCCACTGGTAAGAGATTAAACACATGAGGTCTTTTGGGTTTGATCTGTTGAGAAGTAGGTAGCCAATAAAGCTACTTGCCCTTTTAGGGCATGATGGTTGGCTTGATGTAAATAAACACTACACGATGAACTTGTATGTGTTGTGTTTTCATTTCTTGTTGTGTTGTGCGCATCCTGTGGAGCCGCATGGCTGGGAAAGCTACCAAGTACTAGTCCAAATTCAGTAGGTGATCATACAACTGAGACAACAAGCACAAGGATCCCGCAAGGGTCCCTTGAGAAACATATCTGTTTTTTTTTATCTACATTTTAGATATTAAATACATTCTTTTGACATACAATATATAAATCATCATCATCATACCTTAACAGACCTGGTCGTTGGGCATGGACACCTCAACAGATATATTTCTCCATAGTCTTTAGTTCATTCATTAGCAACACTATTCATTCTTTTGTATTGTCAAACCCATTTTCACTCGCACCCTCTGTGACAGCCTCCTTCTGCAGTCCCTAGGAAAATGGTTTTTGGCAGGCTATCATGCCTTGATACATGTCCGTACAATGCCATCTTACATCACTTGATTTTTGCCAGTATCATTTCCTGAGAGCCAATGATTGAGGATATTCTTTCCCTGACATACCCATAGGTTCTAGGTAGGAGATTTGAAGGATTTTCCTCATGCATTTATTTTTGAATGTGTTGACTTGTTTGTCATGACTGCTAGAAGTGTCCATGTTTCACACCCATATAGGGCAGTTGTTCTAACTAGGGCGCTGTTAAGTCTGAGGTTTGTTGGTAGGCTAATGTTTTAGCTGGTCCAAATTCTGTTTAATTTAGCATCGCTGACTTAACCCTGGCCTGAATTTCTGCTTCGCAGCTTCCATCTTTGGACAAGATGGCTCCCAGGCATTTGAAGATCTGTACTTCTTACAGCTTTTAATGGTAAATTATACTGACATCTTGCTTTTCTCGGAGACTGACTTCCATTCCATATGCACCCTTTTTAGCCTATCTACAAGCTTATCAGTTCCACCGCTAGCAGTTCACTGTTGCTCCCAGCCAGATCTTTATC